>CM076900.1:17712302-17824802 GCA_039519145.1 Kokia cookei | reverse complement strand
GAAATCGACTGAAGGATTGTACTACAAATATTAATGAGATGAATTGGATCAATATCCATACTTTACTTTTTTGTATTGTATATAATGTATACAAAAAATAGAAATAAAAATATATTATTATTATATAATAATAATATATAAAAATAATATATAAATATAAAGATATATCAAATATTTAGAATATATATAAAATAAAATAGATATAATATATATAAAATAAAATAGATATAATATATAAATAATATAATATATAAATAAATTGAATATAATATTATATATATAAATAAATTAAACCAAAAGAGTTTTCTTTTTTCTTGATTTATTCTGCAAAGATCTAACTCCTCAAATTGATCCCTAATTGGAAGTTTCGACGAGATAATAAACGGATTGTTGACCTTTGGAAAGAATTGGAAAGAAAAGGGGAAAAAGCTTTTTCACTGTTTGTTCTTTGATTTCAAAAAAAACATTCTAAATTATGTAAAAAAGTCAAAAAGCAAACAAATAGGAAAAGCCGGCTATCGAAATCGAATCGATGACCATCGCATTACAAATGCGATGCTCTAACCTCTGAGCTAAGCGGGCTCAAATAATAGAAATTTTGTATCCATAGGGATTCAGCAAACTATTAGGATCTTATCTATTAACTATCTATTAGTTATTCATAATTAATATGAATTATTAATATGAATTATAGACTCGAATTTAAAAAAACTAGAATTAATTCTAATTTTGAATGCCATACTTAATATAAATATAACATATTTAATATAATATAATAATGGTAGATTCAATCTAATATTCAAACTAATGTTGATAGAATCTAATAATATAGAATAATTCTATTTAATTTTTTTTATTTAATCGATCGATTTAATAGATTTAATATAGATTCAATTTATTTCTATTTAGTTTAGAGTTCTAAATAGAGATAATTAAGGTCAAAATCTTTTTATGCATTTATATATTTTATCATTATATAAATGAAATGATACGTTATAAGTCGAGATAATTAAAAAGAAACTCTTTTTAGACTAAAAAATTTGAATTATCTTCGAATTCGAAATAGAAATGAATGGAATAATTAGTTCTAGTTATTAAATAGAAATAATTAGTTCTAGATATTATACTATAAAAAAAATAATTAATTAAAAAAAATAATTAATTTCATTTTAATAATGAATAAATTAAATTTTCATTTTTATTTTTTTAGTTATCTTATTCTTATTATGGTTATATAGGATAGTCTAATAAAAGGATAAGAATAAAAATGAAATTAAAGAAAAAAAGATGCAACCCATAGAAATGAAATCCAGATCATAATGAGAGACTCCTTTCTTTTGTTTTCATTCATAAAGACAAAAGCTAAGACGAAAAAAAGAATCGACCGTTCGAGTATTCCACCAAATTGTCTGAGAAAACTGGGAGTAAGAGGGACATATATATGTTATGGAATACCCATCTATATTGAATTGCGAATACAGAAATGATAAAATATTTTCTGATTGGACCAAATAAAAATAAATATGGGTCTCCGATAGAGACGAAAGACGATAAACAAACAAGAAAATAGGTAAAGACCCTTCGATATAAGAATCTGTATCTATATCTACTAAATTCAACGGTTTCGCATAAAAAGAAAGCAAATAAATAAACGAAAGAAAATAAACAAATGAAAGAAGGGGGAAAGAGGGGGGAAAAAAGGGGGAAGAGGGAGAAAGGGGGAAGGAGGGGCATCCTAATGAGATCCTAATCTCAAGACACAAAAGGGGATATGGCGAAATTGGTAGACGCTACGGACTTAATTGGATTGAGCCTTGGTATGGAAACCTACTAAGTGATAACTTTCAAATTCAGAGAAACCCTGGAATGAAAAATGGGCAATCCTGAGCCAAATCCTATTTTATTATTATTTTACGAAAATAAACATGAACAAAGGTTCAGCAAGCGAGAATAATAAAAAAGGGAAAGGATAGGTGCAGAGACTCAATGAAAGCTATTCTAACAAATGGGGTTGACTGTTGGTAAAGGAATCCTTACTTATATCGAAACTCTAGAAAGGATGCAAGATATACCTATTTTTTTTATAGGTATACTAATGAAAAACTATCTCAAAAAAGACGAACCGAACCCGTATTTTTTTTCTATTATATGCAAAATCAATTTATATTTATATGAAAATATGAAAAATAAAAAGAATTGTTGTGAATCGATTCCAAGTTGAAGAAAGAATCGAATAGAATAGTCATTAATCAAATCATTCACTCCATAGTCTGATAAATCTTTTGAAAAACTGATTAATCGGACGAGAATAAAGATAGAGTCCCGTTCTACATGTCAATATCAATACCGACAACAATGAAATTTATAGTAAGAGGAAAATCCGTCGACTTTTAAAATCGTGAGGGTTCAAGTCCCTCTATCCCCAATCCCAAAAAGCCCGTTTGCTGTCTATTTATTTTATCCTACCCTTTTTGTTAGTGGTTCAAAGTTCCTTATGTTTCTCATTCATCCTATTCTTTGCCGTTTTACAAGCGTATCCTAGCATAGCGGAATTTCGTTCTCTTATCACAAGTCTTGTGATATATTGTGATATATTGATATATATATGATATACGTAGAAATCTCTTGAGCAAGGAATACCTATTTGAATGATTCATAATACATATGATTACTCATATGGAAATTTACAAAGTCTTCCTTTTGAAGATCCAAGAAATTCCTGTTCGAGACTTTTAATTTAATACTTTTTCGTTTTATTTTTGTTTTCATTTTTAATTGACATAGACCCAAGTCATCTAGTATTATGAGGATAATGCGTCGGTAATGGTCGGGATAGCTCAGTTGGTAGAGCAGAGGACTGAAAATCCTCGTGTCACCAGTTCAAATCTGGTTCCTGGCATATGATTAATTTGTATGAGTATCTTACTGTAGTGGCAAATGACATGCCTTTCAAAAGACTACTCGATAAGGAGTCATTCCTAACGGTGTCTTAAATGTTGTTCGATAGGCCCAATGCATCATCGAGCCTTCAAGACCAATCTTTTCTGCTAGGGCGTACTACCTTTTCAAGGATACCTTTGATTTCACGGTTCACTCTTTCAACTTACCCATTCGACTGGGGGTGATAAGCAATAGCAATCTTGTGCCTCATATCATATTTGTCAAGCAACCACTTAAACCATTTGTTCACAAAATGAGAACCTTAATCACTAATAATAGCTCTTGGAGTCCTAAATCGTGTAAACACATGCTTATGTAGAAATCGCATGACTACCTTTGCATCATTTGTAGGGTATGCTTCAGCTTCAACCCGCTTGGATACATAGTCCACAGCAACTAAGATATATTTGTTCCCATATGGAGAAGGAAACGGGCCTAAGAAGTCAATGCCCTAAACATCGAATAGCTCAATCTCCAAAATGTTTGTCAAGGGCCTTTAATTTCTCCTTGATATATTTCCGGTCCTTTGGCATCTATCATAGTTCTTCACATAAGCATAAGCATCCTTAAACAATGTAGGCCAAAAGAAACCTGCTTGCAAAATCTTTGATTCAGTACATGAACCACCAAAGTGTCTCCCACTTGGAGATGGATGGCAATGATACAAGATCTCGACAATCTCACTTTCAGCTACACACTTTTGAATTATATTATCTGTACACTATTTAAACAAAAATAGATCCTCTGAAAAATAATACCGACTATCATGAAGGAATTTCTTCCTTTGTTGGAATGTCACTTCTCAAGGAATTATTCCACATGCAAGATAATTTACAAAATCAGCAAACCAAGGTGTTTCATGAATTCGACTTACCTCAAATAGGTGTTCATCTGGGAAATTCTCGTTGATAGGCACACATGATCGAATTAGCTCATCTTGTTCCAACCTCAACAAATGATCAGCTACTTGATTTTCGACACCTTTTCTATCTTGGATCTCAAGGTCAAATTCCTATAGTAAGAGTATCCAACGAGTTAGCCTCGATTTCGCATCTTTCTTCATGAGCAAGTATTTAATGGTCGCATGGTCAGTAACTACTGTAACTTTGGTACCTATAAAATATGAATGTAATTTGTCAAAAGTAAAAACTATAGCAAAGAGTTCCTTTTCAGTTACCGTATAATTGAGTTAGGCTCCCGTCAAAGTTATACTTGCATAGTAAATAGGGTGAATCACTTTGTTTCTTCTTTGACCCATCACAGCTATAATGGCATAATCGCTTAAATCGCACATCAACACAAAAGGTGAGCTCCAATCAAGTCTAACAATTATTGGGGCTAAGATTAACCGTTTTTTCAGTTCTTCAAAAGCTTCCAAACATGCTTTGTTGAAATCAAACACTGTATCTTTCTCTAACAACAAACACAAAGGTTTAGAAATTTTTGAAAAATCCTTGATATACCTTCGGTAAAAATTGGCATGGCCTAAGAAACTTCTGACTCCTTTCACATTGATTAGGGCCGGTAATCTATCAATTATGTCCACCTTCGCTTTATCGACTTCAATTCCTCTCTTTGATATTTTATGTCCTAAGACAATCCCTTCCTTAACCATAAAATGACATTTCTCACAATTAAGGACAAGATTCGTCTCTTCGCATCTCTTCAGTACCTTAGCCAAATTACTTAAAGAAATATCATAAGTGTTACCAAAAACAGAAAAATCATCCATGAAAACCTCAACCATCATGCATCACCGAAATGTTGCAGGTGCATTGCATAAATCAAAAGGCATTCGCCTAAAAGCAAACGTACCGTACGAACAAGTAAAGGTTGTTTTATGTTGGTCTTCCGGAGCTACAACTATTTGGTTATATCCCAAATAGCCATCTAAAAACAATAAAATTCATTACCTGCCAGTCGATCTGACATCTGATCCATAAAAGGTAACGAAAAGTGGTCCTTTCGAGTGGCTTTATTCAACTTTCTGTAGTCAATACAAATTCTCCAACCAGTAACAGTTCTCATTGGTCGTTAAGCACATTTTCAACAATTGTGATTCCACCTTTCTTCGGCACACATTGCACCGGACTTACCCATGAACTATTTAAAATAGGGTAGATGATTCCTTCATCTAACCATTTGATCACTTCCTTTCTCAAAACTTCTTTCATAATAGGAAGCCTCCTTTTCCCATTAATTCGGGCTCTTTCACCTTCCTCTAAAATATTTTTATGCAAGCAAAAAGAAGGGCTTATACCTCGAATATTAGCTATGGTCCAACCAATTGCTTTCTTAAATTTCTTAAGAACTGCAATTAGTTGCTCCTCTTGATCTTTCATCAGTTCTGCTGAAATAATCACAGGCAAAGTAGAACAGTCACCTAAATAAACATATTTTAAATGGGAAGGAAGTACCTTTAGTTCGAGTTTAGGTGGTTCTTCGATCGAAAACTTTGTTTACACAAATTCTTTCACTTCTAACTCCAACGGTTCAAACCGTGTGGATTTAATAAAATTTCTCGGATTGGCTTCTACCAAAGACATGTTTTCTTCACCTTTTTCATCCTCCAAAAGGTCAAACTCTAAGGCTTTCTCCAATAGATCTTCTTCAAATTTTTTCCATAGAAACCAAGGTTTCTATCTTTTCCATAACTGAACACTCTTCTGTCGAATTGGGAAATTTCATAGCTTTAAGAATGTTAAAGGTTACCTGATCGTCTTGAACTCGCATGGTGAGCTCACCTTTCTGCACATCGATTAACGTTCTTCCCGTGGCTAGGAAAGGTCTCCCAAGGATGATCCACACTTCCTTATCTGCTTCAAAATCTAAAACGATGAAATTAGCAGGAAAAATAAATTTATCAACTTTTACCAAAACATCCTCGATCCTTCCCTCGGGATATACTAAAGATCGATCTGCTAGTTGAAGCGTCACAGTTATAGGTATTACTTCACCTATCCCTAGCATCTTGAAAATAGACGTAGGCATCAAATTGATACTCGCTCTTAAGTCACACCAAGCTTTACCATAGTAAGATTCACCAATGTTACAGGATATAGTAAAGCTTCCTAAGTCTTTCAATTTCGGTGGCAGCTTGTTCTGCAAGAATGCACTACATTCCTTCATTAAGGCAATAGTCTCATACTCACTAAGTCGTTTCTTCTTGATAAATATATCCTTCATAAACTTCACATAATTTGACATTTGGTCTAAAGCCTCCACCAACGAAATATTGATGTGTATCTGCTTCAGCACATCCAAAAACTTCTTGAAATTCACCTCCTATTTCTGCTTGTGTTGCTACAATCTTTGTAGATATGGAGGTGATGGAACTTTTGGTTGAATCAGACAACTCTTCTGAGTAGGTAAATCTGCATCCAAAGAAGATGTTAAAGTACCTGAATTCACTGAGTTAGGATTTACCTTATTAGACTATGCAGATTCTGACTCTTTTGGTATGGGAACTTTAACAGTTGGTTGATTCTCCTCCTTCTTAACAGGCTCATGTTCGACATCAATCATTTCGGGTTCAAGAATTTTACCACTTCGTAGTGTCACTACCTTGATATGTTCTTTACCCAAATTTCTTGGATTTTCAGTATTGCTCGACAAGGTTCCTTGTGGTCTATTCCGAAGCTCCGTAGCTAACTGACCCATTTGATTTTCCAAGTTTTTCAGTGTTGTTGCTTGGCTCTGAATCGAAGCATCATTCTTTGCCATGTATGCTTTCAACAAGTTCTCCAAACTATTTGATGACTCAGCTTGAGGTGGTTTGGAGCTTGTTGATTGAACCCTTGAGATTGGTTGGGTCTATGCTACATAAAGTTGTTGTTCGATCCATTTCCTTGGTTGCTCCAGGAAAAGTTAGGATGATTACACCATGAAGGATTGATGAATTTGGACTGGGGTCCTTGTCCACTCCTATTTTGATGTTGGTTCCCCACATAGTATACTGACTCAGGAATTGATGGACAATTCTCAAAAGAATGACCTTCCCCACAGTACACATAGGAAACTATTTCAAACAGACTTGGTGGCTGAGATACAAATTTATTAGCACTATTAGCGCTAAACTATTTTAACATAAAGGAAATAGATTATACCTGAGCTGATAATGAAGTGAGAGCATTAACTTCATGAACTTCGGCTATACGTCTTGCTGAAGCTGCTCGATTTGTTAGCCATTGATAGTTGTTGCTAGTGATCCTCTCAATGATCTCATAAGCCTCATTATAAGACTTAGACAAAATGACACCATTCATAGAAGCATCTACCATAAATCTTGTTTGTGCATTGAGACCATTATAGAATGTCTCCAACTGGATACAATGAGGAATCCCATGATGAGGACACTTACGAAGTAACTCCTTGAATCGCTCCTAAGCCTCATACAGAGACTCGTCATCCAATTGTTTGAAAGTTGTGATCTCGTTCCTCAACTTAGCATTCTTGCTAAGTGGGAAATACTTAACCAAAAATTTCTCTGCTAATTCTTGCCATGTAGATATGGAACTTGGTGGTAATGAATTGAGCCATGCTCGTGCTCGATCTCGTAGCGAGTACGGAAACAACTTCAACCTCAGTGCGTCTTCAGTCACCCCGGTATCTTGAATGAATCACTCACCTCCATAAATAATCGAAGGTGGAGATGTGGATCTTCCGTGGGCACACCACTGAATTGGCCTACCATTTGTAGCATTTGAAACATTACTGGTTTCAATTCAAATTGGGTTGCCTCAATATTTGGCCTTCTAATTCCTAGATTTAACTCGTTGAAAAGTGGCATAGCATATTATCTGATACATCGATCCCTATCATCGACAAAGAGGATGGGATTTCGCTCACGATCGGCTTCATTACCTTGGTCTTGATTCTAATTTCCAAGGTCCATCTCGACTTGTCTTTATGCTATTCGTTCATGTCTTCTTTGTCTGAAAGTTTGCTCACTTTTAGGGTCTACCAGGAGTAAATCGATAATCCGATCTATGCTCAAAAACACTTGAAAAGACAAATCAAAAAATTGAAAAGAATAAGTTAGTAATGTTAGAAATAAAAACCAAATTGAAAATAAATAATTTCACAAAAATGACTTTGGCAATAGTTAACAATCCTCGGCAACGGCGCTAAAAACTTGTAATGCGTAGGTTAATGCAAGTGTACACAGTCGTTATCAAGTAATAAGTAAGTATCTAGTTATCGTCTCCACAGGGATTGTATTTGTGCTAAATCACTTAATTGTAAAATTATATTAACAACATGGTAAAATTAGAAACACAATATGATTGAGAGGTGATGATTAAAATTAAACTAAATGTAATGATCCCTAATGTAAATTATCCTAAGTATGCACACTATATGAATGAAATAGATTTTAGCAAGATTAAACAAGATTTGTAACAATTATAACATAAATAAACTAGGACAATTACTTAAATTAAACCTAATTTATTATCATCATGCTTAATAATATTCGAAAAAATATTTCATGGCAACTCGATCTTTCATGAGTTTGGAAACCACATTAGGTCCTTTCGAAATCCTTTACTTAGTAAATATGCATTTTACTGATCCTTATTTACTAAGGGTTTCTTAGTGTTCATATGAGGCAACAAGGATGTGTTAGGTTTGAAACAGTTTAATCACACAAATCTTAAAACTATGCAGATAGTAGAGCTTGGTTTGAGTTGTTATGCAACCTACAATTTAATCAGTTTAGGATATAAATTGAGCATACACATTTCAATTATGTGTCTATTAGCCATAGTCTGGTTAGGATCGCTCAGCTAATTCAGTTGGTTTTCAATCACGTATAAACGAAATACAGACTTGAAAGCATGATTGATTGAGGCACAAACATCATAAGCATGATTTAAATAAATATTATTTAATTAAAGCAGTCATCCTAGCTTAAATAAAATTAAGCTAACATTGTTGTAAACAAGAACAAAGAACACATAGCAAACATTTTCAAAATAAATTAAAGAAAATAAAGATTAAACCCAAATCAAAGTGGTTGTCACCCAAGACTCTGATCGAAGAGGGCTCCTTGATTTCTTTACTATGCTCCTTTGCTAATGGCTCTCCAAGGTGGTCGACCAAGGGCTCTTTAAGAGGCTTAATTGCTAAAATCTCTATGAAGAGATGATGCTAGGCGTGGGGATTAGGGAGTTCTAGAGAATTAATAGAGAAGAGAAGGTGTTGGATGAAGGTATGAGGAATGATTAGGAAATGGTGAAATGGGGTCTTATTTATAGGTGAAGTGAGGAGAGTAGTTTGCTAAAAATAGAGAGGTTTAGTCTCTTCAAGCTTCTTCAATGAGTGGCCGGCCATGATTAGTGGATTTTGAGTTGAATTTTGCATGATTTTTGAACAATTTTAATGCCATAACAACTCAAGAGTAAGACTCGGTCAAATGTAAATCTTCGGGCAAATCTCTTATTTCTTTAATATTGCAGGGATCTTGTGCAATTGAACCAAAAAGTGGTTTATGTGGATAGCCATGTGTAGCCGAAATTGGGTTGACTTGATCTTCAATTTGGACGATTTTGTAATCTAACAAAGTTTATCAAACTTGTAAAAAATAAATTAATTAAGTAAAGGACTAAAAAAATAAAATTAACCCAATTTAATTAATTAATTCAACCAAAACTATTTAATGAAATATTTTAGAATGAATTATTAAGTATGATTTTACATGTTATTATTTAATTTAATCATGCATGGCTCACTTTATGTCTTAAAAATATAATATGTTAAAATAAATATAAAATAAGCCATTTTATGCATGAAAACTATATAATAAAGCATAAAATCACATTTTAATAATTTCTATGTCCTAATTTCATATTTTCACATATTTCATTAATTTATTAAACATTTACTTAGTTTTAACAACGAATTTAAGTAAAAAGGTGATAAATTACATAGGAAAAATCCTATATATTTTTTCAATTTACACAACGTCGTGCACAAATCTGATTTTCTTGTGACTTATTGCACTCAAAGGTAGCTTACCACAAACTAATAATTAACAACATCAGAATACCAGGGAGATGCGTCATCATAAAATAATTGCTCATTTGGAAATGCATCGACAATACGTAACTTATTGCCATCCTCGCTTCCAGCTTCCAGACGGGATAAGTGATCTGCTACTTGATTCTCGGATCCTTTCCTATCTCTAATTTCAGTATCAAACTCTTGTAAGAGTAGGGTCCATCTGATCAATCTTGGCTTGGCGTCTTTCTTTGTAAAAAGGTATCTCAACACAGAGTGATCTATGGTTACACTGTAATTTTTGCGCCGGCAAGCTATGAACGAAACTTGTCGAACGCAAAAACTACTGCTAATAATTCCTTCTCAATAGTTGCATAGTTCACTTGTGCATCAGTTAAGGTCTTACTAGCATAGTAAATTGAGTGAAATACCTTCTCTTTTCATTGTCCTAGCATAGCTCCTACAGCAATGTCGCTTGCATCACACATTAATTAAAATGGCTGCATCTAATCTGGTGCGACGACAATTGGAGCTTATACTAGCTGCTTCTTTATTGTGACAAACGCGTCTAGATATGCGTTATCAAACACAAACTTTTTATTCTACTCTAGTAACAAGCATAGTGGTTTAGCAATCTTGGAAAATCTAAGATAAATCTCCTATAAAAACCAGCATGACCAAGAAAGCTTCTTATTCCTTTGACATTGGTGGGTGGTGGCAATTTCTTAATGATTTCTACCTTCGCTTTATCTACCTCAATGCCCTGACATGATATGTGATGTCTAAGGACAATGCCTTCGATTCCCATGAAATGACATTTCTCCCTGTTCAGCACTAGATTTGTGTCCTTGCATCTCCTCAATAATTTCGCTAGATTATCAGCGCATTAGTCAAAATTCTACCCATATACAGAGAAATCATCCATGAATACCTGTAAAGAATCTTCAATCATGTCCGAGAATATAGCTAGCATGACCTCTGAAATGTGGCTGGTGCATTGCACAATCCAAATGGCATATATCGGATTGTAAAGATTCCAAATAGGCACATGAACGTGGTCTTTGCTTGATCATTCGGTGGAATGGCGATTTGATTATAACCAGAGTAGCCATCTAGGAAGTAACAGTAGGCTTTATCAGCTAGCCTATCCAACATCTGATCAATGAATGGTAGTGGAAAGTGATTCTTCTTTGTGGTCGCATCAAGACGACGATAATCCATATATACTCGCCAATCGGTAGCAATGCGAGTAGGGATCAGCTCGTTATTATCATTACTTACCACTGTGATGCCACTTTTCTTGGGCACACATTAGACAGGGCTCATCCATGTGCTGTCTAAAATGGGGTAGATGATGCCCGCGTCTAGCCACTTAATAATCTCCTTCTTCAATACCTCTTTCATTTTCTCATTAAGCCTTCGCTGTTGCTCAATGGATTGCTTCCCTTCATCTTCTAGCCTGATCTTGTGCATGCAAAAAGAGGGACTAATGTCTCTGATGTCTGCAATGCTCTAGGCTATGATTCTTTTGTGCTCCTTTAAAATTGCGATGAGCTTTTCTTCTTGAATTATGTCGAGGCTTACGTTGACAATCATGGGTAATGTGTCATTGTCACTCAAAAAGACATACTTCAAATGCATCAGTAATGGCTTTAACTCCAAGGTAGGAGCTTGTTCAATTAAGGGTTTAAACACAGGGATCTTCTTGTTGGACAAATCCAAGGATTCCAATTGCCAATTCTATGTCAGCTCATAACTATTAGCCACAGTTCTGTGGTCACATTCAGTTAGGATATCATCGATAGTTGTCACTGCATCTTCATCTGAAACTGCTGAATTTCGTTCATTGAATTCTTCTATAATTATCTCGTCCAGCACACCAAAGTGGACATTGCTCCTTACTTGTAGAAGGAGATGCTTCAAACACATTGAAGGTGACATGCTCGTCATTATGGCACATAATGAGCTCACCTTTAAAAACATTAATAAACATGCGTCCCGTTGCTAAGAATGGGCATCCCAAGATGATGGGCACCTCCTTATCTACTTCGCAGTCAAGTATTATGAAATCAGCAGGGAACAAAAGCTTATCAACTTGAACGAGGACATATTTGATTTGGCCTTCAGGTTGTGCTAGAGATCTATCAGCAAGCTGTAATGTCACCTCAGTGGGTTTCATCGATCCAATTCCTAACTTCATGAATGTGGATAAAGGCATAAGGTTAATACTAGCTCCCAAGTCACATAAAGCTTTACCTAGATAATGATTTCCAATTGAGCATGGGATTGTGAAACTGCTAGGGTCTTTCATCTTTGGTGGCAACTTATTTGTTAGCACAATGCTACACCCATCTGTGAGTGTAATCGTCTCGATTTCGAACAACTTTTTCTTCTTTGATAGCAACTCTTTCATAAATTTCCCATAGTTGGGTATTTGCACAAGAGCATCCAAAAAAGGTATGTTAATATGTAATTGCTTCAAAGTAGAAATAATTTTTTGATAATCTTTATCATGGTCTCTCTCTTGAAGTCTCTGTGGAAATGGAAAATGTACATTGTCAATGGGTTATTATGGAATAACTGGTCGCATCGACATAGGCAAGTGTCTCGACATTTTTGTTGGGTGAATTGTAGGCATAGTCTTTACTATAGGTGGCTCCTTCTCATTTATTTCTGCTGGGCTGTCTTCAGATATAACTTCTCTTTGTTGCATTAGTTGGGTTGCATCGACATTTTCTTGAGTGAAATTGCTACTTCGTTTAGCAATCTGCTTTTCGCTTTGCAATGTGATAGCCTTGCAATGTTCCTTCCCCTTCTGCGTCAGATTTTTAGTATCACTAGGTAAAGTGCCTGGTGATCTTGTACTCAGATTAGAAGCCAAATGTCCTAGCTGGGCTTTTAATGCATGGATAGAAGAAGAACTACCTTGAATAATTGCTTCATCCACGTAATATGCTCTTGCATCAACGCTTCAAGAGCAGCCATAGGATCTAATCTTTGTTGAGAAAATAGTTGTTGATGTTGTTGATGCTATCCTTGCATATGTGGTAGCCCAGTCTATTGTGGTTGCATTCTAGCTTATTGTTGCATCTGATTATGTACCTGCATTTGATTAGGATGTGAACGTACCTGAGAATTTTTATTATTGTCCTACTGCTGATTATTGTTGTAACTCCCTTGTCTATAACTCCTTTGCTATGAGGAATTTCTATATCTATACGTAGATGCATTCTGATTCTCCCAAGGTTGTGGATTTCAATTATTGCATGAGTTACCATAAAAAATCCCTCAAATGTTGTTAACATAAAATGCATTCTCAGCATGTTATGGACAATCCTTATAACTGTGGTTTTTGTCGTAAATTTCATAGGAAAATGTCGAGACATCCATTTGTTGTGCCACTTGAATAGTGGCAACGTCACTTGTTCCCCTCATGTTCTTTATAATGTTGGCCAAAAAGGATACCTGTGCACTCAAAGATGAAATTTCATCTAATTCAAGAACACCAGGATTAGTTTTTACCTGAGTAGAACGAGAAATTGGATATTGATAGTCATTATGTGCAATCCTCTCCAGAATTCGTACAACTTCAGTGTAGGTACAATCCAACAAGGGACCATTTGCAGATGCGTCGACAAGATTTCTTATCAGGGCATTCAATCCATTATAAAATATCTCGATCTGAGTCTCTTGTTGAATTCCATGCATAGGGCAACTTCTCAACAAAGTCTTGTAATGTTCTTATGTAGTATGTAAGTTCTCATCATCCAGTTGATGATATGTCGTGATATCATTCCGCAATGTTGCATTCATTGTTGACAGATTGAATCTCAAAACAAAAATTATATTGCTAACACTTTCCAAGAAGTAATGAATCCAGCTGGTAAACCAAGGAACCATGTTCTCGCCCTCCCTTGCAAAGAATAAGGGAAAAACTACATCTTCAAGGCATAATCATGAACACCATGTTGACTAAAAGAAGCGTATATGAGTATAATCGATTTGAGATGCTCTCTAGCATCTTCATGAGGTAAACCTGCATACTGCCCATTTGAATTCAGCATTTGAAACATAACCAGTTTCAATTCGAAGTTACAAGCTTGCATTACCGGTCTAACAACCCTTGGTTGTAAATCATCAAGCATAAGAACAATGAAATCTTTGATTATCCTGTCTGGTTGTAAAGGATTGGAGTGGATCATCGGTTTCACTAAGTAGCAACGCTAGATATGTCGACAAGGTATAGTGTAGATGAATTGACACCGCAATAAGGTACCAATGAAATCACACCAATAACAACTCTCCATTTAATCAAGACTCAAGTGCTCACAAGTACCACACCTCTCCGTGCTGGCATTGCTTCACACCTAAGAACAAGTGACAGAATCCCTTCTAGTATCAAGCAACTCTCGCTGACTTGCTTGTTAATTCAACTTGTCACTGCACCTCTCAGTGTTGGTAGACTACAATTACACTCTCGTAGTCAACCAGTTGAATCCAAGAATAAACAGATGAGAAGAATTAAGTATGAATCAAAGTAATCAAACATTGAAAGATATTCTCATATACAATAAACTATCAATAATAATTCATCAGCATTCAAAGAGGAAGTAACAAAAAAATCGAAGCATACTATCCCTAGGCTACTAGGATTATCTGTTAACTACTCCTCTTGTATCGCACCAAGCACTTCTCGTCAGCAGTTGTTGCTCGCTTGATCAATCAGCTCACCGGACTCCAACATATAGCTTCAAAAACTCAAAGTATTTGTAGAATTAATTCCTTCACCTCTTGATATCCTTCTCCTTCTTCTTTCCTCTATTTATAAGCTTGGAGAATTGTAGATCTCATCTCCTCTCAGATCCAACTTCTTTTGCAGTTGTCAAAGTTTGCTGAAATCCAGCTATGCACTAACGCAGATTTGGTGTGATCTTCATAAATTTGCAGGTTGTCGTTGCATTTTTAGGCGCAATCTACAATCTTTACTTGTGGCGACATCGTGTGAAATTTCTGCGCTGGTGCTTCCAGATGTGCTTGCAGCGTGAATTCACAAATACAAAGGTTTCTATGCGGTGACATCTCTTGCCATAATTCCAAGCTAACTTGTGGCTGGATCTTTAAATTCTTTCTAGCATCAATATTCTGAGATGGATCCCTACGCTGACAATTGTGAAGATATTCTACATACGCCGATATTAGTGCATAGAAGAGATAAAAAAAATAAAAATTTAAGCCAAACAACAATGAGTTAGAGAATGTAAATACTAAGTATGAATTGCCTATCATGCATGCTAAATATGCTACAAAAGAGACAATTAATTCACAAATATAAGGAGAATATAGGTGTTATTTCCAATGCTATCAGCACTCAAGAACAAATGGCCAGAATTCCTTCTTACCTCAAGCAACTTTCGTTGTCTTGCTTGTTAATTTAACTTTGTCACCGCACCTTTCAGTGACTGTGACTGCAATCGCACTTCCGTGGTCAAAATAGTTAAATCCAAATCTAAACAGATGAGAAGAATTAAGTAGAAATCAAAATAGATCTAACATTAATAGGTATTTCCATACACAATTAACAGTCAACAGAATTCATCAACATCCAAGAGGACTTAAAGAATAAATTGAAGCATCCTATTCATAGTCTACTATAATCCTTCCGTAATTGCTCCTCTTGTGTCGCACTTAGACACTTCTCGTCAGAAGTAATTGCCTCTTTGTCACGCCAGATCACTCTTCTCAAAAGTTAAGCTTCCTTTAAGAAAATTAGAAAATGTGGATTTAATTTCTTCACCAGCTTGATGATCATCTTCTCTCACTTCCCTCTATTTATAACCATTAGAAAGTACAGGTCTACCTCCCTTCTTAGATCTAACTCCTTTTTTGGCAGCTATACAAGTTTGTTATTGCCAGCTATGCACTCACACAGGTCTAGTTGTGCACTAGGTAGTTGCAGATTATTGTGACATCTCTGGACGTAAATTGTGATTTTTAACTGCTACAACAACATGACATTCTCCTGCGCTAGTGCTTCTGGATATGTTAGCAGCGGAAAGTCCTTGGGAGAATGTAGAAGTATTCATGTGGTGACATATTTGGCTACAATTCTACACCAAACTTGTGGCGATAGCTCTAAATGCTTTCCTGCTCTGATCTTTTAAGGTGGATTCCTGTGCTGACAACTTTAGACACAAAATTGATGTTGAATACAGCGACATTAGTAGCACAAAAAGGGATAAAATGAAAGAAAGTAAGACCATACAACACTGATTTAGAAAATGCAAATACTAAGTATAAAATGATGAAAATGAATGCTAAATGTAATACAAAGGAAACAAAGTATACACTAATTAGGGAGATTTAAATGGTCATTTCTAATGCTATCACACCCTCAAACTTGAGTTTTTACTTGTCCTCAAGTAATTAAAAGTTAACAAAGTCATATCAAAATTCTTGTCACCGGAATAATTATTCTAGCAACTTAAATTCTTTGAGATCCTAATGTAGAAATTACAATCATATGATAGAACATTGTGTCAACAATTTATAGGCATGAATAATCAAAACTGTAACTTCACTAATGCTAGCATCATGCTTTAAATCTTAAATCTTCTTAACCAATACAACATTTAGTTTCATATATTTTCTTCTTTTTATCAACTTTTCTTACTTTTTCTCTCTTTTTTTTATGTGACTAAGAGATGTCATTGCATTACTATACTCTTGTTCTTGGGCAGTAACGATGGGGTGCAACAAATCCCTATGGAGCATGTAATTGCGTCGACACACACTCTTGCACTGACAGCCTTTGGCTAAATAATTTTTCTAACACTTGTAGTGGAGTGTTCCCCCTTGTTAAGTCACAATGCACCCACATTGGAGTGTCTTTTATTAGTATAAATACATAGCTACAAATGGTAAGTTACTTCAAGATTCAAATAATGATACTACTCATTTATTACTAATGTAGTTTCAACTATTCATCCAAAATGAAAGGATACAACATTCAATGACATTCATCCAATTCATACGTTATCATCTCATATAATTCAAGAATTAAGCATCCAATGAAAAATTGTGGTCACATTTTTCATAACTTTGCATACTTTCATTCAATTAAAAAGACAAATAAATTCCTAAACTTGTGGGTGCAATTGCATTTCCATTCCATACACATTTCCTACCAAACTTAGTGTCTACATTATCCCTAATGCATTGACAATACTATACAAATATGAATGGAAATGCAACTATAATGCAAGTGTGCTAACAAATAAAATGCAGAGACAATTAAAAATGCAATGACAACTAAATGAAATATATGCAACTAAACTAAGTACTGAAAAATAAAAACTAACTCAGTGTGTTACAGCCGAGGATGAGACTGCTTTGGACTTCTTTTTCTTTTTAGGGCGCTCCTCTTTACACTTCTTCTTTTCCTTGTGTTTGCACTTTTTCTCCTTGGGGTCAACTGGTGCAGTGGATTTCTCCTTCATGGCTGATTGGATGCTGGTTTCATCGACAGTCACATCCGATGGATGGATCTTAACAAATGGCACAATAGTCAGAGGATTAGAATCCTTATTGTTGGATGTAACAGCCTCGGCCTGGCTCGCCCCAGATGGTGCCAGGGTTTCAACAGATGCACCCACATTGACAGGTGCGGAGACAAATTCCTCTAGTAAATTTGTCGGCACAAAATCTTCTTCTTTTTCTTTTTGCTTCTATTCTCTTCCTTCCTCTTTTCTTTTGTCTTCTTCCTCTTCAACACCCGTAGAGGCAATAGTTGTGTGTTCTTCTTCAATAGAAATAGCTTCTCTTTTCGCCATATTAGCCCCCAAACTGTTTAAAAATTTATCCTAAAAAAGGCTGGCAATACTGCAAAGACAATCCTTCACATCCCTCGAATGGACTTCTTGGTCCTTATCATCAAAATTGTGGACAACTTTGGGAGAATAGACAGACTGAGTTTTGCCTTTCGACGTGGGATGCTAAGTGGACGATGTTGCCTCTCTGATGATAGGTGGGAAAACAGGAAATTCTGGCATGGATTCTTGCTCAAACTGCTTAATGTGCTGACAATAGCAGTATTCCATCTTGTCCATTGCGCCAACAAGTTTGATTTGTTGGATGCTCATCCGATCAATAATCTGTTCAATCTCGTAAGCTTCCTCCAAATTTGAGGATCTATGGGTGCATGAGTTTGGTGTCCTTCTTTTTCCCTTTTCCTTTCTCATTCTTCCGTGGGACTTCCTTCACAATAAGGGTTTCTTGTCCCCTCGTCATTCTTTCCACTGAAACATCATTTATCGGTCCTTTGTTCTCCAAAACTTCTTCCCCTTCGTTAGGCACAATGCCCCTCTGTTTACACAATAGCATGATCAGAGAAGGGAAAGGAAAAGTTTATTTGGTGGCAGATTCAACGATTTCTTAGAAAAAGAATTGCTCCAACATCAATTCATCGGCCCTTGATTATTGAATGTTGCAGGCATATTCTGTCCAGTGTAATAGTAGTGTTGTGAGTAGATGGCAGGAGAGGACAATTGATGTAGTGAAATCATACTTTGCTTTGGACGGTAAGGTAACAACGATACATCGTACAATTGTTTGGATTGTTGCCAGTTAAAACAGCACCGTCGACACATAAGTCATGCAACAATAGATCAGGACCTTCCTCTATCAAGTTTTCCAAAAACTCGATATGCTTGCCTTCTCCCTCCGTAATGTTGAAGAAGGCATTGATGTGGCCAGTGTTACATGGAACCAGACCTTCACAGACGAAGATGAACTCTTGCTCCAAATTAACTAAGTTAGCATAAAACTCTCTTACAGTAAATGGGGAGTACCTTACCGGATGATCACAAAATTGCTACCAACCTAAACACAAAATCGTTCTAGTGACTTGTTTCCTCAACATCAATAGTGAGGATAGTTGAAATCCCTACTTAGGATGGTAGTTTCTTTTTAGCATTACCTCATGAAAATGGTCTTTCGTCGCTTTCATTAAAAATAGAACAGGTTCCTTCGGTGTTTACTGGTCGGCATTTCGAACTATCGCTGCTGACGATTCAACAACAGGTTTCGATAGTGTCTTAGTACTACGAGTTCTTGCCATGACTAAATGAGAGAAAGATAGTGAATATTTTTGTATAAAAAACTGAAGGTTGAAGAAAAGGAATATTGCAGCAACAATGGCGGATGTGAGTGTGAAGACACAGTCGATACAAATAGGGTATTTTATATAAGATGGAGAAGAAGAGACGTGATGATTGCTGTTGCCGTGAGAGTATATTATGCTTGCAGCCAATAAATGCCAGGACACAGATCGTACTTTTTTGGATTGATCCAATGGTTGGGGATTAGGGTGAATCAACCGGCGTGATTCTTTCTCGAAATGCTTCGCTGAGTTATCAATTGGATGCGTCAACAAGTTGTGCTTTTGTGTGCATCGACAAAAAGGAGATCTTTTATTCTTGTAAAAACTAAAGCAACTAATTAAAGGAAAAAAAGAAGTAAATAGAAAAAAATTGCAACGACATTTTAAGAAAATGTGACCAGGTTAATGGTCTCATTTTGTTCGTGAATGTCAGGGCTTAGGTAGTGCTTTAATCATTGGTTATTCACTTTGAATTGGTGCCCATCCTTCAAATTTTTAATTATCACCGCACCATGTGGAAATGCTTTGACAACTTTAAAAGGGCTTGACCATCTTGAGCTCAATTTTCCTTGATGCAATTTTAAACTTGAGTCAAATAAAAGCACTAATTGACCTGTGGAACATTGTCGTCGCAAAATGATGTTGTCATGCCATCTCTTAGTTTTTTCCTTGTAAATGGCAGCATTTTCATAAACATTACGTCAAATTTCTTCTAGTTTTAAAATGTCAAACAATCTTTTCTACCCACATGGCTTTATGTTCAAGTTCAACGGGCAAGTGATAGGATTTACCAAAAACCAACTGATATGGCGACATACCTAATGGTGCTTTATATGCGGTGCGAAGTGCCCGCAATGCATTATTTAATTGTGAAGACCAATCTCATATAGATGGGTTAACCACCTTTTCAAGAATACCTTTAATTTTTCGATTGGATACTTCCACTTGACCATATCATTTTAGAGTTATCACCACTTGATTTCAATGGATGTGAGTGCCTTGGATGCTTATTAATGCTCGAGGTGTTCCGAATCATGTAAAGATGTATGTGTGAAAGAACTTTAATACCGTCCGAGCACCGTCCTTTGGAATAGCTATTGCTCGATCCACTTTGAAACATAGTTAACAACAGCTAAAATATACACATTGCTAAAAGAATTTGGAAATGGTCCCATAAAGTTTATACCCCAAACATCCAAAAAGCTCAACCTCCATGATAGATTATTCTAGCATCTCGTTGCGTCGAGATATTGATCCAGTGCACTGACATTTGTCACACTGTTGAGCAAAAGTATGGGCGTCTCGAAATAATGTAATCCTGATTGTAAGACCTTTGCAACAATCCTAACACCACCGAAATGGCCACCATAAGGAGCATCGTGGCAATGCTTCAAGATAGAAAGCACTTCTTCCTTAGGAACGCAACAACGAATGATGTTGTCTGCGCATACCCTGAACAAGTATGACTCATTCAAATGACACTTCGCAGCATCCCGAAGAAATCTGACATTTCGATGACTTATTACACTCAACGGTAGCTTTCCATAGGCTAGATAATTGACGACATCTTCATACCGTGGAGATGCGTCGACAAAGAATAACTTCTCATCAGGAAATGCATCGATAATTTATGACTTACTTTCATATTCACTTTCAGTTTCTAGACGAGAGAGGTGGTCTGTTACTTGGTTCTCGTATCCTTTCCTGTCTTTAATCTCAACATAAATTCTTGTAGTAATAGGATCCATCTAATCAGCATGGGTTTTGCATCTTTATTAGCAAAAAGGTATCTCAACGCAAAATGATCACTATAAACTATAATTTTTACGCCGACAAGATACGAGCGAAATTTGTCAAATGCAAAAACCACTGCCAGCAACTCCTTCTCAGTGGTTGTGTAATTCCCCTACGCTTCAGTTAGAGTCTAACTAACATAATAGATTGAATGAAATACCTTATCCTTTCGTTGTCCAAGCATAACACCCACAGCATAGTCGCTCACATCACACATCACCTCGAGCGGTTGTGACCAATTTGGTGCAACGACAATGGGTGTCTGCACTAGCTGCTGTTTAATTTTAATGAATGCTTCCAAACAAGCATCATTGAACAAAAAATTTTTATTTTTCTCCAACAAGGAGCAGAGTGGTTTTGCTATTTTTGAGAAGTCTCGGATGAGACGTCTATAAAATCCAACATGACCAAGAAAACTCCTTATTCCCTTTACATTGGTGGGTGGTGGTAGCTTTTCAATGATCTCTATCTTTGCTTTATCAACCTCAATGCCCTGGAAAGATATACGATGGCCAAGGACAATGCCTTCAGTTTCCATGAAGTGGCATTTTTCCCAATTCAGCACCAGATTGGTGTCCTCACATCGCTTCAATACTTTTGCTAAATTGTTAGTGCATTTATCAAAGTTATGCCTGTAAATAGAGAAATCATCTATAAATACCTCTAATGAATCCTCGATCATATAAGAGAAGATGGTCATCATACACCTCTAGAATGTAGCTAGTGTATTGCACAAACCAAATGGCATTCGTCAAAAAGCAAAGGTTCCAAATGGGCAAGTAAATGTTATCTTTGCTTGATCATCCGACACGATTATGATCTGGTTGTAACCAGAGTATCTATCAAGAAAACAGTAATAAGCCTTACCAGCTAGCCTATCCAGCATTTTATCAATGAATGGAAGTGGGAAGTGATCCTTCTTTGTGGCCACATTTAAACGTCGGTAATTCATACACACTCGCCAACCTATAGCAATGCGAGTAGGGATTAGCTCATTTTTATGGTTGCTTACCACTGTGATGTCGCTCTTCTTAGGCACACATTAGTCCGAGCTCACCCATGTACTATTTGAGATTGGGTAGATAATGTTTGCGTCAAACCATTTGATGATCTCTTCCATCACTACTCCTTTATTTTCTCATTTAATCTTCGTTGTTATTCAATTGACTATTTTCCTTCATCTTCCAGCCTAATTTTATGCATACAGAAAGAGGGACTAATGCCTCTAATGTCTGTTATGCTCCGATTAACTTTTCTTCTTAGCTTGCATCGAGACTTGCGCTGACAATTACTGGAAATGTATCATTGTCACCTAGGAAAATATATTTCAGATGCATTGGCAATGACTTTAACTCTAGAGCCAGAGCTTCTTCAACCGATAGTTTGAAAACAGGGATCGTTCTATTAGTTAGATCCAAAGATTCCATTTGCCAGCCATGTTTAAACTCATAGACATTAGCCTCAACTTTGTGGTCACATTCAGGTAGGACATTGTCTTGAAATGTCACCGCATATTTCTTTAACACTGCTGAACTACGTTCATTAAATTCCTTTGTAATCAACTCGCCCAGAACATCAATGTGGTGACATTGCTCCTTACTGCTAGATGGAGATACTTCGAAAACACTGAAGGTAACATGATCATCATTATGACACATGATCAACTCGCCTTTGAAAACATCTATAAGTGTGCATCCTGTTGCAAGAAATGGGCATCCCAAAATAATGGACATCTCTTTATCGGCTTTGCAATCAAGTATGATGAAGTCGATTGGGAACACAAACTTATCGACATGGACGAGAACATCTTTAATCTGTCCTTCAGGTTGTGCCAAAGATTTGTTCGCAAGTAGTAATGTCACCGTAGGGGGATTCATATGACCAATTCCTAATTTCCTGAAAGTTGACAATGGCATAAGGTTAATGCTAACTCCTAGATCACATAAAGCTTTACCTAAATAATGGTTTCCAATAGAGCATGGAATTGTGAAACTGTCAAGATCTTTCATTTTTTGTGGCAGCTTATTTGTCAGAATAGCACTACACCTTTCTGTGAGTGCAATCATCTCAATATCGGATAGCTTCTTCTTTTTTGATTATAGCTCCTTTATAAATTTCTCGTAGCTGGGAATCTGTACAAGAGCATCAATTAGATGTATATTAATACGTAATTGTTTCAAGGTAGATACAAACTTTTGATAATCTCTGTCATGATCTTTCTCCTTGAATCGCTATGGAAATGGAAAAGGTATGTTCACAGTGGGTTGTTGTAATACACTTGGTTGTGTCGACATGGGGCAGTTGCGTCGACAACTTTGTAGGGTAAATGGTCGGCATAGGTCTGACTACTGGTGATTCCTCCTTATTTACTTTTGTTGTGTCTTTTTTAGATGCAACTTCTCCTTGTTGCTTTGGTTCGTTTGCGTTGACAGATGTTTTGTTGGAGGTACTACTTTGGTCGACAATTTTCTTTCCTTTCTGCAATGTGATAACCTTGCAATGCTCCTTTCGCTTCTGATTTGGATTATCAGTGTCAATGGACAAAGCACCTAGTGGCCTTACGCTCATGTTAGAAGCCAGTTGTCCTAGTTGGGCTTCCAACGCTCGGATGGAAGAAGAGTTTCCTTGTACAATAGCTTTTGTTCTTGTAATATGCTCACGAATCAAAGTTTCATGAGCAGCTAATGGATTTGACCTCGGTTGAGAATACTACTATTATTGTTACTGATGTTACCCTTACATATTTGGTATAACAATCTGTTGTGGCTGCATTCGAACATGTGGTTGCATCTGATTATGTGACTACGTCTGGGTATGTGATTGCATCGAATCAGGCTACGCATGCACTTGAGGATTGTGATTATAATTCTATTGATGCTGATTGTAACTCCCTTGTCTAAAGTTACTTTGATTTGAGGAATTTTCATATATGTATGTGGACGCATTCTGATTCCCCCAAGGTTGTTGAATCCTATTTGAACTATTATATGAGTTACCATATGAATTCCCTCAGATATTATTGACATAGAATGCATTGTCAGCATGCTGTGGACAATCCTCATAACTATGATTATTGCCGCAAATCTCACAGTAAAATGTTGGGACATCCAATTGCTAGGATACTTGAATAGGGGAAATATCACTCGTCCCCTTCATGTTCTTGATCATTTTTGCCAATGAGGATACTTGTACACTTAGGGCTGATATCCAATCTAGCTCAATAACTCCATGATTTTGTTTTCACCTGAGCAGAACGAGAAATCGGGTATTGATAATCATTTTGCGCGATCTCTCTAAATTTCGCGCAGCTTCATTGTAGGTGCAATTCAACAAAGGACCATTCGAAGATGCATCGACAAGATTTCTTATCTGCGCATTTAATCCATTGTAGAAGATCTCAATTTGTGTCTCCTATTAGATTTCGTACATGGGACAACGTCTAAGTAGAGTTTTGTAATGTTCCCATGTAGTGTGAAAATTCTCATCATCTAATTGATTGTACGCCATGATATCATTCCTCTATCTAGCATTCATTATGGGTGGATTGAATCGCAGAACAAACTGAGTTGCTAGCACATTCCATGAAGTAACAGATCCAGTCGGTAAACCAAGAAACCATGTACGTGCTCTTCCTTGGAAAGAGTAAGGGAAAAGCTGCATCTTTAAGGCATCATCAGGATTACCGTGTTGACTGAAAGAAGAACATATAAGTAGGAAAGATTTGAGATGCTCCCTTACACCTTTGTGAGGCAAACCAGCATATTGCCTATTTTAGTTTAGCATTTTGAACATCATCGGTTTCAATTCAAAATTCCCAGCTTGTATTACTGGTCTAACAACCCCTGGTCGAGCACAAGAACAACAAAGTCTCTAGTTATCCTATCTGGAATTTGCTCTTCTTGTGGCTGCACTGGTAGAATAGGATTTTGTTGTAGCAATAGTGATAGATCGTTATTATTTCCAGCTATTTTTCTGTGCTCTTGTCTCTTCCTTCGAATAGTTCTTTCAATTTTTGGATCAAAATTGATAATGTTAATAGGATTTCTCCTTGTGGACATAAAACACCTAAAAGAATCGAAAAGAATCAACAAAAGAAATAAAAAATATTAGCAACAAATAGAAGTTAGAAAATAAAAATAAACATCAAACAAACGCCATTCCCCAACAACGGTGCCAAAACTTGATTGGCCTGTAAACGTCACAACATTTATGTGCAAGCGGACACTGTCGATGTAAGTATAGTAGATAGATGTGAGTCTATCAGATATCGATCCCACGAGGATGATGTTCTTGTAGCTTAAATTTTTCGAAGCAATTATAGTTTAAATGAAAAGAATAGTTAAGAGTAATGTCACCACAATTTAGTTAAAACTACACTAATAAAAGCGTTAAATCTGTCAATGCAAATATAACATAAAATGTCAGAGAAAATTAATAGAAAATGACTTGTTGTTGAAGATGTTTGCCAATGTAAATTCAAAAATTAAAAGAAGTAGATCAAGTGTAAAGAAATGGAGGAATCCCTAACTTAACAAGTTGGAAACGCTAAATGTGACTACAAGGTAACTGATAGATGAATTGTCACCGTAATTAATTTCTAATGAGATCTCACTGCTATTGACTTCCTTGTTTAACAAAGACCCAGTTGCTCACAAGTACCAAACCTTCCAATGTTGGCAATGCTTCGTACTTAAGAACAAGTGGCCAGAATTGCTTCTTGCCTCAAGCAACTTCCGTTATCTTGCTAGTTAATTTAACTTTATCACCACACCTACCAGTGACTGTGATTGCAATTTCACTTTTGTGGTCAAAACAATTAAATCCAAATATAAACAGATGAGAAGAATTAAGTAGAAATCAAAATAGGTCTAACATTAATAGTTACTTCCATACATAATTAATAGTCAAAAGAATTCATTAATATTCAAGAGGACTTAAAGAAGAAATTGAATCATCCTATTCCTAGTCTACTAGAATCCTTCCATAATTGCTCCTCTTGTGTCACACATAGGCACTTCTCGTTAGAAGTAATTGCCTCTTTGTCGCGCCAGATCACCCTCTTGTGAAGTTAAGCTTCCATGACAGTTAACTTTAAGAAAATCAAAAAAGGTGGATTTAATTTATTCACTATCTTGATGATAATCTTCTCTCACTTCCCTTTATTTATAACCACTGGAGAGTACAGGTCTACCCCCTTTCTCAGATCTAACTCCTTTCTTTGTAGCTGTACAAGTTTGTTATTGCCAATTATGCACTTACGCAGATACTAAGTAAGACCATACAACACTGATTTAGAAAATGTAAATACTAAGTATAAAATACTGAAAATGAATGTTAAATGTAATACAAAGGAAACAAAGTATACACTAATTAGGGAGATTTTAATGGTCATTTCTAATGCTACCAGCATTGGAGTCCGTTGTGGCTGCATACGATCATGTGACTACATTTGAGTATGTGACTGCATCTGATCTTGATGTGTATGTACTTGAGGATTATGGTCGTAATTCTATTGCTACTGATTGTAACTCCCTTGTCAAAAATTTCCTTGAATCGAGGAATTTCCATATCGGAATGTGGACGCATTTTGATGCTTGTGTCTTAGTTTAGGTCTTGGGCTTGATGTTGGGCATTTAGGTAAATGGGTTTGGGTATGTAAATGGGTTAGGTAATTTTTTTGGGTAAATGGTTGTAACTTTGACTTGGATTAATAGACTTTTTAAAATCTATTATTTATTTTTTGGTTTTTTGGTTTTGGTTTTATTTTTGCTCTTGGGTCGAATAAATTGGGCCTCTAACAGGAACAATCTCTCTTTTTTTTCACTAACTCAATATCTAAATTTAATTATTTGATAGCCCAATATGCTTTTTCTCTAATTCAATAGGCAAGTAACATTTTTTCCATTTACGAATTTATAAGGAGACATACCAAGGGGTGTTTTATATGCTATTCGATGGGTGTTTTATATGCTATTCGATAGGCCCATAAGGCGTCATCTAATTTTGTTGCCCAATCTTTACGATTAGGATTTATTGTCTTCTCAAGGACTTATTTAATTTCTCAATTATAAACTTCAGCTTGACCATTTGCGTGAGGGTGATATGCAGTTGCCATCCTCTGTCGGATACTGTATTTTGCAAGGGTGGCTTCAAATTGTTTGCTGTAAAAATGTGATCCTTCATCACTAATCAATGCCTTGGGAGTTTCAAATCTCGAAAAGATGTTTCTTCTTAAGAATTTTACCACTGATTTGGTATCATTAGTAGGTAATGCCACTGCTTCACCCATTTAGAGACATAGTCTATTGCCAACAAGATATATTGATTCTTAAATAAGCTAGGAAAAGGACCCATAGAATTAATTCCCCAAACATCAAAGATTTCTACCTTAATAATTCCTACCTGTGGCATTTCATCCCTTTTTGATATATTTCTCATTCATTAGCACTGATCATAGTTTTACACGAACATATGAGCATCCCGATTCATAGTAAGCCGATAGAATTTGGATTGCGAAATTTTCTAAGCTGTACGCTTTTTGCCGAAATGTCCTCTATAAGGAGAGTCGTGATGTCCTTTAAGGGTTTCATTTATTTCTTCCTTGGAGACATATCTTCATACTAATTGGTCTATGCATTTCCTAAATACATAAGGATCCTCCCAAATATAATTCTTTGCCTCATTCATAATTCATTTCTTTGGTTAACAAGATGCTTTTGCTGGGAACACCCCTTTTGCCAAATAGTTCACATAATCTGCATACCATGGTACTACTACGTCTGGTAATCGAGTTTCCACTCTGAATAGTAGCTCATCTATAAAGGTTTCCTTTATTTCTCCCAGTGGTACAGAGGTAGTAGGATTTTCTAATCATGACAGATGATATGCTATCTGGTTCTCTATTCCTTTCCAATCCATAATCCGTAAATCGAATTCTTGTAGAAGTAATACCCATCTCATCAGCCTTGCTTTGGTTTCTTTTTTCTTCATCACATATTTCAAAGATGAATGATCTATATAAATGTACACACGATTAGCCATTAAATAAGGATTAAATTTTTCACAGGCAAAAACTACAGCTAACACATTTCCTTCTCAGTAGTAGAGTAATTGCATTAAGCAGGGTTAAAAGTCCTATCAGCATAATGAATTGCTCTAAATTGAATGTCTTTCTTCTGTACTAAGACAACACCTATAGCATATTCACTAGCATCACACATAATAATAAAAGGTTCATTCCAATTTGCTGTGATAATAATTGGAGGAGTCATTAATTTCTCTTTTATCTTCTCTAAAGCTTCAATGCAATTATTATCAAACACGAATGCAACATCTTTTTGTAGAAATAAGTTTAAAGGTTTAAAGATGTGAGCAAAATATTTTATAACCCTTCTATAAAACCCCACATGTCCCAAAAATTTCGAATTCCATTGATATTTTTTGGATGTGGTACGTTTTTTATTACGTCAACTTTTTCTTTATCCACTTCTAACCCTTTTTATGATATTTGATGCCCCAAAACTAACCCTTCTCTTACCATGAAAAGACATTTTTCCCAATTGAGCACTAGATTAGTTTCCTCGTACCTCTGTAAGATTTTCTCTAAATTCAGTAAGCAATCCTCAAAAGAGTCTCTATATAGTAAGAAATCATCCATGAATACATCTAACCCTTCTTTTAGCATAACTACAAAAATAGTTATCATACATCTGATAGTATTAGAAAGAACCATTGATTTCTCCCTACTTATTGTTTTAGTTGTTCTCATTTAGTCATCCTTAGAACATATTTTAGCATTTTTTAGTTTAGTTTATTGTATTTTTTAACTCAATGGACATTAGCTTAGTTGCTATTAATTTTGTCATATTTTACTACTAATGTTGCTGCATGAGACTATTTAGAATTGCACCTAGAATTGTCACTGCATGACGATTTCCAGAAGTATGCCTAAAATTATCACTGCATGAGCATGCCTAGAATTGACGCTGCAAGAACTCGTTCAAAATTATCATTATGTGAAAATGTCCAGAGTTGTTGTATAAACATGTCCAAAATTACGCCTAGAACTGTCGTTGCACCTGACAGCTGTCCGGATAAGAAAAGAAATTGCATGAGCTATCCAATCTGATATAACCAACTATTACGACCATAGACAACTCAATTCTGTAGAAGTGACATCTGTACAATTTGGAGGGATATAAATACTTAAAAGGAAAGAGAAAAAGTGTCTTCTTCTTCTCCTTTAGTCTCCTTTGTTCATCATCTTCTAAAACCTAGCTTTTGAGCTTTTCGGCTAAGGAGGCCTAAGTTTCCCAAGGGTGAACTGATGTGAAGGGGAGGCATATCTTCTCTTGACAAGGAGCCCTAAATACGACGTAAGAGGGAAGTACGGGAGCAAGTCGAGTAGCCTAGGAATAGTATTCTCCATTTGTTCTTTTACATGTTATTTTTTTAAACGCTGGTGATTCATGTTTATTTCAAGTTTGTGTGGAAGTACTCTTGATTTCTAGACTAAATGATATCTTATTCAAGCTTGCTTTTACTGTTTAATCTTTAAATTTGATTGTTTTAACCACATAAGTGTGATTGCAATCACTATTACTGGAAGGTGCGGCGACAAATTAAACTAACAAGCAAGACAATAGAAGTTGCTTAGGAATTGAAGGAATTTAATCCACTTGTTCTTGAATGTGTTACACTGCCAGCACTGAAAGGTGTGGATAGTGTGCATGTTTAAGTCTTAGATCGAATAGAGAAGCCAAGTTTGGTAAGACATTCATTGTACTTATTTGCAGCAACAATCACCTATTATTTTAAGCCTTGTGAGTCACACTTAGTATCCTACTGACTGTTCATGTTGGGGACCCCATTTCATTCTTATTGCATTTTATCTTTAATTTTACATTATTTCTTCGAAAATCCCTCACACAATTTTATCGTATTTATATATTCATTGCATTGACATTAATAAAAAACAAACATCCATCCTCGTAGGATCGATATCCGATAGATTCACGTCTGTCTACTATACTTGCATCATCAGTGTATGCTTGCACATATTTGCTGTGACGTTCATAGCATGATCAACACCTCATAAAAGTAGATGGTGCATTACAAAGTCCAAAAGACATACATTTAAAAGCATAGGTCCTAAAAGGGCATGTAAAAGTGGTTTTTTCTGATCATCGGGATGTATTAGGATTTGATGATATCCTGAATACCCATCAAAGAAACAATAATATTCTTTACCTACCAACCTATTCAGCATTTTATCAATGAAAGGTAGTAGGAAGTGATCTTCTTTTGTTGTATCGTTTAATTTCTTGTAATCAATATACACTCTCCACTCGGTAACGGTTCTTGTAGGGATTAGCTCATTATGATCATTCTCTACAACTATCAACCCACCTTTTTATTGTACTCATTGCGTAAGGCTTACCCATTCACTATCGAAAGTGGAATAAACTATACTTGCGTCTGACCATTTTACTAGTTCCTTTTTTACCACTTCTTTCATGGTCAGTTTAAGTCTTCTCTGTGCGTCTACCACGAGTTTCTTACCTTCTTCCAATCAAATTTTGTATTGACAGAATGTTGGATTTATCCCTTTTATATCAGCAATCGTCCACCCAATAGCCTTTTTATGACATTTAAGCACATCCAACAAAGCTACTTCTCACGAGTTACTTAATCCTGATGTAAGTATAATAGGTAAAGTATTTGTCTCACCCAAATATTCATACATCAAATGTTCTGGTAATGGCTTTAACTCCACTTCTGGTGGCCTCACAATTGATGGTATCATTTTTGTAGCATTTGGCATCGATTGATCCACCGCTGCTTTGCGTTACTGCCACCACTCTAATTGAGTTGTTAAAGATTCCCCATTTGTCTCTTCTTCCATAGGTTCCTCATCCTCAGAATCTTCTTCTTTGAAATGTTTGGTCGCAATTGGGTTGCAAACAGGGTTACTAATCTCGTTTGAAGGGTTCGATTATTCCATCGAGAATATTTCATTTGCACTTGCTACTTTCAGTATGTCTATGTCCTAGTCCAAATACTTCCTCCAGTCATTATATCTACCTAGCATCTATTTTCCATACACAACCTGTCATAAAAGTGCTGAAGTTGTATAGCAATATGAATTCCTCCTCCTAATATGGGTTGAAGTATGGCTTTGAATCTTTCCCAAGCTTGTTCTAATGTTCTTGTCATTGTTTACCTGAAATGAAACATTTTTATATATCCCTACATAATCTTGGGCATAGAAATCATTCGTTGAAAAAACATATGTACAAATTCTTTCGAAGTAGTAATAGGGTTTGGAGGTAAAGAATCTAATAATGACTTGGCCTTTCCATTTAAGGAGACAGGATCAATAACAATATAATCACTCCAGGGGCCACTCCTGTATAAGAAACTGTGCTACAAATTGCTTCGAATTTTCGTAAAAATATGGTAGGATCTTTTGTCAAGGGATCAAAAAAAGTAACATTGTTAGTAATCCAAGATATTAAGGATGGATTTAATTCAAAACGATTTTGATAAATTGATGGTCTAGCAATACTAGATTGTAACCACTCCAGATTAAAAAACATTCGTAATGTATTTTTCATCATTTTATGAGTTAATGTAAGTAAAATGAAATTGAAGGAAAAATTAAAAATAATCGTATCTATAACCTAAAATTTTCCTAATTATTTTATTAGAAATGGAATAATAAAATTTACTAAAGCGTTGCCTTCCCGACAATAGGCGCCATCAACTTGACCGTCCCCGAACGTACTTTCGTTTGGCGTAGATTTAGGCATTCCGCAAGTATACGAGTCAAGTTATAAATATAGTTTGTTACAACAGAACACTTCGTAGTTGATAGTGCTAGGAAGAACATATGTATTCTCCCTCCTTATTGGTTAATTTGTTCTCATTTAGTTGTTTTTATCACATATTTTAGCAATTTTTAGTAGTAAATTGCATTTTCTAACTCAATGGACCTTAGCCTAGTTACCCTTAATTTTGTCATGTTTTGGTACTTATGTCGCTGCATGAGTATTTCCAGATTACGCCCAGAGCTATTGTCGCACCCGATAGTTGTTTGAATAAGAACAAAAATGTGTAAGCTGTTCAGTATGGTATAACCAACTGGTACGGACAGAAACAGCATGATTCTTATGAAAGGACACTGGTACAATTTGGAGGGATATAAATATTTACAAGGAAAGAGAAAAAGAGGTCTCTTGGTGCATATTATTCTTAAACTTACCTTTGAAGCTTTTTTACTATGGAGGCTTAAGTTCCAAAGGGAGAACTGACGTGAAAATGATGCAGGCTAATTCTTGACAAGGAGCCCTAAGTACGACACAAGAGGGAAGTGAGAGATCAAGTCGAGTTCTCTAGGAATAGTATCCTCCAATTGTTTCTTCTACATTTCTTTTCTAAATGCTGGTGATTACTCTCTATTTTATGTTTGTATGGAAGTACACATGATTTCTAAGTTAAATGTTATTTTACTCAACTTTGCTTCTACTATTTAATCTTTGGGTTTGAATGTTTTTAGCATGAAAATGTTATCGTAATCACTGTCACTGAAAAGTGTAGTGACAGCTCAAGCTAACAAGCATGACAACGAAAGTTGCTTAAGGATTAGAGGGATTTAATCTCCTTTTTCTTAATCATGTTCCATTTCCATCATCAAAAAGTGTGGTTAATGTGCTTGTTTAAGTCTTAGGTCAAATATAGAAGTTAAACTTGGTAAAATACTCATTGCACTTTATTGCGTTGACAACCACCTATCCTTCTATATCTTGTGAGCACTTAGTAGTCTGTTGAATATTCATGTTGGGGATGCCATTTTATTATTATTATTATATTTCATCTTTATTTTCAAGTTATTGCTCCGACAACTATTATCACAATTTATCTCATTTTTTATTGCTATTGCACTAACATTGATAAATAAAAGACAATCATCCTCGAGGGATCGATATCCAATAGACTCATATCTGTCTACCATACTTGCATCGATAGTGTACGCTTGTACATTATTACTGTGACGTTAAGCAGCCGATCAAGTTTTACGCCGTTACCGAAGATGGGTTTGTTTGATGTTTATTTTTGTTTTTGCATTTTATTTTTCTTATATAATAATTTGTTGTTACTAACTTGTTTTCTTTTTGTCGCTATTTGCACATTTTATTTTAGGTGTTTTATGACCCGAAGCAATTCGGAGTTTATTGTTGATTTTGATCTAGGAATTGAAAGAATAGTTTGGAGGAGACTTCAAGAATAAAGGAATATGGGTTTACCAAGAAACAATGCATCCATACCCTCGATACCATCACAAAATGTTGAAGACCTACCATTGCCATAAGACAATCAAGTACAAAATAGGACTATACGAGATTTTTTTGTACCAGTCTTAGATGATTTACAATCAAGAGTTGTTAAGCAAGCAATCCAAGCTGGGAATTTTGAACTCAAGCCAGTAATGTTTCAAATGTTGAATTCTAATAGGCAATTTGTTGGACTACCACGTGAAGATGCACGAGAACATCTTAAATCATTTTTATTGATTTGTGCTTCCTTTAGTCAATAAGGCGTTCCTGATGACGCTTTGAAAATGTAATTATTTCCTTATTCCTTGTAGGGAAGAGCACGTACATGGTTTCTTAGGCTACCTATCTGCTCAATTACTTCTTGGAATGCACTAGCAACACAGTTTGTTTTCCGCTTTAACCTGCCGACAATGAATGCTTGTCTCCGAAATGATGTTACAGCTTATCATCAGCTGGATGATGAGAATCTCCACACTACATGGGAACATTATTAACCTTTGCTTCGATGTTTCCCCATGCACGACATTCAGTAGGAAACTCAAATTGAGATTTTCTATAATGGGCTGAATTCACAAACGAGGAATCTTGTTGACGCATCAACTAATGGTCCTTTGCTGGATTGTAGTTATGATGATGCTGTTAGAATTCTTGAGAGAATTGCTCAGAATGATTATCAATATCTTATCTCTAGAGCTGCACAATCAAAAGCGACTCTAGGAGTTATTAAATTGGACGCAATATCTACACTTAATGCTCAAGTTTCTTCTCTTGCGAATATGATAAAAAATATGAAAAGGACTAGTGACGTTGCACTTAAGTCGCTCAACAAGTTGATATTCCTACCTTTTGTTGTGAGATTTACGGTGATAACCATAGCTATGAAGATTGCCCACAACATGTAGAGAATACCTTCTACGTCAATAACATCCGTAACAATTCTTATGGCTATTGTTATAATAATTCTGCATGCAATCAACAGTCTTAGGGAACTCAAAATGCTGGACAAAATGCTGCGACATTTCGATATAGGAATACATCTACTCCAGGCAATTATAATCCAAGACAAGGGAATTACAATCAACAAAAGTAGAGCTACAATCAGCATACTTAAATGCAGCCACAACACAGCCAGATGCAGCCACAACACTCTTCAATGCAGAACCATCATGTTCAAGGACATCGACAACAACAGTACACGCAAGCTTCTTCGTTTGATTTGTTAGCAACTCTTGCGGCTTTAATGCCAGAGCATATTACTCACACGAAAGCTATTGTACAAGGGAATTCATCTTTTATTCTGGCATTAGAGGCATAATTATGACAACTTGCTTCAAATCTAAATACTCGACCACCGGGTACACTACCTAGTGACACAGAAAATCCCAATTCGAAGAGAAAAGAACACTACAAGGCTATCACTCTTAGGAGTGGTAAACAAACTGGAGAGCTAACTACAGACTCTACCGTAGCACCTCAAGATACTGGTGAAGTGAGCCTTGGTGAGAAGGTTGAATCTGAGAGATTGTTGATGTACTAGAGAAAGAAGTTCCACAATTTGTCATTCATATGCCTAATGTTCGATCCTCGAAATTGTCGATGCAATCAAAGTTGTCGGTGCAATCTGATGTATCTCCACCTTTACCTTTTCCATAAAGATTCAGGGAAAATGACCATGATAAGCAGTATTAATAGTTTTTGAACACGCTGAAGCAACTTCAGATCAAGATTCCTTTAATGGATGCTCTTGTGCAAATTCCTAGTTATGGGAAATTTATGAAGGAGCTCTTTTCCAAGAAGAAGAAGCTCAGTGATATTGAAACTATTTCACACACAGAAGGCTATAGTGCTGTTTTGCCAAATAAGTTGCCCCCTAAAATGAAAGATCCTAAGAGCTTTACTATCCCATGTTCAATTGGCAACCATTATTTGGGCAAAGATTTATGCGACTTGAGAGCTAGCATCAACCTAATGTCACTATCTACTTTCAAAAAGTTGAGAATTGGTCACATGAAACCACATGCAGTGACATTGCAACTAGCAGATTGATCCTTGGCTTAACCTAAAGGGAAAATCAAAGATGTCTTAGTTTGTGTGGATAAATTCTTTTTTCCAGTTGATTTTATTATACTTGATTGCAAGGCAGAAAAGGAAGTTCCCATAATCTTGGGACGACCATTTTTTTCTATCGGATGAACTCTTATTGATGTTTACAAAGGTGAACTAACCATGTGACTTAATGATGAGCATGTTACCTTCAGTGTTTTCGAATCTATTCAATGCAAGGATAAAGAAGAATATCATACTATCGATGTGTTGAGGATCTAATTGAAGAAGAATTCAATGACCAAAGCATACTACTTTCTGAAGAGTTTGTGGTGACATTTGATGACGAATTCTTAGATGATTGTGACAGCATGGTTGAAGCAAATAATATTGAACTCAGGCATGGATGGCAGATAGAATCCTTAAACTTAACTAACAGAACAGCTCCAATCTTCAAGTCATCTATTGAAGAAGCTCCTATTCTGAAATTGAAACCACTACCTGCTCATCTTAAATATGTCTTTCTTGGGGATAACAATACTCTCCCAGTTATTGTCTCCGCAACATTAGATGTGACTCAAGAGGAGAAATTGGTCCATATTTTTAAGCAACATAAAAGAGCTCTTGCTTGGAGTATTATCGATATTCGAGGAGTTAGTCCATCTTTTTGCATGCACAAGATCAAGTTGGAATATGAAGGAAAGCAATCGATTGAGCAACAAAGAAGATTAAACGAGAAGATGAAGTTGTTAAGAAGGAAATTATTAAATGGCTTGATGTTGGAGTTATTTGCCCTATTTCTAATAAAAACTAGGAAGCCCAGTGCAATGCGTACATAAAAAGAGTGCCATCACTGTGGTTAGCAATGACAAAGATGAGTTAATTCCTACATGCATTCTTACAAGATGGCGAGTTTGTACGGATTATCGCAAACTTAATGTGCCATAAGGAAGGACCACTTCCCACTTCCTTTCATTGACCAAATATTGGATAGGCTTGCTAGAAGAGCTTATTATTGCTTTTTAGACGACTATCTGGATACAACCAAATTGCTATTGTGCCAGAGGACCAGGAGAAAACAACTTTCACCTGCCCCTTTGGTACTTTTGCTTTTCATCGTATGCCTTTCGGTCTTTTCAACGCACCAACCACATTTCAAAGGTGCATGATGGTAATATTCTCGGATATGATTGAAGATTCTTTAGAGGTTTTTTATGGATATTTCTTAGTCTATGAGAATGATTTTGATCATTGCGCTGACAATTTGGAGAAAGTATTGAAGAAATGTGAAGACACACATCTTGTTCTAAATTAGGAAAAATGTCATTTCATGGCAACTGAAGGCATTGTGCTAGGTTATCACATCTCTAGTCAAGGCATTGAAGTAGACAAAGCTAAACTGGAAATCATTAAGAAATTACCTCCACCTACAAATGTGAAAGGTACGCAGTTTTCTTGGGCATGCGGGGTTTTACCAAAGATTTATTAGAGACTTCTCGAAAATTGCAAAGCCCTTATGCTCATTATTAGAACAAAATCAAAAATTCCTCTTTAACGAGTCATGTCTAGATTCATTCATTCAAATAAAGAGGCAGCTAGTAAATGCACCTGTTGTCGTTACACCAGATTGGTCTCAACCTTTTGAAGTTATGTGCGATGCAAGCGACATTGCTGTGGTTGTCATTCTAGGGCAACGCAAAGGAAAAATATTTCACGCCATCTATTATGCCAGCAAAACTCTTACAGAAGCTCAAATCAGTTACACCACTATAGAGAAAGAATTGTATGATGTAATCTTTGCTTTCGACAAGTTTAGTTCATATCTTGTTAGTGCAAAAGTTACCGTATTTACTGATCATTAGGCGTTGAGATATCTTTTTACGAAGAAGGATGCAAAACCAAGACTGATACGCTGGATCTTATTATTGTAAGAATTCGATATCGAGATAAAAGACCTCAAGGGTTCAGAAAATCAAGTTGCAGACCATCTGTCTCTATTAGAAGTTGGCAACGAAGATGGAAGTATACTTTAAATTGTTGACACATTCCCAGATGAGAAGTTATTTTCTATAGATACAACCCCATGGTATGTGGATTTGGTTAAATATCTAGTGTGTGGAGAACTCCCATGGGGTGTCACATGCCATAAAAAAGAAAGATTTCTTCGTGAAGTTGTGAAGTACCATTTGAACAAGTCATATTTATTAAAGGTATGGAATGACAACATCATTTGACGTTGTGTTCCAAAAGAGGAGATGCTTTCAATCCTGAAGCATTGTCACGATGCTCCTTATGGAGGTCATTTCTGTGGCATGAGAACTGCTGCTAAGGTTATTCAATTAGGATTCTAATTGCCTTCACTATTCAAGGATGCCCATAATTTTGTGTATCAATGCGATAGGTGTCATTGCACTGGTGCTATATCCCAACGTAATGAAATGTTGCAGCAGTCGATTATGGAGGTTGAACTATTAGATGCTTGGGGTATGGATTTTATGGGACCATTTCCAAGTTCATTTGGAAATCTTTATATATTAGTAGCAATTGTTTACGCCTCGAAGTGGGTTGAAGCTGTTGCAGTCCCAAAGGATGATGCAAAGACAGTGCTTAAATTTTTCATAAGCATATACTCACCCACTTTGGCACACCAAAGGCGTTGATTAGTGATCAGGGTACACACTTTCATTGTAACCAACTGGCAGCCGCATTGAAGAGATATGGAGTTAATCATAAAATGGCTACTATTTATCATCGCAAACCAATGGATAACCCAAAGTATCCAATCTACAAATTAAGAACATTCTTAAGAAGGTTGTGCATCCTTCGAGGAAAGATTAGTCTTCCAAACAAGATGATGCTTTATGGGCATTACGGACAGCATACGAAACTCCCTTAAGGATGTTGCCGTATCAGTTGGTTTTTAGGAAAGCATGTCACTTGCCAGTTAAACTAGAGCACAAGGCAATGTGGGCAATTAAGCAAGTGAACATGGATTTTTACACTGCTGGAAGAAAAAGGCTATTGGATATCATTGAACTAGAGGAGATTAGGGGAAATGCCTATGAAAATGCTACAGTTTATAAAGAAAAGACAAACAATGACATGATAGAATTATTTTATAGCAGTAATTTATCGCGGGTCAACAATTTTTATTATTCAATTCTTGGTCGAAATTACACCTAGGTAAATTGCACTCACGTTGGTCTGGATCTTTCCAAGATGTCAAAGTATTTCCTCATGGTACGGTCACAATCAGAGATTTACATGATGGACACCAGTTTAAAGTGAATGGACAGCGGTTGAAACACTATTTTGGGAATAGTAATCAAAAGAAGGCAGAGACCATTCAATTGGTCCAAAATTTTTAATTTTTATTGAATTTATTATTATGAAAATTTATTTTATTTTATGTTATTTTTTTGTTTAAGTTTGTTTTAATTCTTATTTGTTTTTCCAGAATAAGTAGGTACCATTGTCGATGTACTTGGACTTTATTGTCAACGCAATTTGTACGATTGTAGTACCACTGAGGACTCATCAAGAATGGGGACATATCAGGGATTTCAGATCTCACCATTTGATCAAAAGTGACCCAATCGTTTGATTTGTCTGAGCGGGCACAATTTTCATTAGTCACATTTATTCCCGCCAACTTTATGTTCTTTCACAAAAATCATGTCTTTTCATCTTCTTCTTTCACTCGCTATAAACCCCCTCCATTGCGTAGACTGTAACACATACAAAGCAACCATTTGTATTCACTTTCTTTTTCCAAGCTCGTACCTTTACATCTTAAAACCTTCTTCACTCACAAAAATATGGTAAGAACTAGATGATCATTCATGAAAGCCACCAAGACTGTTGAAGAACACTCATCCTCTGCAACTACAGTTCGAGAATCAGAATCCTCCAAACCAATAGAGAAAAAAGAGTCGGTGATCTTTTTGACGAAAGCACCCAAAGACCGATTTAAAGATAATATTTTGAAGTGAAACTTCCACCCAAAACAGGGCTTTCTCCATTAGCAACAGTAAGACTTGGCCAAGCAAGTTTTCAAAACCATCTCCAAACTGATGTAGGAGACTTTCTACACTCATCCTGGAAGCTTTTCTCCTTCATTGGTACGTGAGTTTCATGCTAACCTCTATGACCATGAGTTAGAGTTTATTTTTTTTCACAAAGGCTTAATCCCATGGGATGCTAAAAAAATCAATGAGCTATGCAACACTAAAGTGGATGAGGATGAACACTCTAAGTTTATTGAGGATATCATAGACGACAAAACAAACCTCTTGGTGAAGGACTTGTGTGTCGAGGGAGTAGTGTGGCGGGTTCACATCTTACGAATTACTCAATGAACCAATGTTTCCTGACACTTCAAAGCAAAATATGGTTTCATTTTGTCAACTGCAAGCTAAAGCCCTCTACCCACATCACCACAGTTACCCTCGATAGAATGTATCTGATACATTTAATTATCAAGGGCAGAAAGATTGATGTTAGTACAATAATCCACCAAGAAATTGCTGACTGCATCGCAAGGCAATCTGGAATTTTGGTTTTCCAATCGTTGGTGATGCTATTATGCCGACAGAAGGGTATCATGCCTCATGATGAAGAAGAAATCCTGGATAATAAGGGCCCGACCAATGAAGCCTTTATTGAAAGAATGACTTGTGGGAAAGATACGTCAACAATGAAGGAGGTAGAGACAAGCAAAACGAGGAAGGGCAAAGCCAAGGCAGAAATCAAGGGAGCAAAGCTGACTGCAGAGACATCCTTGTTATGCAAAATGAAGGATGTCGAGAAGTTGGCCAATTCCATCAGCAATAGGTAGATCAGGCTTGCCACTACAATAGAGGATATGAACAGATCACAAAATTTGTTCTATGCTTATGCCAAGGATTAGAACAATTCTATTGTACCCACATTAAGGCAGCTGAGCCCAGCCTCACTCTCACAATTTCCAGTGTTCCTACTGATCATCCGAGATTATGAACTCTTATCAGAGGCTGGTGACTTAAGGGACCGAGACCGATCGGTGGCATCCCCCCCATTGTGCACGTCTCTGATGATGCGAAAGAAGCGGAATCAAGGGACGTCAAGAAGTGCTTGCAAAGGATTAGTAGCCTGTTCGAAGATGATTTCACTGTTGGTCAACAAGAACTTGCTATTGAGGAGGAAATGTTGATGATGTGAATGAGAAGGAAAATGATGCCTCGAGGAAGAAAATGTTGAGAAAAAAGATGCTAAGAAAGAATCAGCTGAGGACAGTGTCACTACACCCGAAGTTGTGGGTTCACCTATTGAGAATTTGGAGCGAGATGGAGCAAGATGGAGCGAGATCAATGGAAGCTACAAAAGAAACAACTGCGGAGCAGCACAACTCTTTTGCGATAGTCATCTACACCGGACCACTCAAGGTGATCCCGCCTACACAAGAAATAACCGATGATGTCGGGGCAAAGTAGGAAACTGAGGAGCGATCCGAGGATCGTGCGAAGCCTAAAGAAAAGAAGAGAAAGCGCTCCAAAGATAAAAAAGTGCAGGAAGGAGGAGAAGAAGAGGAGGAAGAAGAAGCATTGTGCAGCCACATCTATGGCTAAGGAAAACCGAGTTAATTTATTTTAAATTTTTTTAGCTGTAGTGTTCATGCATTGCATGTAGCTTTAATTTTTATTTTGTTAGTGCACATTGTCATTGTATTTTTTTTCATTGCATTTTAATGTTAGTGCATTGAGGACAATGCAAACTTTAAGTTTGAGGGAATGCATATGGGGTTTGGAAATGCACCCACATTTCAATTTTTTTTTTGAGTTTAATGAAGCATGCAAGGTTTATGAATGTTTATGCAAATATGTTTGAAATTTTTTGTTACATTCGATGCTTAATTCTTGAATCATGTGAACTATCAATGAATGAGTTGGATAAATTTGACTGAATGTTGTATCTTCAATTCTTTGATGAATGATTTAGATTGCATTAGTAATGGATGACCAGTAGCATTACTTGAATTTTGATTGAATCTGCCTTTTACAGTTGCTTATATATATAAGAGACACTCTAATATGGGTGTATTGTGAATTGTTCAAGGGGGAACACTCCAATTCAAGTTTTAGAAAAATGAATCTGGCCAAAGGCTGTCGCTGCATGAGTGTGTGTCGGAGCAATTATGCACTCCCTAGGGGTTTGTTGCACTCCATCATTACTTCTCAGGAACAAGGGTATAGTAATGCAATGATATCCCTTATTCACACAAAAAAAATAGAAAAGAAAAGAAAAGAGATATGTAGATACTTAGTATTGTGCAATAAATGTTGTATTGGTAGATGGAATTTAGGATTTGAGGCATGATGCTAGCTTTGATGAAGTTGCAATTTTAGTTATTCATACTTATGTGTTGTCGATGCAATATTCTATCATTTGAATGTGATTCATTCATTCGGATTTTAGATGAATTAAGTTGCTAGAATGATCATTTGCCTTGGTGAATTTTTGTGTAGCCTTGCTAGTTTCTATTTTATTTGAGGACAATTAAAAACTCAAGTTTGGGGGTGTGATAGTTCTAGAAAGAACATATGTTTTCTCCCTACTTATTGGTTAATTTGTTCCCATTTAGTTGCTTTTAGCACATATTTTAGCAATTTTTAGTTTAGTAAATTTCATTTTCTAACTCAATGGACCTTAGCCTAGTTACCTTTAATTTTTCATGTTTTGGTACTAATGTCGTTGCATGAGTATTTCCAGATTGCGCCCAGAACTGTCGCGGCACCCGATAGATATCCGAATAAGAACAAAAATTTGTGAGCTATCCAGAAATGTGTGAACTATCTAGTCTGGTATAACCAACTGGTGCAGGCAGATATAGCATGATTCTTATGAAAGGACAACGATACAATTTTGAGGGATATAAATATTTACAAGGAAAGAGAAAAATAGGTATCTTGGTGCATATTCTTCTTAAACTTACCTTTGAAGCTTTTTTACTATGGAGGCTTAAGTTCCCACGGAAGAACTGACATGAAAAGGATGCAGACCAGCTCTTGATGAGGAGCCTTAAGTACGACACAAGAGGGAACTGAGAGATCAAGTCGAGTTGTCTAGGAATAGTATTCTCCACTTGTTTCTTTTACATTTCTTTTCTAAACGCTGGTGATTACTCTTTATTTTATGTTTGTACATAAGTACACATGATTTTTGGGTTAAATGTTATTTTATTCAACTTTGCTTCTGCTGCTTAATCTTTGGGCTTGAATGTTTTTAGCATGGAAATGTTATTGCAGTCACTATCACTAGAAGGTGTAGTGACAGTCCAAGCTAACAAGCATGACAATAGAAGTTGCTTGAGGATTAGAGGGATTTAATCCACTTATTCTTAATCGTGTTCCATTACTCATCGAAAGGTGTGGTTAATGTGCATGTTTAAGTCTTAGGTCAATTATAAAAGTTAAACTTGGTAAAATATTCATTGCACTTTATTGCATAAACAATCACATATTCTTCTATATCTTGTGAGCACTTAGTAGTTTGTTGAATATTCACATTGGGGATCTCATTTAATTATTATTATTATTATTACTATATTTCATCTTTATTTTAAGTTATTGCTCCGATACTATTGTCACAATTTATCTCGTTTTTATCTGCTATTGCACTGACATTGATAAATAAAAGAAAACCAACCTCGTGGGATCGATATCCGATAGACTCATATCTATCTACTATACCTGCATCGACAGTGTACGCTTGCACATTATTGTTGTGTCGTTAAACAACCGATCAGTAGTATTCTAAGGATCGTACCCAAAGGAGGAGTAAAGTGATAGTAAATAAAATCTCTATAAAGAAGAAATTTAATTAGTACTTATTTTAAGGTTTATAGTACAAAGAAATAAAGAGTAGAGTTTTGAGAGCATAAAAGGTGAAATAGAAAATAAAAGAAAATAATTGAGATGTAGAATTCTTATGAACGACTTTAGGGATATTAGATCGTTTCCATATGACTTCCTCAATTGTAGGGTTTTAGGGATTTTCCTCCAATCAACTAGTCATTACCCCAGTTGGATCACTTGAACTTCAGCTGGCATAGCAAGTCGATAGAGATTTCTTATCGCTAGATGTCATATTCTAAACCGGTTAGGGGACAAGGTGTTCATGGATAGGCAGTACCAATTTTGGGTTCATTCCCACCTAGATGACTTTCTAGGGTCGTTAGGCCTAGTGTTTGTTCGATGTTCTTCCTTTCCTAAATAGCTCATCCGAAAGGTAAAATCCCTGTAAAACAATAATTAATTATTCATATGTCCATTTCCTAATTCCATAAAATCGAATTAGTTCCTCATGGTTTCTTTGATCATCAAATAAACAATATATGAGAACATATAATTAAAGAAAAGAATGAAAAAGAAACTGAAATTGTATTAGCAATCTATCGGGAAAAATTCCTTGATCGTTTCTGTGAGTTTCAACAATCGTTTGAAACCAAAAAATAAAATAAACTAAAAACTAAGATGAACTGAATGGTGTGTCAAACCCTAGTGCTAAAGGCCATATTTATAGCTTTGGATGACCATTTTTCTCCAACCCTAGGTCAGCTGTCGTTCCTCGTGTTTCAGTGGTATTGTAAAGATCGAAATGCCCTTCATTTAATGTGATATTTGCATTCAGGGGTCAATGTTACAACACACCAGGGCCTGTGTCATGACAAAGACATTAATCTCCAGGTGAAGTGTCATCCTAAAAGCGTTGTCGCGACATAGCCCATGTATGTCGCGACAAAGAAGTCAGTCTTTGAATTCTCCAAGTCTAGTCCCTTGGTTGCGACATAGCTCAGTCTATGTCATGAAGAAGTAATCATGCTCCTTATTGTTACACTTCTTATGGTCTCCTGCACACTCACCAAGTACATTAGCTAACCTTTAGGCCTTAATCGGCCTTAATGACATATAAAATGGTATTTTAGAACTTAGGTTACACAATTTATTCAAATGAGAAATCTAAATTAAATCCTACGAAAATATAACAAAAATACTTGATTTCAAGCTCTTCAAGTGTGAAAAGTAGTTCAATCTGCTAAGTATGAAACCGGTAGATCAAGGAGACCTTCAAAAGTTGAACAAAAGTTAAGCTGATCACTTAGTCACGACATAGGAAGCTCTACATCACAATAAAGGGACCAGACTTGAAGATTAAACGGATTGACTTCTTTGTCGCGACATACATAGGCTATGTCATGACAACACCTACACGATGACACTAAGTAGGGGATTGACTTCTTCGTCGCGACACAGGACCTGGTTTGTCTTGACATCAACCCTTGGACGTGGTTTCTAAACCGAGATAAGGGCGTTTTGGTCTTTACAATGAAACTTAAACATGAAGGATGATAGCTGACCTAGGGTTGAGGGAAAACGGCCAGCCAAGGCTATAAATAGGGCCTCTAGCACTTGGGTTTCACACAACCTTTCTTAGCTTTTAGTTTTTACTTTTTATTTTTGTTTTAGAAACGAGATTGTAACTTTCACATAAACATTCAGGAATTATTTCCAAACTGATTGCCAATACAATTGAAGTTTCTTTTATTTCATTGAATCAATTTTATGCTTAGTTATATTATTGTTTTTTAAGATGTTTAAGAAAACCATGAGGAACTAATTCCATTTTTTGTAATTAGGGAGTGGAAGTATGAATATTTAAATGTTGTATAAACAAGGATTTTCACTAAGATTAGTTGTCTGGAAAAGGAAGAGCATTAAACAAACACTAGGTCTAACAACCCTAGAAAATCATTTAGGTGGGTATGAACTCAAAATTTGTATTGCCTATCCTTGAAAACCTTTCACCCAAACCGGTTTAGACTATGACATATAGCGATAAGTAGTCTCTATCGACTTGCTATGTTGGCAGAAGATAAGAAGATCTAATTGGGTAGTAACTAGTTGGTTGAAGAAAAATCCCCAAAACCCAACAATTGAAGAAATCATATTGAAGCATCGTAATCTCCCCAAAGCTATTTATCGAATCAATACATCTCATCTTTTACTTATTTTATTTCTTTTTATGTTTTTCACAACAAACTCTTTTATTTTATTCTCATAGTATAATGCCTAAAATTAGTACTAATTAATTCTTTTCTTTGCAGGGATTTAAGTCACTATCACCTTAAGCCTCCTTTGGGTACGATCCTCGGAATACTACCAAGTATGTCGTTGTACAGTCTATATTACAACCTGACCCATATACTTGTGGAAATCGAAAACACATCCTGAACAAGAGTACGTTTGGAGCCAGTCACTTTTACTATTAAAATGAGTTTTAATCGTTTTACCCAACAATTAAGACTCATATATATTTCCAATTGTTTGAAAACAAAAGAATCCAAAATCCCATCTCTATGGAGCTTTGATATGTGCTTGTAACTTATATGGCCCAAACGAGAATGCCAAAGATAAGTTTGATTAGAGTAATTTATTTTTGATATGTTAGTATTTATGTCATAAATGGGTCTATCTTGATCTAAAATGTAGAGGTCATTTACTAATTGTGCCTATAACACCCTATACCAGACCCAATCATCAAGCCCGAGTAACTGGACACTACACCACCATCTCATGACATATTCATCAATTCGGTTATCAAATTTAATGTGAACATCTTTGTATCATGGCATTCATATGAGTTTTATGATAAACAAATGTTAATTATCAATAGAACATGCTAATTGTACTTCAAATGAGCTTATAACACCAAATTATCATGCTGTAGGATCACTTAGCAAATTTTACAAAAACTGTCACGTAGGTATCGATACTGATAAAGTGGTATCGATAATTCTCTCAAGTGATATCGATACCGCTTGGAAAATTGATACCAAATTAGCTTATTGTTTCTCATTTTCAAAACTCATGTATTAAAAAATATCGGTACCACTAAAAAGTATCAATAATTTCACCAAGAGTATCGATACTCATGATAAAAAATCGAAACAAGATTATCGATTTCTCTACTCTAGACCAATAAAAATACAACATATATAAGCATTCCAATCATCCAAACTTATACCAAATCAACATGCAATATATCACCTAAGAATCATTAAAACGCCTATATTATCAGTTCAAAACATCGAATCATATCCAAGTAGTCGTACGATATATCGAGTTCCAAGTCTCATAAATCCTAAGAGCAATAAACTATAAAAGATCCATAATCTCATGGCAAGAATCCATATATGTCTACCACATTGCCTTATTCCGCAAATCATAATCAATAATTTAACACCTACTGATGTGAGCACAGTCACATCATGTTACAATGCAATTCAGAGATATCGAGATTGGCCCAAACACGAGGGGCCCAAGTTCCAAATAAAACATCTCACGAGCCTGATTGATTATTGGGCTAATGTTGTTAAGGAATTTTTAATTTTATTTAAGTTTTATTTCAGTTTAATAAGTGCTTGTATTTTTAATTATGTCTTGCATTAAGTGTTTTGCATTTAACTAAGTCATGCATAAAAACATCTCAAATGTTAATTAAGATTGTGATTTAATTTTTTCATGCATTATTAATCTGCATCTTTTAATTATGACATTAATTTTGTGTTCTACATTTAATAATGTCATGCATTATGTAACTCTCATGTTAGTTAAATTTGCATCATAAATTATGTCATGCATTATGTAATTCCCATGATAGTTAAAGTTTGCATCTTAAATAAAGTCATGCATTAGTAATTAATTTTCATATAAATAAGGCTTTCATTTAAGCATCTTGTGTGTTCATTTAGTTTAAACATGAGTTAGAGTCATAAGTGTGCTATTTATTTTGGCTGTTAATTTTTAAAACATAAGTTATATAGTGTGTTTATTTTATTATAAATAAGGTGTTTAAGTTAAATAAGAATTTGAATAGGTTGCAAATGTTTAAATATTCATTTATTCTTGTCTAGGTGTCTATTCAATTCATTCCAACTTATTAGCATGATTAAATTGTCTTAATGCATATATAATGTGTTTTAGGGATGATTAAAGGATGATAATAAGATCTAGGGACGTCCACATACAAAGGCTGTTTGGTTTTGGCATGAAAAAGTTTGCATTTGGTCACTTAAATTGCTGGTTCAAGAAGAGGACTTTTTGGTGCATTTTGAAGGTGAATAAATGCACAAAATTCATTCAAGAAACAGCTTTCAATATTGATGCATTGTGACTATTCAAATTTACTAAGAGTGGCTCTTCAAATCTGATTGATTTCAAGCACTTAAACGTCAATTCATGGCAACAATTAAAGGGAGGAAATACAAGAAATGAAGACAACCAGTTATGGAAGAAGAAGGGACTACAAACAGCACCTTTAAGGACCATTAAGCTTTCATAAAGAAGATGACCCTTAAGGTAACTATGGATTAGTGAAGAGACATGTCTTTTGGCCTATCCACCATGAGTTACAACTGAATAACTATTGTTTTAATAGCTAGTAAATTGCCAATTTTGAAAGGTCATATTAGGAACTTGAAAGGTCAATTGAGGACTCTAACTTTCATCCTAAATCACTATGTAAAAAACTTTACTTTAATTTAAATCATATTTTTGAGAATATTTCTCTCTTGGTTCTTCATTGAACTGTTCGACCTTTTCAAAATTTTTTAAAAGTTTTTGGCGCACAAATTTTATCTTATCACTCCGATTACCATCTCGGGATGTGGAGACTTCGACATACCAAGATTCGAGTATAATGTCAAGTTTAAGCGGGTCGTAGTTTCAATATAGCTATGGTTCCTTAGAGAATTCATGTGCTTCGAATTAAGGTTTCCAACTTGTGAACCATTTCAAGACGGTTCTTCAAACAAGCTATTTTCTGAACCCTCAAAGCTCGAGAAATAGCATAATTTTGTATTAGAGCTCGAGAATCTTGAAATTCGATTCATATCTATCGTTACTATTGTTTTGTTTCTTGAAAAAAAGTGAAAAATTGAAAAAAAAAAAAGGAATTCGAAAATATTGAAAAAATACATAGGAAATTCAAATTTTGACAAAAAAAAGGAAAATTTGAATTAAAAAACCGAAAAAAATAATAATAAAAAAGATCGAGAAAAAAATTAGTTTTTGTTCTTTTCATTTAAGTTGAAATCATTCCGAGCAATTCCAAGAAGTTTCAATCATCTTTGTGAGCTTACTAACGTGTGTTCTTGTTGCAAGCACCCATGAAAACGATAAGGAAATTTTTTCATGCTGCCAACTTTCGAAAGGAAATTGAAAGAGTTCTTTTAGTTCTCTTAAAAGCCTACGAGAGGAAATTACGAGTGGGAAAAGGCATGAGTGTGATGACAAACCTATCATTTTTAAATTCTAGTAGTCTAACCCCTTTGTCGCAACATACAAAGGGGTATGTCATGTCATAGCATGCTTGGGCATCTTTGGGAGTAGCCTGGTTGCCTTATCGCAACGTAGAGAGTCTATGTCGTGACAAACACATCAGTTTCAATTAAAATACCCTAAAAATTAAAATATAATAGAGTTAGTATGTTAGTATCTATATAAGTATAAAAATGCATATTAATACTTTTCAAAATTGTCTAACAAGGATGTTAGTGTGCACTTCGGCCCCCGAGAATAGTTTGTTCTATCACTGTTCGTCGAGTAGCCGTCATGCCAAGCTATCCTCTAGCATCTGTTCCTTTCTCAAAATTTTCTTTTTCGTCCTACAAACATAACCGCCAATTCCTAATCTTATGACTATTCGATCGTATTTGTCCACGACAATTGCAAATTTATGCCACCACCTAATCTTAGTAAAAATGATTTTAATATTGAACATCCTCTTGGTGTTACTGCAACCCTCTCCTTCCATCCATAGTTTTCATCGCATAATCCTACAAATTTTGGTTCATTATGCCATTGTAAAAGCTGAACTTTCCACAAACTTACTTCCTTCCTTCTTCCATGAGGATTTTATTATCTTAACATCCCAAAACTGATGAGCTAGCTTATAAATGTAAATTTTTCCTGTTATCTGCAGTAAATGAAAATTTTTCACATTAGTAATTTCTCTAGGAATTTGTTGCAAAAGGACAGTATTGTATATTACAGCCATCTCACATTTAAAATCAAATTTATGATCTATAGTTTCTTCAATTGTTAAAATTTCTTTCTTGAGCCTATCTATAACGGTAATCAATTGAAGAGATAAGCTTTATGAGTGGGAACCAACATCCTCTTTTACAAGGATTGATTCTTTACTAGATTGGGGCTCATTCTCGATTGTCAAAATACTTTCAACTTCCCTTTCCAATGACGATACATCGTATTGTTCGAAGGTTCGATAAAAATTTATTTTTCCTTTTCCGTGCATAACCTCTCCTCTAGTTCTTGCTCTCTTTCAGATTCTATATGTTTTTTTTTCAAGAAGATTTATTACCATGTTGATTGAGATTCGAGACGTCCCCACGGAGTTGACTTAATTCGAGCATCAATAACCTTTGATTTTCCTAGATCTCCCAATCTTCATAGTATCCATCTTCCTAAATATCATCATCGTAGATGTTATCCTCGTAACCGTAGTCCTCATCTAAATAAAGATAATAATTGTCCATGGCCTTGGAATAAAGTGATAGAATTGGAGGAAAATAGTTATTATGTGAGACAAAATAACTGTTAGTATTGTTAACTCGTACCTATACCCTAAAAATTTCCTAATTATTCTAATAACAAAGAAGAAAATAAAAATCACGAAAGCGTTGCCTCCCCAGCAATGGCTCCAATAACTTGACCGCCTCCGAACGTACTTTTGTTCGGTATGTGTTTTCAGCTTTTGCGAGTATATGGGTCAAGTTGTAATATAGATTGTACAATGAAATACTCGGTAGTATTCCGAGGATTGTACCTAAAGGAGGCTTAAGGTGATAGTGAATTAAATCCTTGCATAGAAAAGAATTAAAATAAAATAGTTTGTTGTGAAAAACATAAAAAGAAATAAAATAAGTAAAGGACAAGATGTATTGATTCGAGAAAAGGCTTTGGGGAGATTAGGTCGCTTCAGTATGATTTCTTCAATTGTTGGGTTTTAGGGATTTTTCTTCAATCAACTAGCTACTACACAGTTGGATCTTCCGATCTTCCACCTACATAGCAAGTCGATAGAGACTACTTACCGCTAAATGTCATAGTCTAAATCGATTTGGGGAAAAGGTTTTCACATATTGGTAATACCTATTTTGGGTTCATTCCCACTTAAATGACTTTCTAGGGTTGTCAGGCCTAGTGTTTTTTTAATGCTCTTCCTCTCCCAAATAACTTATGAGATTAAAAAATCCCTTTTTATAAAACCATTAGATATTCGTACTTTCACTACCTAATTCCCTAAAATGGAATTAATTTCTCATGGTTTTCTTAAACATCATAAAAAGCAATAATATAACTAAGCATAAAATTGATTCAATGAAATAAAAGAAACTTCAATTGTATTGCAATCTTTCGAGAAATAATTCCTCGAACATTTATGCGGAAGTTATAATCTCGTTTCTAAAATGAAAATAACAAAGTAAAAACAAAAATCTAAGAAAGGTGTGTGAAACCCTAGTGTTGGAGGCCCTATTTATAGCCTTGGGCGACCTTCACGCATTGCAAAGACCAAAACGCCCTTCACGCATTGCAGAAACCACATCTAGGGGTCGATGTTGCATCATACCAGGACCTATGTCTCGACGAAGAAGTCAGTCCCCTAATTAGTGTCATTGTGTAGGCGTTGTCAAGACATAGCCTATGTATGTCGCGATAAAGAAGTCAGTCCTCTTAATCTTCAAGTCTAGTCTGTTTGTTGTAACGTAGAGCTTCCTATGTCGTGACAAAGTGATTAGCTTCACTTTTGTTCAACTTCTAAAGGTCTTCTGCACATTCACGAAGTATGTTAGCTAACCTTTAGGCCTTAATTGGCCTTAAGGATAATAAAGTAACCTTCTAGGACTTGGTTTCCACAATTTATTCAAAGGTAAAACTAAGTAAAATCCTATAGAAATATAAATAAGATGCTTAATTTCAAGCTCTTTAAGTGTGAAAACTAGTTCAATCTGCTAGGTATAAAATATGCAAATCATATTGATCCTAAATTGGCTGTTCCAATACTAAGTTATGCAAGCACTTCAAAGAAATTAGAATTGTCAATTATGATGGATATGTGCAAATTCATGCACAATCAACAAAAAACTTACAGGAGATATGCAAAGATTAGAGATGATTCCATCAGAAATAATTTTAAGAATATCTCTAACATTTTTGTTCTTGAGTTTCCAGATGATATCTTCGAGACATGGAAGAAAGAAGACGAGTATGAAAGCGAGGACGGAACTGAAGAAAAAGACAAGGGGGATGAGTCAAAAAATAAAAGAGGGGATTCTTGTCTTTATTTATTTGTTTGTTTGTTTGTTTTTTGGTCTTTAGGTGTTTATTTCTTTCGTAGTTAGGATTTTATTTTCACATAATACAACACTACAAACATGAATAAGCTTAACACCTCTTTATTAAGAAAAGACTAAGTGATGTGGTAATGGGAAAGAACATGTCTAGGACTGTATTGTTAAGAAAGACTTGGTATTTAAGCAATCTTAATGACTCACCTCTCTTTTCTTACAACCCTACCTAATGTTCAATTTTCATTCATTACTTTGTTTTCATAGTAAGGACATTGCTTCTTTCTAAAGGGGGTAAGAGAAAAAATTTTGTTAATAAGTTAGTTTGAAAGAAAGCATGAGTGATGATTCTATCTGAGTTGAATGAATGTTATCATGAATGCTTGTATGATCTTAGTCTTAGGTGATGTTTTCCATGATGACATAGTGATCAATTTCTCATTTTTTTCAACTTCTAATGGTCTCCTGCACACTCACAAAGTATGTTAGCTAACCTTTAGGCCTCAATCGTTAGCTAACCTTTAGGCCTCAATCGGCCTTAAAGAAAATAAAGTAAACTTTTAGCACTTGGTTTACACAATTTCGATAAGATCAAATGATCTAGGGGTACTTTCGAACTACAAAATTTCAATTAAACCAATGTAAGATTCAGCTTTAGTGGATGAGAAGAAAAATAATTAAAAAAGAAAGATTTTCGATCACTGGCGGTGGCGACGACGACGGTCTGATGGTGGTTCAATGGTGGTCCGAGAATGGTCTGGCGGTGGTTCAACAGTGGTTTGATAGTGGTTTAAGTGAATGCTGCAAGGGTTCAGTTTAAGGAAGAAAGAAGAAGGAATAGAAGAAATATGGGAGAAAAGAGAAAGATGGGAAACTTCATGGTGGCGCACAACGATGTTAGTAGTGATAATTGAAGAAGGGTGGTAAAAAACGAAGAGGGACTTGACCTTGGGTGGTGGTGCTCAAATGGTGGTTGCTCAGTTCATGATGAAGGAAGAAAAATGTAAAAAGAGTGGTTGGTGGTCGGGAGTAAAAAGAGAGAAAAGTAGTGGTGCTAGGAGGTTAAAAGAAATAAAATGAACAATGAAAATGATAGGAGAGAGGGTATGGACGGCCAAAAGGGTGAGAGAGCTATGTCAACACACAAAAATGGTAAGTTGATGTTTAGGCAAGTGAGGGAGACATGGAGCATAAAGGGTATCATATTCCCTCACTTTTGGCAACTTTGACCACCTATTGGAGGAAACAAATCCTTCCTCTTATGCCAACTATAAGTGGTCGGCCATGCTTATCCAAAATTGTCAAGATTTTCAAAAAAATTAAATAAAAAATTGTGAACAATGAGACTTTAACCTATGTAACACCCAAAACCCGACACCGTCACCGGTTAAGGTTTCGAGGGCTTACAGATCATTTACAACCGAAACAAATACAATTTAAAACATCATATGTAAAGTTGCACTCAACAAAATATATTACAATTCAATTAGATATTTCATTCTCTTTTACACATTGCAAATTTATAGGGACCTGATTGAATTGGAATTGAAACATCACATGAAACATCAAAGTTCTTAAAACAGGGGACACACGATCATTTCCTAGACCGTGTACCAAGCCGTGTGCATACCCAAAATACCAACACACGGTAATGTCACAAATCGTGTGACAGGTCGTGTGAGCATGCGAAAATACCCCACACGCTCGTGTGTGAAACCGTGTACTGGGCCGTGTGTCCAGGCAAAATAGGACCACATAGCCATGTCCCAGCCCGTGTGCTGCACGTGTGAGACGTACACCAATTTTTCCAAGGCACACGCCCGTGTAGTGGCCCGTGTACCAGACCGTGTGTACCTACGAAATTTCCAAATAAAGGTGCAAAAATTCCTACAACTAGCTTAACATGCCCATTACTCACAACCATTAATATGTCTATAGATAATCAACATAAAACATAGAACCAATACACATATAAGTGATCAATCAATCCACATTCATTCTTTTATCTAATTAAAATGTTTCAACCTTTTCATACATACCAAACTCAAGCAACCATCTAGCATTTATCACAAGATCTTTTCATTCTTCTAGAGTTATTTTCATTCATATAGCTTAAACATACTAATATGATGCAAGATACATCATCCTAGTACATGCCATATAAGCCAAGTGATACAAAATCTACCGAAGATACTACCAGGATAGTGTGATTCATCGAGATGATTTGATCTTCTTATAGCAAAATGAAATCTACAAAACAACAAACAAATCCACAGGTTAGCTTACGAAGCTTAGTAAGTTCACAGAGTTAGATAAATTTACCACAATCACTTGTGCCCTGTACAGAATATAACTCATTCGAGCCTAGATACAGAATAATGCTCTTTCCAAGCCAAAAATAGAATAACGCTCTACCCAAGCCAGAAATAGAATAATGCTCTACCCAAGCTAGATTTAGAGTAACGCTCTACCGGAGATAGAAATAGAATAATTCTCTACTCGATCCAAATTCAAAGTAATGCTCTACCCGAACCAGAAATAGAATAATGCTCTACCCGAGCCAGATATAGAATATCACTCTATCCAAGCTAGAATCAGAATATCGCTCTATCCGAGCCAAAATCAGAACATTGCTCTATCCTAGCCTTTCGCTTCATCAATTGTCCAAGAATAATTCCAAGTTGAATATAATTGGCAATATTAAAATTTAAAAATAATAGTACGAACTTACCGGACTAAATTGCAACTAAAACTAAACTCCAAGGACTATTTTGTAATCTTCCTTTTTCTATGATCCACAACTCGTTCTTGATCTATTATAATAAATCATTCGATTATCCAATTCAACATAAAATTTAATTCATTTTATGCAATTTCATCATTTTTGGTATATTTATAAAATTACCCCTAACATTTTACTTTTATTTAATTTAGCTCTTAAGCCTCAAACATGCAAAATAACCATTTTCTTTTCAAACCCATACTAGCTGAACACTATATGGTCTTCCCACAATCCCTTCATCTAATTATTTCACATCAAGTACATGTATTTTTACCATTTTAACAATCTAGTCCTAAAACCTTAAAATCATCAAAAATCACTTTACAAAATCACCAAATCCAACAACCAAGCTCATAAAACATCCATAAATTTCAATGAAACACCTCATTCATCAATGGAATGTTTTATAACATTTGAAAAATGCACAAATTAGTGCTTGGGCTAACTAGATTAAGCTAATACGGACTCAAAAACATAAAAATTACTAAAAACAAACAAGGTTTGCTTACCCAAATCAAAGCTTCAAGTAGAAAAAGATGGAACCCTAGCTTTTTCCCCCATTCTACATTGTGAAATAAAGAAGAAGAGAAAGATGAAAAATTTTCATCTTTGTTTCTTTATTTTATCATTTATATACTTAGGTTTTTTTTATAATTTTTAGTTCTTTCATAATTAAGCTTATTTATTCTCTTTTAACTTTAGTTAATATCTTTCATAATCAATTGAATCTCATGAAAATCCAATAACTTAACATCTATTGCTTATTTTACTTATTTGGTCCCCCAATTTAAACAATTCAACATTTATAACTTCTATAGTTTAGTCCTTTTCACTTAATTCGCTACCTTAACAATAAAATTCTTTAACAAAAATTTAACGCGACACCAGTGACATCGTAAATATTAAAAATTTAATATTTACGACCTGACTCATTAAAGTTGTTGCCCCGAAACTACTATTTTCCTACACCACTAAAAATCAGGTTGTTACAACTCTCCCCCTTTAAAAAATTTCGTCCCGAAATTTCTTACCAGTAAATAGATTAGGTTACTGTGATCTCATCAAAGGTTCAGTTTCCCATGTAGCTTCTTCAAGTCCATGTTGATTCTGTAAGACTTTTACCAGTGGTACTCTCTTATTTCGTAACTCCTTCACCTCATGAACCAGAATTCTAACCGGTTCTTCTAAATACGATAAATCTAGTTGTATCTTAATCTCACAGGGAGTGACCACATATGAAGGATCTGATTTGATCCACCTCAACGTCAAAACATGGAAGACATTGGGAATTTTCTCAAGTTCTGGAAGTAAAGCTAACTTATATTCCATAGGACCTACTCTTTTAATAATCTCATATCGCCCAATAAACCGCAAACTCGACTTTCCTTTTTCACTGAAACGTAGCACCTTCTTCCAAGGTGAAACTTTCAAGAAAACTCGATCTCTGACTGCAAATTCTATATCTTTCCTCATGAGGTCTGTATAAGACTTCTAACGATCAAACGCTACTATTAAGCAATCACGGACTATCTGAACTTTATCCTCCATATCATGTATCAAATCGATACCTACCAGTTTAGATTCACTCAGCTCCGACCAGTACAATAGTGTTCCACACTTCCTTCCGGAAAGAGCCTCAAATGGTGTCATTTTAATGCTGGACTGATAGCTGTTATTGTACACAAATTCTACCAACGATAGATATCTTTCCCGTTGCCCTCAAACTCAAGCACTCAGCTTCGCAACATACCCTCTATAATTTGTATCACCCGTTTGGACAATCCATTAGTCTACGGATGATATGCGATGCTAAAATTCAATTGGTCCCCAGAGCTTCATGAAGTTTACGTCGAAACCTCGAAGTAAAATGCAGATCCCTATCTAAAATAATAGATACTAGAACCCTGTACAATCTTAAATCTCAGACACATACAACTTTGTTAACTTCTCCAACGTGAAATCCACACGAATAGGAATGAAGTGAGCAAACTTAGTCATTCTGTCAATTATAACCCAGATAGAGTCCTTCTTCCTCGGAGTTACCGATAACCCTTTAACAAAATCCATAATATCTCATTCCCACTTCCATTTAGGAATGGTAATAGGCTATAACAACCCTGACGGTACCTGATGCTCAGCTTTTACCTACTGACATACTAGACACTTAGTTACATTATCAGAAATCTCACATTTCATACCTAGACACCAAAACATTTTTTCAGATCATTATACATTTTTAAACTCCTTGGATGAATGGAATACGTACTATTATGAGCCTCTTCCAAAATAACCTGCCTTAAATTCGAAAGTACATCATACCTTCCGCATCAACAGTGAATCTTGTTTTGGAATTGTTCTGGATCTATTCTTTCTTAGCTACAAGCTTCGAATCATTCTTTTGTAATTCCCTAATCCTTTGTAAAAATAATGGTCTCATCTTGAGTTCAATCGTAACCAAACCATCTCCCTCCAGGGATAAATGTACGTTTAACGCCCTCCATGCAAATAATGATTTTCGGCTTAAGGCATCTGTAACAACATTAACCTTTCCTAAATGATAATCAATCAGAAGATCATAGTTTTTCAATAGTTCTAACCATCAATGCTGCCTCAAATTCAACTTTTTTGAGTCATCACATACTTTAGGCTCTTATGATCTTTAAATATGTGACATTTCTCAAATAAAGGTAGTGAAGCTAGATCTTCAATGCAAAGACAATGGCAGCTAATTCTAGATCATGAATCGAGTAATTCTTCTCATGTAGTTTTAGCTAATGAGAAGCATAAGCTATCACTTTTCCAGCCTGCATCAATACACATCCCAACCCATTCAGTGACGCATCGTTATATACCACGAATTCTTTCCCGGTCTCAAGCTATGTCAATACTGGAGCTTCTGTTAACATTTTCTTTACCTGATCAAAACTCTACTGGCACTTATCTTACCAGACAAACTGAACATTCTTCTGAAGTAACTTGGTCAATGGTGAAGCTATTATAGAAAATTTTTTAACTAATCGACGGTAATAACTCATCAATACCAGGAAATTGCATACCTCTGAAACTTTCTTTGAAACTTTCTAGTTAAGAATAGCAAAAGCTTTGCTTGAATCAACTCGTATTCCTTCTAAAGAAACCACATGGCTTAGAAACCCAACCTCTCGATGCTAGAACTCACATTTACTAAATTTTGCATATTGTTGCTTTTTTCAAAAATCTATAACACTTCACTCAAATGTTAAGTATGTTTGATCTACCGGTTTCGTACCTAGAAAATTGAACTTATTTTCACATTTAATGAGCTTGAAATTGAGTAACTTTCTTTATGTTTTATGAAATTTTAGTCTAGTTTCGTTCTCTAATAAATCGTGCTAAAAAGTTTGTATTATTTATTTTAAGGCCAAACGAAGCCTAAAGACTAGCTAACGTACTTTGCGAGTGCACAGGAGACTAGTAGTAGCAAGCCATGATAATTCTGACTGCTTCATCATGACATAGGTTGCCCTATGTCGCAACAACGGGTCCAGCAGCAAGGAATCCAAGGACTTTTTGCTATGTCGCAACATCAAGCCCAGACCCCAACTCTACATCTTGCAAGGGGAGTTTTCATCTCCACAATGCAACTTAAACACGAGGAATGACAACTAACCTAGGGTTAAGGAAAAACGACCATCTAGAGCTATAAATAGGACCTTTAGCCCTAGGATTTTACACACCATTGTTTTAGATCTTAGTTTTCAAGATTTAGTTTTATTTATTTTAGTTTTCAAAACGAGTTTATAGAAACTCGCGTAAATGATCGAGGAGATTTTCTCACAGATCGCTTAATACAATTTTAGTTTATTTTTCATTCTCTTTTACATTTATATGTTTTCATATATTGTGTTATTGATGAATAAATAAATCATGAAGAACTAATTCCATTTTGGGGAATTAGGGAGTGGAAGTATGAATAATTAATTGTTGTTTTATAGGGATTTTACCTTTTGAATCAACTATTTGGGAAAGGAAAAACATTAAACAAACACTAGGTCTAACAATCTTGGAAAGTCATCTAGCTAGGAATGAACCCAAAATTGGTATTGCCCATCCGTGAACACCTTTTCCCCAAACCGGTTTAGATTGTGACATCTAGCGATAAGTAATCTTTATCGACTTGTTATTTTGACGGAAGATCGAGAGATCCAACTTGGGTATTGACTAGTTGATTGGAGGAAAATCCCTAAATCCCAACAATTGAAGAAATCATATGGAAATGACCTAATCTTCCCAAAGTCATTTATAAGAATTTCTATAACTCAACTCAACTTTATTTTATTTTTACCTTTTTATCTTTATGCTTTTAAACATCTCTTGTATTTTCCCTCGTAGTATAAAACCTAAAATCAATTCTAATTAATTTTATTCTTTGTAGGGATTTGATTTACTATAGCCTACACCTCCTTTGGATACAATCCTCGAAATACTAAGTGTTCTGTTGTAAACACATTATATTTACAACTTGACCCGTATACTTGCGAAAAGCCGAAATCTACATCGAACGGGAGTACATTCGGGGGCGGTCAATGTTTCGACTCCTTGTAATAGATTTGTATGTCCTCGATAAACACCACCATGAATCTATCAAACTAGGGTTGAAAAACCTTATTCATCAAAACATAAATGCTACCAAAGCATTAGTTAACCCAAACGGCATCACCAGAAATTCATAATCCCCATATCGAGTCCTGAATCTAGTCTTCGACACATCATAGTCTTTTACTCACATCTGATAATATTCTAAACTGAGATCTATTTTGGAAAATATGGTTGCACCTTTCAACTGGTCAAACAACTCGTAAATATGAGGTAACAAATATTTATTCCTTACTGTAACTTTCTTCAACTGCCGGTAATTTATACACAATCTCAACCATCCTTTTTCTTCACAAACAAAACTGGTGCACCTATGGGTGATATGCTTGAACGAATAAAACCTTTGTTTAATAATTCTTGTAACTGTGCCTTTAACTCTTTCAACTCATACGGTGTCATTCTATATAGTGGGATCGATATCAATATAGTGTAGGGTACCAACTCAATAACAAATTCCACTTCTCTGATTGGAGGCAATCCTGGTAATTCTTCAATAACACATTTGTAAATTCATTAACAACTGGTACCTGATTCAATTCTGTTCTCGAATCCCAAGTATCAAGTAAATGGCTAGAAATGCTTTCAACCCCTTAGGAACCATTTTTCAAGCAGAAATAGCTGAAATCTCTGGTAGCACTAGTCAGTCTGCTAGACTCAACTGTGATCATCTCACCTATCAGCCATTTTAAATCAATCCGTCTCTGTCTGTAGTTAACCACCGCATCATGCTTAGATAACCAATCCATACCCAAGATCACATTGAACTCGTGAAACAGTAATAACATCAAATCGACAGAAAATTCACAGCCCTAAAATTTTAATAGACATTTACGACACACCAGGTTAACTATGACACTATGACCCAATGGGTTTGTAACTTAAACATCAACCTCAGTTTACTCAATAGACAAGTTTTTATTAGTTGCCATTGTACTATAAATATATGAATAAGTCTACCCTAGGTCAATCAAAGCACACACGATATCATTAAAAAGATAGAATATACTAGAAACAACATCAGGTGCAGTAGCCTCCTCTTTTGCTCGAATGGCATATGTTCGTGTCGGTGCTCGAGTCTCAAAATTATTCGTGCCATCTTTAACATCACCTCGATTTTTTATCATGCTACTGCTCTGACCCGATCGCCTACCTTTCTGCGGTGTGACAAGGGGTTTTACACTTCGGTATTCCTTTACCTTAGGTGAAATCGGGCAGTTTCGTATATAATGATCAGCAGCTCCACACCTAAATCATGCAACCATGTTCATCCGACACTCCCCAAAATGTACTTTTCAACAGTGCTCACATGCAAGGTTCGGTGCATTACAGACAGTAGCTACACCATCCGCAGGCCGACTCTAAAATCTTAATTCAGTTTGCCCAGATCTGCTCCTACTCTGGAATCTAGATGTTGCAGCCACATAATTTTTATTTTCTCCAAACTTCTTCTGTGGCGGAATAGAGAAAGTTCTGGAAGGATTCTTCTTAGCAAATTCTCGAATTCTTCTTTGCTTCTATCTTTTATGATTATAAATTTCATCCATCTTCTGAGCACGATCAATTAAAACAACGAACAGTCGTAACTCTGATCCGCCAACCATCATTTTAATTCTATCATTCAACCCGTCTTCAGAATGGACACATATATCTTCATTTGTCGATACTATTTCCCGAGCATACTTATTGAGGTGTACGAACTCCCGTTCATACTCAGTAATTAACTTGTTTCCTTGCTTTAACTCCAAAAAATTCTTATTCTTTTGATCCAGATACCTTTTATTGATGTACTTCTTTTTAAATTTGCTCTGAAAGAATTCCCAATTAATTTCATTTTCAACAACCACCGCTAACATTGTCGTCCACCAATGATAGCATTAGAAAAGACCATTAATTTCTCCTTATTTAAAGTATAATTTGTTCCAATTATATCATGTTTATCATGCATTTTTAGCATTTTATATTCAGTAATTACATTTTCTAAGTCAGTGATGTTTGGTTAATTTTGTCCTACTTTTGCTACTAATGTCACCACATTTTGTGTTCAGTTTTACATCTAAAGATGTCAATGCAAGAATTTGTTCCAAAAGATCAACGCATGCATGTGTCCAAGGTTGTCACCGCAATTTAGAATCCAAAATTGCACCCAAACCTACCGTCGTATGAACATATCCAGATGTACTAGTGCTTGAGAATTTCAAGGTTGTCACAGCAAATTAAAATTTAAATTTGCATCCAGAGATGTCGTGACAACCTTTAACTGCTTACTGAATAAACCAGATCTACATGAACGTATAGCTAGATTAACTAACTTGTACAATTGTAAGGAAGTTAGATCTGAAGAAGAAGAAGGACACCTATATTTGGCATTAAAGATAAATACTGATGAAGAGGAGGAGAGAGAGAAATCTAGAAGCTCGTGACAAAAATTAATTCGATTTTTCATCTTTTCTTTAAGCATGCCTCCATGGAGTCTTAGTTTCTTGAAGGGTGAATTGACTATGACGAGAAAGCAAATCCTACTCCTAACGAGGAGTTTTTCTAAGTGCAACACAAGAGGAGCATTAGGGAAGAGTTCTAGTAGGCTAGGAATAGAATGCTTCAATTTGTTCTTTATTTCCTCTCAAACGCTGATAAATTCTGATGAAGTTAAATGTGCATGGAAGTACCTTTTAATTTTAGATCTAATTTGATTTCTGCTCAATTTTCTCTTATCTGTTTATGTTTGGATTTAATTGCTTGATCACGGAAGTGCTATTACAGTTACTGACACTGGAAAGTGCAATGACAAATTAAATTAACAAGTAAGACAACAAAAGTTGCTTGGGGAACGAAGGAATTCTGATTACTTGTTCTTAAATGCAAAGAATTGCCAGCACTGGAAGGTGTGGTTAATGTGAGTATTTGGGTCTTTGACAAATAGGAAAGTCAAAGTTGGTAAGATCTTATTAAGCTTAATTGCGGTGACAATTTATCTAATATTTACCTTGTGGTTACATTTAGTGGTTTCCCGACTTATCAAGTCAGGGATCCCTCATTCCATTATCATTTTTTTACTTCTTTAATTTTCTTAAATTGCATCGACAAATTATCTTAAAACTTTTACTGCATTTCTTATTAATTTGCTTCGACATATTTTATTACAATCTTGCAATATTTGCTCTGACGGTTTAATTCATTCTTTTCTTCACTCTTTATTTTAATTGCACTAACATTATTCATATAGTTTCTCTTATTTTAACTTTAATTGAATCAACAATTATAAACATAAATAGCCATCTCTATGGAATCGATATCTAATAGTTTTAAGCCTATCAATTATACTTGCATCGACAAGTGTTCGCTTGTACAATTACTGTGACGTTCATAGTGCGATTAAGTTTTCGCGTCATTGTCGAGGATTGGATTTTGTTTGATGTTTATTTTTGTAGTTACAATTATTCTTTATTTCTTAACATTTTATTTGTTATTGATTTGTTTCAATTTTCGTTGACTCTTTTTTAATTTTCTTTTAGGTGTTTTATGACCACTAGGAGAAATCCTAAAAATATTGTTGGCTTAGATTCGAAAATCGAGAGAACCATTTGAAGGAGAAGACAGATACAAAGGAATATGACTTTGCTTGGAAATGATGCCATACTACAGCTGCCGCCATAAAATCCTATCCCTCCAATACAACCACAGAATTTAAATAACCCACCGTTGCCACAAGAAGAACAAATGCAAAACAGAAAGATTAGACACTTTGTTGTTCCTATGCTAGATGATTTGCAGTCAAGGGCAGTTAGACCAACTATCCATGCTAGAAATTTTGAGTTAAAATCGGTTATGTTTCAAATGTCAACAGTGACGTGACACACCTCAGATAATCTTCAGGAAGGCAGGCCATTTCATTTAGAACTCTTTGAGTATTCTCTAACCAGTACTCAGCTCTAGATGGATCATCTTCTGTACTACCTTAAAATTCCTCTGCCCTATACTTCTTTACTTTATCTGTCGGAACACGGTGCCTCTACTCAACTATTGGAAGAGGCAGAGGCACAATAGGAGGCACCATCGATTGTAGAGCAAGTTGTGTAGTAGGAGGTGGAAGTTGCAAAGCCATTGGGTTGTTCCTCATAAATTCGAAAAACCATTGAGCCATTAGCTGAAAGAACATATTTTTAGCTTCATTTTTAGTCATTGGCAAAATTGGCACACCATGACTTACACCGAAATTAGAAGTCAGAATATTGTTGTTTACCTCGTTTGTTTCTCCACGTTCTGAATCAGACATCTTTAATTATCTGCAAAAACTAAGGTTATATTGGATCTATCATAATCATACTATCATAGGTTTATATGGCATGTAATTCTAAACTTTTAAACATATAAATTCAGTCCAAGAATCTGGTAAATCGTAGCTTTAATACCACTAAATGTAACCCTCAAAACTCGACACTATTATCGATTAGGGTTTCGAGGGCTTATAGATCATTTACAATCGGAACAAATACAATTTAAAACATCATATTAAAGTTACACTCGAAAAAATATATTACAATTCAAATAGATATTTCATTCTCTTTTACACATTTCAAATTAATAGGGACCTAATTGAATTTCAGTTGAAACATCAAAATTCTCAAATCCCTAGAACGTGTACCAAGTCATGCCCTAGACCGTGTGTGAGGCCGTGCCTTAGACCATGTGCATACCCACAATACCAACACACGATCGTGTGACAAACCGTGTAACAAATCGTGTGAGCCTGCTAAAATACCCCACACACCTGTGTGTGAAACTATGTGTTGGGTCGTGTGTCTAAGCGAAATAGGGCCACACAGTCGTGTCCTAACTCATGTACTGCCCGTGTGAATCCTACACTAATTTTTCCATGGCACATGCCCATGCAGTGGCCCTTGTACGAGACCGTGTGTACCTACGAAATTTCCAAATAAATGTGCAAAAATTCCTACAACTAGCTTAACATGCCTATTACTCACAAGCATTAATGTCTATAGATAATCAACATAAAACATACAACCAATATACATATAAGTGATCAATCAATCCAAACTCATTCATTTATCTAATTAAAATGTTTCACCCTTTTCATACATACCAAACTCAAGCAACCACCTAGCTTTTATGACAAAATGTTTTCATTCTTCTTGAGTTATTTTCATTCATATAGCTTAAACATACTAATGCAATGCAAGATACATCATATTAGTACATGCCATATAAGCCAAGTGATACAAAATATACTGAATATGCTATCGGGATAGTGTGATTCTTCGAGATGATCCAATCTTTTGACAGTAAAATGAAATCTACAAAACAACAAACAAATCCACAGGTAAGCTTATGAAGCTTAGTAAGTTCGCAGAGTTAGATAAATTTACCACAATCACTTGTGCTGTAACAGTCTAGTTTTTAGTGGTGTCGGAAACAGTAATTCGAGATCACAACTCCGACGAGTTGAGTCGTAAATTTTATTTACTTAATATTTATAATGTATTTAGCATCAAATTAAATTTTGGATACGGAATTTTATCATTTAGATAGTTAATTGAGGAGGAGGGACTAAATTGTAAAGGGTGTAGAAGTTGAATTGTTTAATACAAAGGGACCAAATAAACTAATATGGTTAAGTTAGTGGATTGACATGGCATTAGTTGATTAGAGAAATGGATTAATTAAGGCTAAGAAAGATTAATTAGTCTTAATGATGAAAGACTCAAAAATTACAAAATTGGCATTAGTATATAAATTAAAATAATGAAATTAAAAATGAGAATTTCATTATTTTTCTTTCTTCTTCTTCTACCACACGGCCAAAAGAGGAAAAACTAGGGTTTTTCATTTTCAAGCTTTGAGCTTTGATTTGAGTAAGCAAATATTACCTGGTTTTAGTAATTTTACGTTTTTGAGTCCAATATTAGCTTAATCTAGCTAACCGAAGGACTAATTTGTGAATCTGTCAATTGTTATATTTTTCCATTGATGAATGAGCTTATTCTTGAACATTTATGGAAGTCTTGGAAGTTTGGCTGATAGATTTGTTTTGTTAAGTGATTTTTTATTATTTTTCGGTTTAAGGATTAAATTGTTAAAATGGTAAAAATACATATATTTGTTAGGAAATATTTGTGTGTAGAATTGGGGAAACACCCTTAAATATTCGGCTGGTATAGTTTTGAAGAGAAAAGGGTTATTTTAAATGTTTAAGGTCTAAGGACTAAATTATATAAAAATGAAATGTTAAGGGTAATTTTGTAAATTTCCTAAAAGGGCTTAAATGTATTATAAGATTTAAATTACATAATTTAATGAAGAATTGAATGATTTGTTATGATAGATCAAGATCATGCCACCAATCGTGGAAAAGGGAAATTATGGATTAGTCATTGGATTTCCCTTTAACTATAATTTCGTCCGGCAAGTTCGTATTAAAATTTTTCTACATTGTAATAACCCTTTTATTCTCTATTGATGTTGTAGCAAATTAAAATGCATAATGAATCGAGGAAATTGAGAAATGATTGATGGAAAGAGTTGTTAGGCCTTGGGTCGGTAATTTGTGTCGACGCGATGACTAGGATTTTGCATATGTTACAGTTTCCTGACAGCTTGTGTGAGCAGCATCGTGAGTCGATGACTTTTGAATGTATACTGGATTTTGATGTAAGGAGCCTCCGATGGCTAAGATCCTGCATATGTTGCAATTTCTTGACAGCTTGTGTGAACAGCATTATGAGTAGGAAATATGGACCCTCCGATGGCTAAGATCCTACATATGTTACAGCTTCTTAACAGCTTGTGTGAGCAGCATCGTAGATTGGTTAATCTCTATCTGGGCTTGTATGAGCTAAAGTTTTGGAAGACTTCAAAAGATCAATCTAATGCTATATTTGCGGAATCACGGAGTTGTTTCATTACACCTTTTTATAATCGAATTGGTTATTCTGTAAGTTTAATGTGTTATGAACTTACTAAGGTTTGTAAGCTTACTCGTGTTTCTGTATGTTGTTTTCTAGATTTCATTTTGTTATCTGAAGATCGAATCATCTCGAAGAAATCACACTATCTCGGGAGCTTGTTCAGTAATTTTTACATCACCTGGTTATATGGGATGCACTAGGATGTTGGTTTATTACTTGATTTTGTTGAGTTGTAAATTACTAGTAGCCTAAATGAATAATTTACACATATTGGTTGGCATGTTTAGTGCTTCAAGTAGGACATAAATGTAAGGAAGTTGTAATGTTTTGTGACTCATGTTTAAATTGGTATGTTTGCTCATTTTCTTGAGAAATTGCATGCCATATGATGAGATTCAATAGAACTTTAAGGATGGTTGATGTTTCGTCTTGATGGGTGAATGGTATGAATTTTTGCTTGTTTAAATTGACATTTCATAAGTGAACACGGCCTGACACACGGGTCAGTAAACGGGTGTGTGCCCTAGGAAATAGGTGTAGGGTTTACACGGACTACACACAGGTTGGGACACAATTGTGTGGCCCTATTTCGAATTGACACACGACCTAACACATGGTTTCAAACACGAGCGTGTGGGGTAGTTTCTCATGTTCACACGACTTATCACACGGTCCATGACATGTCTGTGTATGGGTATTTCATGTATGCACACGGTCTGGCACATGATCTAGGGCACGGTTATGTGACCCTTATTTCACTGAATTTTGATGTTTCGTAAAATGATTATATTGTATTTCAATCAAGTCCTTATGAATTGAGATGATAAACAAAGTAAGAATGATGAATTAGAATTGAATAGACTTATTGTATTAAGAATGATATTGAAATGGGATATTCTTTTGTAATTACCTCGTGACATGAATGTTAATAGCCTCGGAACCCTAACCAACGATAGTGTCGAGTTTTAGGTGTTATATCTAGTGGTATCAGAGCCTATAATTTAGTCGATTCTTGAACTGAATTTATGAATTTAAAAGTTTAAAATTACATGTCATATAAACTTGTGATAGTAGGATTATGATAGATCCAATCTGACCTTAAGTTTTTGCAGACAAGTAAAGATGTCTAATTCTAAACTAGATAAGACTAATGAGGTGAACAGTAATGTTTTGACTAATGATTTCGGGGCAAGTCACGGTGTACTGATACTACAAAAAATGAAGCTAAGAATGTGTTTTTCGGATTAATAGGACAGTGGTTCTTAGAGTTAATGAGAAATAATCGATAGCACCGCCACCTCCTTCATCTCCTATTACACAACCTGTAGTACGTCCCGTAGCACTCCTAGTTGTTCCTCCATCTCCCCCAATGATAGAGCTGAGACGACCTATTTCGACTAATAGGGTCAGGAAGTATGGGACTGAATAATGGCATGTCCTCTTGAAGATTTCTTGAGGTGTGTCGCATCACTATTGAAATATGAGGCCTATAACTAGTGGACGAAAATGTTGGCAGTCATTCCTGAAAGTTAAATCACTTGGGAATTCTTTCAGATTGAATTCAAAAAGAAATACATCAGTAAACGGTATTGGACCAAAAGGAGAAAGAGTTTCTGGAATTAAAGCAAGGAAACAAGTCAGTTGCTGAATATGAACATGAATTTGTATATCTCAGCAAGTATAGATTGTACAGACATATGAAGCTATGTGTATTCGTTTTAAAGATGGGTTAAATGATGAAATCAAGATGATGGTTGGTGGTTCAAAATTACGGCCATTCGTGGTTTTGACAAATCGAGCTCAAAAAATGGAATAAATTTACAATCACAAAAGACAAAGAGAAAAGAGATTCAAAGAATTCAATAAGAAGGCTCTTTCCAAAGTTTTCTCCTTGTCGCCACCTACAAAATTCAAGGAAAATGAGAATCACGTGGCTGCTTCATCCGGTTTCCAGAGTAGGAGTAGATTTCGACAACCTGAATCTAAATTCCAAAATAGGCCTCAAATAGTGTGGCCAATGTTCGTAATGCTCCAAATCTTGCATGTGGATACTGTGGAAGATTTCACCAGGATGAATGTCGAATGAAGAAGGGAACATGCTTCAGATGCGGAGTGACTGATCACCTAATAGGTAACTACCTGATAGCATCGAAGAAAGTAGAGAATCGGAGTTTAAAACCTCTGGTCACACCGCAAAAGGGTAGACGTCCAGGACAGAGTAGTTATATGAGTGGAAATCGCAATGATAATAAAGATAATGCAAATAGGTCTGAAGTTCGAGCACCTGCATGGGCATATGCTATCTGAGCTCGATAAGAGGTTGCAGCACCTGATGTTGTGAGTGGTATATTCTATCTTTTTAATGATATTGTGTATGCTCTTATTAACCCTGGGTCGACTCTTTCTTATATTTGTACACTTTGGCAACTAATAAAAATTTGTTTGTTGAGTCAACTGAAATTGATGTTCAAGTCAGAAATCCGTTAGGTCATAGTGTCATAGTTAATTTGGTGTGTCGTAAATGTCCATTGAAAGTTCAAGGCTATGAACTTCCTACAAATCTGATGTTACTACCTTTTTATGAGTTTGATGTGATTCTGGGTATGGACTGGTCATCTGAGCATGATGCAGTGGTTAATTTCAAACAAAGACGGATTGGTTTGAAATGTCCGATGGGCTAGATGATTACAGTTGAATCCGATAAGCTGAACAACAATGTTGAAGTGATTTCGGCTATGTCTGCACATAAAATAGTTTGTAGGGGTTGTGAAGCATTTCTAGCTTATATACTTGATACTCGGGAGTCAAGGATAGAATTGAATCAGGTACCGGTGGTTAATAAGTTCACAAATTTGTTTCCTGAAGAGTTATCAGGATTGCCTCCAATTAGAGAAGTGGAGTTTGGTATTGACTTGATACCTGGTGCTACTCCGATATCGATCCCACCATATAGAATGGCTCTGACTGAATTAAAAGAACTCAAGGCATAGTTGCAAGAATTATTGGATAGAGGCTTTATCCGTCTGAGTATATCACCTTGGGGTGCACTACTGTTGTTTGTAAAGAAAAAAGATGGTTCGATGAGAATATAGATTATCTACAGTTGAACAAAGTGACAGTGAAGAATAAATATCCGTTGCCTCGCATTGACGAGTTGTTGGATCAGTTAAAGGGTGCAACAGTATTTTCTAAAATAGATCTCAGGTCAGGTTATTATCATATGTGAGTCAAAAATTGTGACGTGTCAAAGACTGCATTCAGGATCCGATATAGACATTATGAATTTTTGGTGATGTCATTTCGGTTGACAAACGCTCCGATAAAATGTATGGATTTAATGAACAGAGTCTTTCAGCCTCAATTGGATAGATTTGTAGTGGTATTTATTGATGATATACTAATTTCTTCCAAGACAGAGTCGAAGCATACTCAGCATTTGAAAGAGGTGTTGCAAATTTTGTGAGAAAAATAGTTGTATGCGAAATTCAACAAATGCGAGTTCTGGCTTCGAAAAGTTGGATTTCTGGGTCATGTGGTATCTTTTGAAGGAATACTGGTTGATCCAAATAAAGTTTTTGCCATTCTCAACTGGAAAGTTTCAAAGAATGTTTCAGAGGTACGAAGTTTTCTAGGATTGGCAGGTTATTACCGTCGATTTGTTAAAAACTTTTTCATCATAACTTTGCTGATGACAAAGTTGCTTCAGAAGAATGTTCAATTTTGCTTGGTCAAAAAAGTGTCAGCAGAGTTTTGATCAACTAAAGAAAATGTTAACAAAATCTCTGGTATTGACTCAGGTTGAGATAGGGATAGAATTTGTTGTTTATAGCGATGCGTCATTGAATGGATTGGGATGTGTATTGATGTAAGCTGGAAAAGTGATAGCTTATGCCTCCCGACAATTAAAGCCTCACGAGAAGAATTACTCGACCCATGATTTAAAGTTGGCGGCCATTATTTTTGCATTGAATAGTTGGCGTCATTATCTCTATGGTGAGAGATATCACATACTTACAGATCATAAGAGCTTGAAGTATCTAATGACTTAAAAGGAGCTAAATTTGAGACAACAACGATGGGTAGAACTATTGAAAGATTATGATCTTGTGATTGATTATCATCCAGGGAAAGCTATCAAAAATCATTCTTTACATTGAGGGTGTTGAACGCACATTTGTCTTTAGCGAGTGATGGCTTTGTTACGGTTGAACTCAGGACAAGACTAGTATTTCTACAACAGATTCGAGAACTACAGAAAAATGATCCAAAGCTGATAGCCAAGAAAGAGCAGATTGAGAGTGATTCCATTACAGAGTTCATTGTAGATGCTGAAGGCATGTTGTATTATCAGAACAAAGTATGCGTTCTTGATGATATAGACTTGAGGCGAGATATTTTGGAAGAGGCTCATAGTAAAACTTATTTCATTCATCCGGGAAGTGTGAAAATGTATAACGATCTGAAGAAAATGTACTGGTGGCTTGGTATGAAACATGAGATCTCTGAATTTATAACGAAATGTCTGCATGTCAACAAGTAAAGGTTGAGCATCAGGTACCATCTGGTTTACTACAGCCTATTACCATTCCTAAGTGAAAGTGGGAGCAGATCACTATGGATTTCATTACAGGACTGCTAGTAACACCGAAGAAGAAAGATTCAATCTGGGTTATAGTTCACAAACTGACCAAACCAGCTCACTTCATCCCTATTCGCGTAGATTTCACACTGGTAAAGTTGGCTGAGTTGTATGTATCTGAGATTGTGCAACTATAGGGGGTGTTAGTATCTATTATCTCTGATAGGGATTCACATTTTATTTCAAGGTTTTAAGGTAAACTCTATGAAGTTTTGGGTACCCGATTGAATTTTAGCACTGCATATCCTCCATAGACAGATGGTCAGTCCGAGTGGGTGATACAGATTCTACAGGATATGCTATGATGTTGTGTACTTGAGTTTGAGGGTAGTTCGGAGAAATATCTATCGTTAGTAGAGTTTGCTTATAATAACAATTATTAGTCCAATATTAAAATAGCACCTTTTGAGGCACTATATGGTAGGAAGTACAGAACACCATTATATTGGTCAGAGCTGAATGAATCTAAGCTGGTTGGGACGGACTTGATATATATGATAGAAGACAAAGTTCGAGTAATTCATGATTGTTTAAAAGCAGCATTCGATCAAAAGAAGTCATATGTAGATCTCAAGAGAAAAGATATAGAGTTTGAAGTTGGTGATCGAGTTTTTCTGAGAGTTTCACCTTTGAAGAAGGTGTTACACTTTGGTAGGAAAGGAAAGTTGAGTCCACGATTTATTGGATCATATGAGATCATAAAGAGGGTAGGTCATGTAGCCTACAAGCTCGCTTTACCTCCGGAACTTGAGAAGATTCATAATGTTTTCCATGTTTCGATGCTGAGACGGTATAGATGAAATCCTTCCCACGTGATCATTCCCTATAAGGTTGAGACACAGTCGGATTTGTCATATTTAGAGGAACCGGTTAGAATTCTACCTCGTGAGGTAAAGGAATTATGAAATAAAAGAGTACCGCTAGTAAAAGTCTTATGGAATCCTCATGGGGTAGAAGAAGCTACATGGGAGACTAAGGTGTTAATGAAAACACAGTACCCCAATCTGTTCACTAGTAAGAAATTTTGGGACGATATTTCCTAAGGGGGAGAGTTGTAACAGCCCAGTTTTCAGTGGTGTCGGAAACAATTATTCGGGATCATAACTCCAATGAGTCGAGTCATATATTTATTTACTTAATATTTATAATGTCTTTAGCATCATATTAAATTTTGGATAGGGAATTTTATCGTTGAAATAGTTAATTGAGGAAAATGGACAAAACTGTAAAGGGTGTAGAAGTTGAATTGTTGAATATAGAGGGACCAAATAAACAAGTAAACTAATATGGTTAAGTTAGTGGATTGACATGGCATTAGTTGATTAGAGAAATGGATTAATTAAGGCTAAGAAATATTAATTAGTCTTAATGATGAAAGACTCAAAAAGTACAAAATTGTCATTAGTATATAAATTAAAATAAAGAAATTAAAGATGAGAATTTCATCATTTTTCTTTCTTCTTTTTTCACACGAAAAAAGAGAGGAAAAAGTAGGGTTTTTCATTTTCAAGCTTTGAGCTTTGATTTGGGTAAGAAAATATTACTCGTTTTTAGTAATTTTTATGTTTTTTAGTCCTTATTAATTGAATCTAGCTAACCCAAGGACTAATTTGTGAATCTTTCAAATGTTAAATATTTTCCCATTGAAAAATGATCTTATTATTGAACATTTAAGGAAGTTTTGGAAGTTTGGTTGATAGATTTGTTGATTTTATTAAGTGGTTTTTGATGATTTTGAGGTTTAAGGATTAAATTGTTAAAATGGTAAAAATACATGTATTTGTTGTGAAATATTTGTGTGTAGAGATTGGGTAAACACCCTTGAACATTCTTCTAGTATAGTTTTGAACAGAAAAGGGTTATTTTGAATGTTTAAGGTCTAAGGATTAAATTGAATAAATATGAAATGTTAGGTGTAATTTTGTAAATTTCCCAAAAAAGGCTTAAATGTATTAAAAGACTTAAATTACATGATTTAATGAGAGAATTGAATGATTTGTTATGATAGATCAAGATCATACCACCAATTATGGAAAAGAGAAAATTACGTATTAGTCCCTAGAGTTCACTTTAACTGTAATTTCATCTAGTAAGTTTGCACTATAATTTTTCTACATTGTAATAAACCTTTTATACTCTATTTATGTTGTAGCAAATTAAAATGCATAATAAATCAAGGAAATTGAGAAATGATCGATGGAAAGAGTTGTTAGGCCTTGGGTTGGTAATTTATGTGAACGGTTGGGATTCTGCATATGTTGTAGTTTCCTGACAGCTTGTGTGAGCAGCATCATGAGTAAACAACTTTTGATTGATTGCTAGATTTTGATGTAAGGACCCTTCAATGGCTAAGATCCAGCATACGTTGCAGTTTCTTGACAGCTTGTATGAATAGCATCGTGAGTAAGAAATATGGACCCTCCGATGGCTAAGACTCTGCATATGTTGCAATTTCTTAATAGATTGTGTGAGCAGCATCATATACTGGTTAATCTCTTTTTGGGCTCGTATGAGCTAAAATTCTAGAAGACCTGAAGAGATCAATCTGATACTCTATTCGTGGAATCACGGAGTTGTTTCATTACTCCTTTTTATAATCGAATTAGTTATTCTGTAAGTTTAATGTGTTACAAACTTACTAAGCTTTGTAAGCTTACCTATGTTTCTGTATGTTGTTTTGTAGATTTCACTTTGTTGTCTGAAGGTCGAATCATCTAGGAGAAATCACACTATCTCGGGAGCTTGTTCAGTAGTTTTTACATCACCTGGTTATATGGCATATACTAGGATGTTAGTTTATTACATGATTTTGTTGAGTTGTAAATTACTAGTAGCCTAAATGGATGATTTACAAATATTGGTTTGCATGTTTAGTCCTTCAAGTAGGACATACATATAAGGAAGATGTAATGTTTTGTGGCTCATGTTTAAATTGGTATGTTTTCTCCTTTTCTTGAGAAATTGCTTTCCATATGATGAGATTCCATAGAACTTTAAGGATGGTTGATATTTGGTCTTGATTGGTGAATGGTATGAATTTTTTCTTGTTTAAATTAACATTTCATAGGTGAACACAGCCTAACACACAAGCTAGGACACCGGCATGTGCCTTGGGAAAAATAGGTGTAGGGTTCACACGGGGCTACACACGGGCTGGGACACAGTCGTGTGACCCTATTTTGAACTGACACATGGCCCAACACACGGTTTCACACACAAATGTGTGGGATAATTTTGCATGTTCACACTATCTGTGACACGATCGTGTATGGGTGTTTTATGTATGCAAACGGTCTGGCACATGGTCCAGGGCACGGTCGTGTGACCCTTGTTTCATTGAATTTCGATGTTTTGTAAAATTATCTGTTGTATTTTGATAGCATTATAAATGACACATATTTTCTCCCTAAATCTTGTGTTTTAATTGTTCCTTTTGTATCATATTTAGTATGCATGTTAAACATTTCATAGTTAGTATTTGCATTTTCTAACTTAGTGTTGTATGGCTTTAATTCTTTTCATTTTAGACTTTTTTATACTACTAATGTTGCCATATGCAGCATAAGTTTTGCATCTAAAATTGTAATCACAGAGATTCACCTCTGAAGTCCAATGCTGGAAAGTGTGCAAAGATGCAGCTATAAATTTAACATGGAATTGCAGCCACAGATGTTACCGCAAAGACACCTTAACCTCGTACAAGTGATTTCACGCTACAAACATACATGGAAACACTAGCGTAGGGGAATGCTAAGTTGTCTCCATAGTAAAGATTATAGATTATGTCTAGAGATGCGGCGACAACCTACAGATGCCTGATAAACACACCATATTTGCGTGAGTGCACAGCTGGAATTAACCAACTTGTATAGCTGTCAAAATGGTTAGATCTGAGAAGGAAGGAGATCTAAGATCCTCAAAGCTTATAAATAGGAGGGAAAAGAAGAAGATGGGCATCAAATGGTGAAGAACTAAACTATGGAAAATTTCTCAAATCTCTAAACAAGCTGCCATGGAAGCTTGAGTTTCGGAGGAAAGTGATCTGATGAGCAAAGAATCAAGACTTCTGACGAGAAGTACCTATCTATGGTGCAAGAGGAGTTGTTACGGAATAGTATTAGTAAACTAGGAATATGATGCTTCGATTTTTTTTATACCTTTAAACTGTTGATGAATATTGTTGATTATCAATTGAGTATGGAAGTACTATTTGAAGTTATATCTAAATTGATTTCTACTATACTTTCCTTAACTATTTATATTTGGATTTAACTGTTTTGACCACGAAAGTGTAATTGCAGTCACAGTCACTGAAAGGTACGGTGACCAGTTAAATCAACAAGTAAGACAACGGAAGTTGCTTGAGGCTAAGAAGGAATTCTGGCCACTTGTTCTTAAGTGCAAGGCACTACCAGCACTGAAAGGTGTGGTAATTACTAGCATTTGGGTCTTTGTTAAACAGAGGAAGTGATAGCAGTAACATTTCAATGAAGTATAATTGCTGCGATAATTCATCTTTTTGATACCTTACAGCCACATTTAGCATTACAACTTGTGAAATTAGTGATCCTCTCCACTTCTTTACACTTGATCCATTTATTTTAAGTTTTGAACTTACCTTTACAAACATCCCAACAATTATTCATTTTATCTTAATTTGCTCTGACAATTTATTTTATATTTGCGTTGACAAGCTAATTCTTTTAGCTGTGCAGATCTAACTCAGCTGCGCTGATATTCTTAATAACAATTCTTCTAATTTTAACTCCATTCTTGTGGGATCAATATCCGATAGAAAAAATCTATCAACTATTCTTCCATTAACGAGTGCCCGCTTGCACTTAAATGATGTGACGTTTACATGCCGATCAAGTTTTGGTGCTGTTACCATGGATGGCGTTTGTTTGATGTTTATTTTTGTAGTTGCAATTATTCTTTCTTACTCAACTTTTAATTGTCACTAATCTGTTTAACTTTCTTTTGTTGATTTTCTTTCAATTCTTTAGAAGTTACATGTCCACAAAGAGAAATCCTAAGGACATTTTGAGCTTTGATCCAGAACTCGAACAGACAATTCGAAGGAGAAAGCAAGAGCAAAAGAAAATGGTTGGAAACAACAATGATCTACCACCATTGCTGGCACAAAATGTTGTTCCTCTAGTGCAACCACAAGGAGTTAACAATAATATACCGTTGCCACAAGTGGAGCAAATCCTAGATAGGATAATCAGAGATTTCATTGTTCCTATGCTTGATAATTTACAACTAGGGGTTGTTAGACTAGCAATACAAGCTGGTAATTTTGAATTGAAACTAGTTATGTTTCAAATGCTTAATTCAAATGGGCAATATGCAGGTTTACCTCATGAAGATGCTAGAGAACATCTCAAATTGTTTCTGTTATATATGCTTCTTCTAGTCAACATGATGTTCCTAATGACACCTTGAAGATGAAGTTGTTCCCTTATTATTTGCAAGGGAGGGCAAGAACATGGTTCCTTGGTCTACCGATTGGATCCATTACTTCTTGGAATGCGCTAGCAACACAGTTCATTTTGTGATTTAATCCACCGATAATGAATGAAAGATTACGTAATAATATCACTGCATATCATCAACTGGATGATGAGAACTTATACACGACGTGGGAACGTTACAAGACTTTGCTTAGACATTGCCCCATGCATGGAATTAAACAAGAGACTCAAATCGAGATCTTTTACAACAGGTTGAATGCGCAGACAAGAAATCTTATCGACGCATCTACCAATGGTCTATCGTTGGATTGCACCTACAATGAAGCCATACGGATATTAGAGAGAATTGCACAGAATGACTCTTAATATCCAATTTCTCGTTCTGCTTACTAATCCTGGAGTTATGGAATTAGATGCTATATTAGCTTTGAGTGCATAGGTATCCTCATTGACAAACATGATCAAAAACATGAAGGGAACAAATTAAGTTGCCCCTGTACAAGTAACCCAATAGATGCATATCCCGACATTTTCCTGTGAAATTTGTGGTAACAACCACAGTTATGAGGATTATCCACAACATGCTGAGAACACATTCTACGTCAACAACATCAGAGGAACTTCCTATGGTAACTCATACAGTAATCCTAATCGTACACAACCTTGGGGGAGCCATAATACGCCCACATTCAGATATGGCAATGCCTCAACTCAAGAGAATTTTAAACAAGGGAGTTACAACAACAACCAACAATAGCATAATTATAATCATAATTCGCAAATGCATGCGCAGTCACACCAGATGCGATCACAAAACTAGATGCAGCCACAAGCTCGAATGTCGCCACAACAGAATGCGATGCCAAATATGAAAGGACAACACCAACAACAACAACAACAACATTCTCAACCAAGAGCAAATCCTTTAGCTACTCTTGAAGCATTGATGTAAAAGCATATCACGAGAACAGAAGTAATCGTTCAAGGAAATTCTTCTTCTATTTGTGCATTGGAAGCTCAACTAGGATAATTGGCTTCTAACATGAGCATAAGGCCACTGAGTGCTTTGCCTAGCGACATTGAAAATCTGACTTAGAAAGGGAAGAAGTATTGTAAGGCTATCACACCGAGAAGTGGAAAGCAAACTACTTTGCTAAGTAGCAATTCCAAACAAGTACATGTCAATGCATTCGAACCAAAGCAACAAAAAGAAGTTGCTTATTAAGAAGACCCAGTAGAAATAAATGAAGAGGAGCCAACTGTAGTCACTCTTATGCCCACAATTTGACCAACAAAGATGTCGACGCAACTGCCCATGTCGACACAACCGAATACTTTACAAAAACCCACTAACAATATACCTTTGCCATTTCCACAGAGATTTAAGCAGAAAGACCATGACAAAGATTATCAGAAGTTTATCTTTACCTTGAAGCAATTACACATTAATGTACCTCTAATTGATGCTCTTGTGCAAATTCCCAATTATGGGAAATTTATGAAAGAGCTATTGTCAAAGAAGAAAAAGCTTTCTGACATCGAGATAATATCACTCACTGAGGGGTACAGCACTGCTAACAAATAAGTTGCCACCAAATATGAAAGACCCTAGTAGTTTCACAATTCCATGCTCCATTAGAAACCACTATCTAGGTAAAGCTTTATGTGATTTAGGAGTCAATATTAACCTCATGCCATTATCCACTTTCAGGAAATTAGGAATTGGATCTATGAAGCCCACTGCGGTGACATTACAACTTGCAGACAAATCCTTGGCATAACCCGAAGGACAAATTAAGGATGTCCTCGTCCAAATTGATAAGCTTATGTTCCCAGCTGATTTTATCATCCTTGATTGTGAAGCAGATAAAGAGATGCCCATTATCTTGGGACGCCCATTTTTAGCAACGGGACGTACACTTATCGATGTTTTCAAGGGCGAGCTGATTATGTGTCATAATGACGAGTACGTTACCTTCAGTGTGTTTAAAGCATCTCCATCTAGAAGTAAAGAATAATGTCACCATATTAACGTGTTGGACAAGTTACAAAAGAATTCAATGAACGAAGTTCAGTAGTTCAAGACGAATATGCAGTGACAACTACTGACAATATCCTACCTGAATGCGACCACACAGCTGAGGCTAATATTTGTGAGCCGAGACAAGGCCGACAATTGGAATCTTTAGATCTGTCTAACAGAACGATCCCAATTTTTAAACCATCGATTGAACAAGCTCCAACCTTGGATTTAAAACCATTACCAATGAATCTGAAGTATGTCTTTCTAGGTGACAATGACACATTACCTATGATTATCAGCACAAGCCTTGACGCAAGTCAAGAAGAAAAGCTAATTGTAATTTTGAAGCAACATAAAAGAGCCATTACCTGAAGCATTGCAGATATCAGAGGCATTAGTCCCTCTTTTTGCATCATAAAATCAAGTTAAAAGATGAAGGGAAGTAGTCAATTGAGAAACAACGCAGACTGAATGAATAAATGAAAGAAGTAGTAAAAAAGAGATCATTAAGTGGCTGAACGCAGGCATCATCTACCCCATTTCGGATAGCACATGGGTGAGTCCGGTTTAATGTATGCCCAAGAAGAGTGGCATCATAGTGGTAAGTAATGATAAGAATGAGCTAATCCCCACTCGCATTACTACAGGTTGGCGAGTGTGTATGGATTACCGTCGTTTAAATGTGACGACAAAGAAGGACCATTTCCCACTGTCATTTATTGATCAAATGTTGGATAGGCTAGCTGGTAAGGCCTATTATTGTTTCCTTGATGGCTACTCTGGATACAACTAGATTGCAATTGCGCTAGAAGATCAAGCAAAGACAACGTTCACATGCCCATTTGGAACCTTTGCTTTTGACGAATGTCATTTGGTTTATGCAATGCCCCAGTTACATTCTAGAGGTGCATGATGGTTATATTTTCTGACATGATTGAAGATTCATTGGAGGTATTCATGGATGATTTCTCTATACATAGCCATAATTTTGATCAATGCGCTGACAATCTGACGAAAGTATTGAAGAGATGCGAGGACGCAAATCTAGTGCTGAACTGGGAAAAATGTCATTTCATGGCAACTGAAGGCATTGTCCTTGGCCATCGCATTTCATGTCAGGGCATTGAAGTAGATAAAGCAAATGTAGAAATCATTGAGAAGCTACCTCCACCCAATAATGTGAAAGGAATAAGGAGTTTTCTTAGTTACATTGGATTTTATAGAAGCTACCTCAACACTTCAATTTGATTTACTTTTAGTTGTCCTGACAATTAACTTTATAATTGCATTGACAATTATAACTATTTTTAGTGTGCAAATCTGACTTAAGTGTGTTGACATCTTTACTCACTTTATCTTTAATCTTAGTTTTAATTGCTTCGACATATAGACATCAAGAACCTATTCCCTGTGGGATCGATATCCGATAGAAATAATCTATCAACTATACTTGCATCGACATGTATCCGTTTGCACAACTACTATGACGTTACAGACGCGATCAGTCTTATCTCTCTTTAGCCCTAATCTTTAAAAAAAGAGATAACTCTCCCTCAACTTAACCCGAGTGCCCTTTTAACTTAACCCAAGTCTCTATAGGAACTTGGTAACTGTCACATCAAGACTGAGTGGTCTTTATCCACAATCTGCAACTTCCAAGAAACTTAGTTGATTAGTTCTTTAGCCTTTAATCCTTTTAGTTCACATCCGATTAATTCCCAACCAGCTCATCCCATACATTGGTTGCCATGAGACCACATCAATCACGAGGTTTACTATATCACATGCGTGAACTCATACCTTATAACCATTCTTTTGGGTGACCACTACTTTAATTTCACTTACCATCAAATATGACGGAAATCCTTGTCTACTTATTTTTATATCGAAGTTTGCCCATTCTGTACTCCAAAAAAGGCTTTTGGGTGAACATTACTTCCCCAATCGTACTTCTTTTAACTCTGTGTCATATTCATATAAATTTATTTTTAAATACTTACCATTATTCCTTGATTCACCACACTTTCCTCTCTTCAGAGTTAGCCATAAGCTCTTATTCTTTCAGAATACCCTATTTGTTGTACATATCAAAGTTCACTATGGGTTCATCTCTTTTCATTCATGATCCGCCAATCCAAGGCAACTAGACGCACTCAGAAAGTTCTTACACTTAATCAAATCCTAGCGTTGGGCACTTAAAACTGACTCATTAAACCTTACGTCTATAAATAGCACTTAAATATTCAGGACTTAATTGGGCAGGATGTTACATGACGGATGGTCTATCGAGACATTACTTCATATGGAGTCAACGATTTCTTGGATGCTGACACGTGTCTCAATAATGTAAGGATATAAAGTATCTCAATGCAAATAAAACGACACTTGATTATTAATTGGTTATTTAATTTAATCAAACACAATTTTTATAATTTAATTTTTGTTATTCTCATTTTAATTGTATCGTTATCTTTCCATTGGGAATATTTTTTTATATGAGTTCAATTACAAAATAATTTAAAATTGGGTAAATTAGACCACAAATCACCCTAAAATAACGTCATTCTTATTTAGGAATGTCATTTTTTTTGTCAAATTAATCAGTCTAATTAAGATTATTGTTTGGATTGCTCACTTATGTTAAAAATTCGTTAATCCAGTAATGGATTACTGATGTGACATTTTTTATACTTTTGATTAAAGCTAGAAAGCTCTTTATAATTAGTCCAAGACATTTTTTTAGTTTATTCGCAACATGAATATTTCAATGGTGGCATAATCAACATTTGAATCCTCTTTAAGAATAAGGAATTCAATAACGGTGACAATGAATCATGATCATGACCCTACTTCTAGCATAACACCACTGGCCACCCTTTTGCCACCAACTACCAAGACCCGACTAAAATTTTTGATGAAGCTAATGTTATTAATGCATCATTTGTTAACAAAAAAAAATGAAAATCATTCATATTAAACAACAAATTAAGCTCCATTTTTTATATTTTGTTAACCAAATCTACAAAATTTCCACCATTACCTTATATCAGAGAATTATTCGATAAAAAGGTACTAGAATGAATAATAAATCAGTCACCAACCATTAAAATTGTTTAGGAATGGTAGAAAATGGACCAAGAAAACCACCAAAAATATTACTTTTTTATTTAAAAGGAAAAAAATAAACTTTCTAAACTCAAATTTGTTGTTCAAAATATAGGTGTAGAGCAATTTTTTTCATTTTTCCTTTTCCTTTTTCAAATTGATCTTTGATATTAGTATTTTCATTTTTTTGTTCTTAAGAAGCATGGAACATAAAAAAGGTAAAATAATAACCTTGATTGAATGTAGTTTTAGGTAATTCACTTTTATGATAATACAAACAAGTTTAGAACTGAAGATTTAAGTTTCATTTTTCCCTTAGTTTCTCAGGAACTAAACAAAGAACAAAATAATTCTCAATATTGAAAACAAATCATGAATAATTTCAAATGTTTCTACATCAAAAAGAGTGGTTAGTAATGTCATGTTGACAAGTGGGTTCATCAAAAAGGATGGAGTCATGATCATGGTTTGTCATTATTATCTTTAGATTCTTTTTTCTGAAAAAAGATTCAAATGTTGATGAAACCACCATTAAAATCAACATGTTGTAAATAAATTAAAAATGTGTCTTTGACTAATATAAAGAGGTTTCTAACTTAAGTCAAAAATAAAAAACAGATATTATGTTAACAAAACAATTGATTGATAAAATTTTTAATATCGGTGATTAATTCAAACAATCATATTAATTAAAATGATTAAATTAATAAAAAATTTAAAGTACAAAATAGGAACAACGATGTTTTAAGGTGATTGAAGTATAATTTACCCTTTAAAAAAAATAATGTTAAAAAAAGTTTAGGAATTGAAACACTTTATTTATCTAGGATACATCGAGAAGAAAAAAAAATAGAATAGAAAAAAAAGGTAGAGTTAATATAATTTTTTAAAAATAAAAAGGGGCATAAATAAACAGATCAGAGTCGTTGCTGTTAGAGAGGAGAAGAAGAGAGGGACCCACCAATCTCATCCAAAAAGTATAAACGATAAAACTACCCACTCCCATCATTTGGTTTCTCCCCTCATTTCCACCCTGGCCTTCCCCTCCCGATTCCTCCACCGTTTACCTTCACAATCGGTCACCCCCTTCCCACGTGCTCCCCACGTGCATCACCCCTCCTTCCCCTTTCTGTGGTGCAACAAATAAAAGTTAGAGAGAGAAACAAATTACTGAATAATATTAATAAAAATAGTAGTAATTATTATAAATATTTGGGTTATGCATTTATTTTTCCATATATTCTGTTCTCTCTTTTATTTCTCTCTCAAAGCAAAATCTGACTTTTTTTTCTCTTCTCTTTGCCTTGTAAAGATTGATTATATCTTGCTTTGGTTTGGTTTGGTTTCCTTGAGTTTTTTTTTTTTATTTTCTCGAGAGAGAAAGAAAGGGAAAATCTTATCTTGCATCGATGAGGATCAGGAAAAGACAGGTTCCGCTACCTTTCTCTTCCATTTCACCGGTACCCCTTTCATCAGATCCCAACTTTAACCGCCCTCCGGTAGCGGTGGTGCAACTCCCGCTACGGCAGCAACAACCACCCACTCCTTGCTGCTTTGATCCTCACTACCCTTCTCAATCTGATCATCCGATCGGCCAACCACTACCAACCCAACCCCGTGATGGAACAACACATGGAGAACAACTCACGAAGAACAAACAAGACTACTTGGTTAGTTCAATGATTCAATCCTTACAAACAACTAAATAGTACAACTTATTTCCTTTCTTTCATCTTTATCATAGTTTTAACTTTGTTTCTGAGACTGCACTAGTGTTCAACGTAACAAAAAGAAATAAAGCATCTCTTGTTTGAATTCTCTTTTTACTTCGATTAATTTGCACCCATGAAAGTTGCATCAGGTAAAATTACAAACTTGCTAAGTGGGATCTTTTTTTTTTTTTGTAGGTTTTGAAGCCTGGAGGAGAAGAAGAAGAGGAGAAGAATAATGATACCAGGTAAGAACTGAAGGGCTAAAAAAGTTAAAATAAAAAACAAAAACCAAATTTCTTTGTTATTTCATAAAATCTTGTAGTAAAAAGTTGAAAAAAGAAGACGGGTCTTGATCTTAACTTTTTAACCAACACTAAAATGAAAGAATTCTACTAAAATGAAAATAATACTGTAACTGGAAATACTGTTTTTAGGTGTTTTTATTTCAGCTTTGGCTAGCAACCATACCTTCCTATCTAATCTATTATTATTTATTAATCTTCAATTTTGGTTAACTAATATATATGTCCATGCGGTGCACGTTAGCATCGGATGCTGGTCCCCGTCTCAACTCTCAACCAATGTTATTTACATCTTGCTCCATGTTTTGCACTTATTTCATTCATTTATTTTCATTTTTTCTTTAATAAAAATTTAAGTTTGTGGTTGTGGATCTTCTGGGTTGGGTTGGTTTGCTAGGGAGAAAAATGTTTTGGGTGCAAAACTAGGAACTGGATCTCCTCCACAGTCGAGTTCTTCCCATCATCAAGGTAAGCATCTTCCGCATATGTTAATCAAAACGGAAGAATGAAACCACTAGTGTTTGATCGATGTAGTATTTGAAGGTTGTTGCACTTTTATTGTTGTTGTTGTTTTGATTGCCCTTAAACTAAAAGCTGTTGGGAGATGGGGTGAGGGAGAAAAAGCATTTCCATTGAAGAAGAGAAGAGGGAGCGTTGAAACAACTGGGGACGATGATGATACGATAATGGCGAAAGATACAAATAATAAGCGGCAGATGAAGAGCAGTACCGGCAAGATGAAGACTAAGCTGAACAAGAAACTTGTGCAGCAGCAGCAGCAGCAGCAAAGCAATGGTGAAGAACAAGAGAGCAAAGACATTGCTTACACTAGTGTTGATTATAATAATAACAATCCTAGTGGTGCAAAAAAGAGAGGTCGAGGTGGTGCACTCATGGAAGGGTCGCGGTGCAGTCGAGTTAATGGAAGGGGATGGAGATGTTGCCAACAAACACTCGTTGGTTACTCTCTTTGCGAGCATCATTTGGGCAAAGGTAGGCTGAGGAGCATGACTAGTGTTCGAAGCCGATCTTTAGCAGCAAAGGAGGAGCGACAGCCTAATAATGGTGATAATCAAGGTCCGATGTTGTCCAATCTTTCTTCTTCGTCCCAACAATTAGCAAAGCGTGAATTGCATGGTGAAAGTGGTGGGAATGATGGAGAAGGAGAGGAACAGAAGCCATTGATGATGACAAAGAAGAGAGCGAAGCTTGGGATGGTTAAAGCTCGATCCATAAGTAGTTTGCTGGGCCAAAACGACAATGCAATTGCAGTAGCAGATGATAATAAATAGCTGAGCCTGAGAGAGTGTGAAAATAAATAAAAGGTTTGAGGTTACATTAACTACTATTATTTTACTATTATTATTATTATATACCTGGTGCAACTGTTCCCAACTTCGTTTTTATTTGAGATTCTTGATGGACTGGTGCTTGATCAAATGTTTTTAATCTTTTCCTTTTTCTTTTTTAAATTTTTGTTCAGTGCCTTTATATTAGGGATGATGATGGGCTTAATGTTAAATAAATAGAATGGAGCCTTTTTTTTTTCCCGTTGATTGTAGCATGTGGATTTCCTGGTCTAAATGTACTTTAACAAATTATATTAGGATAAATTATCAAAATAGTCATTTTTGTTTACTTCAAGTTATATTTTAGTCACTTATAATTGAAATATTATGTTTTAATTACTTATGTTATTGTGTTGTAATATTTTAATCATTAAACCATTAATTACCGTTAATAATATAACGGTAATTTGATGTGACACGTTAAATCATCATTTCAAACAAAAATTTTAATTTAAATTCTACAATTAGTCTTTATATTTTATTTTAAGAAATTTAATTTTTTTATTTTTGTTCTTTTAATTTTTTTATATTTTTTATTTGTTAAAGTTAATCCACAAATTTACCTAACTCAAAAAAAATATATTCAAAAAAATAAAAGTATAGGGATTTATTTTAACAAATGATTAATATAAAAAAACTAAGTTAAAAAAAATGTAAAAGAAAGGAAAACAAAGGAAAAACAAAAGAGAATGAAAAATAAAAATAAAAAAAAGTTTAAAAAGCATAAAAGAAAAAAATTTCTCAAAACAAAAAAAAATAGGGATTGATAGTAGAAATTAATTTAAAATTATTGTTTGAAATTATGATTTAACGTGTCACGTCAGCTTATCATCACACGGTTAATAATTCAATAATTAAAATGTTACAACGCGATAACATAAATGATTAAAATGTAATTTAAATTAACAAAAGTGATTATTTTAATAGTTTAACCATAATATTATTATATACACATAAATATAGTTACTGTGCATCTTTTGACCAATAAAAGTGCATGAGAATGCAGTCACGGTCATGGCTGCGCAACACAAGGTTTGATCGAAGGAATAGCTAATGAATCTGAAAGCATGTTCAGATAGAATTATTGACTTCTGCTTAAACAGGGAAATTGAACCATATTCTTTATTTTTAATATTTTTCCTTTTTGGAAAATTAAGTGTGCCTTGAATAAGAATTATAAATAAAGGTCAAATATATGGTGTAACTATCATCACGTTATTTGCATTGGCAAAAATTGTATATGATAAATATATGGTATGTGCAAGATATGTATGCGTTATCAAAGGGTTAAGAAAATATAAACAGATCGATATTATCAGATAATTATATCAATATATTAAAAAAACCACCACTTCTTATAAGTGAAGATTTGTTTCTTATTTTGATCAAAGAAATTTCAATTATGATAAATTATATCTATACTATTATTTAAAAGGTTGACTAAATTGATATTATCCAACTAAATTTCAACTCAATTAAGAAATTATCGAAAATTCATTTCTTTTATAAAATAACCAAAAATTACCATGAGAATATTTATGTATTTTTATAACATGGTAGTATTTATGTTATTTTGTATCTATCTAAAATTAAAAAAAAATGTACACAATAAAATTTAAACTTAAAATACAATGTTTAATACTTTTATCATTTCAAACAAATTTTTTATTATTATTATATTAATTTTTAAAATACATTTATTTTATTATTTTTTTACTCATATCGTGAGTATCATAATCTATATTAATTATATAATTCTAATCCAAAATATTTTTCCTTTTTAACACAAATATTTAATAAGCAATAGACTTGAAGCTTAGGTCATTTGCTTCATACATCTAAAATTAAAATATAGCATATTGTGGATATCAAATTTGAATCCCAACTCTCAACATTTGCAATTCCACTTATTCCTAAGATAAAATTTTCTTTGTTAAATAATTGTATATTTTAGTATGAGAATTACGACTCATTATAATTATAATTATAATTAATTTAATGATTTTTTATATGAAAAGTTATCTATTTTTTTGTTATTTATTATAAAATTATATATTTTAGAATTAAGTAGAATTTACACATTATTATTCATAATTAGTATTTTAAATTTCTTAATGAATTGTTAATGAATCTTATATATCATAAAAATCAATTAAATTGTTATCCTTTTCATGTATCGTTATTATATATATATATATATATTGCTTAAAATTTTTATAATTTATTTGAACATATAATATTTAATCTTATGAAGATTGCCTTTTCACATTTTGAAATAAAGATAGAATTATTTTAATATGAAATGATTCATAAGTTTATAAGTTACATAAATTATTTTGTTTTATCAAATATTGTTAATATTAGTTATATTTTTAATATTTTATTGGTACATTTCTTATTTAGAACATATATTATAATTAGTCTTTTTACCCGCGTGATGTTGTGGCATACTTAGTGTATAAACTAAATCTTAAGAGCTATAAAAATTTGTCAAAATTTGAATCTAACAATAAGTTTTTTAATAAGTAAATTCTAATAAGTTAATATGTGTAAATGGTAATACTAAATATAATTATAAAATAATCAATGTATTAATTTATTGTATTTAATTAATTCTATTTTTATATATAATTTTTTTACACATACTATCATTTTAAGTGTGTATACTAAGATTTAATTAAATTTAAATTTAAATTAATTTCAAATAAACATAGTGAAAAAATTGTAACTTATTTTATAGGTCAAGTGTGAGCAGGGAAGTGTTCTATAGTCAATGTAGAATTAAAATTAATGTTTTAAGGGACTAACATTTATTTTTAATGAAAATAGTGAAGAAGTGAGCTATAAGAGTATTCTCTAGTGAATGTGGGATTAAAATTAACTTTTTAATTAAAACAATGAAGAAATTGATACTTATTTATACAGTAAGTATGAGCATGAGAGTGTTCTCTAGTGAATTTGAGATTAAAATTAACTTTTTTAAGGGTTTAAATTATTTTTTATCAAAATATTCAATAAGAGAGCTATGGAAGTATTTTCTAGTCAATGTGAGATTAAAATTATTTTTTATTGAAAATGGTGAAAAGTGAACTATAAGAGTATTTTCTAGTCAATGTAGGATTAAAATTAATTTTTTAATAAAAATAGTGAAAAAATTGACACTTATTTATACAGTAAGTGTGAGTACGAGAGTGTTACTAACCAATGTAGGATTAAGATTAAGTTTTTAAGGAGTTAAAATTAAATTTTAATGAAAATAGCGAAGAAGCGAGCTCTAAGAGTACTCTCTAGTTAATGTGGAATTATAATTACACTTGTAATAAAAATAGTGAAAAAGTGAGTTATGAAAGTATCCTCTAGTCAATGTGCTTATTTATAAGGTAAATGTATGACATGAGAGTGTTCTCTGGTTAATATGATATTGAAATTAACTTTTTTAATGAAAATAGCAAAAAAAAAACACTTATTTATTGGGTAAATGTGAGTATGGGGAGTCTTATTTAGCCAATGCAAAATACAATTAACTAAGTGAACTATGAGAGTATTATCTAGTTAGTGTGGAATTAAAATTACATTTTTAATGAAAATAGTGAATAGCTAATGTATGAAAGTATTCTCTAGTCAAAGTAGGATTAAAAATAACTTTTTAATGAAACTGTTGGAAAAAAATAGACTTTATGGAAACTTTGAGGCATATTCTCGATTGGTAAAGGTGGATTTGAATCATAAAATTATGATTTTATATTCTACTCCATGAAACCTATACAACGGTATATCATATGCTCAAAATGATTGTGTGATGAATGAGAAATTGATACTCAAAGTAAGTCACTTGTGAATAATATTGAGGAAATGGAAAGCTTAGATCCCACATTGATTAGATATCTAGTGTGGGATATGTTTATATATGTGAACCAACTTTATAATTGTTGAATGATTAAGTTAAATTTCTTCCTCATGTGTAAGGGGTCTTCTCCAAAAATTTGATAGGGTTAGGGGTGCACTTACACGATGTAAGCAATATGAAATGTTTAAAGTAATGAAAGCTTTTTTGGACTTGTGGATATTTTAGCTCAATACGTAATTATTTTTTCCTTAGCAGAGCTTATCTTAATATTATTTTAGAATTAAAAGGACAAATGTTAAATTAAATTTAAATTAAATTGATTGATTTAATTGATTTGATGGCTCCTTGATTCACGAAAATTTATAAAAAAATTTCAAAATTTCCTTGATTTGAATGTCTATTTAAACCAAAAATAATTTGCAAGAAAAATTACACAATTATTTTCTCTCTCGAAATTTTTCTCTGCAAAAATTTTAAACGTATTTTCGGTGATAGAAGAAGGCAATATTACTATTCGTTGATCACTGCAGCTGTGCTACTACCGTGCTCATTTCGTTGTTGTATCCCGAGAGACAGTCGATCAACGTTTCTCCAAGCACCAAAGGAATGGCCGAACCTGTGAAAACATGCCTCAACTAAATACGAGTACAAAGTCTCTATACTGTTTATTTTTTATTTATGTTTTCAAATTTTTAGATATATGTATCTATTTATATTGTTTTGTTTTATCTTGTGTTTTAAATAAATATTTTATATTAATATTATTTCACTAACGTGTTTTGTCTAACAAAAACTAATTAAAAAATTGACACTTATTTAAAAAAGTAAATGTGAGATATGAGAGTGTTCTTTAGTCAATGTGAGATTAAAATTAAATTTTTAATAAAAATAGTGAAGAAATTGACATTTATTTATAAGTGTGGGCTTGAGTGTGTTATGAGAGTATTGTAGTCAATATGAGATTAAAATAAATTTGTTAATGAAAATAGTGAAGAAGTTAGCTATGAGATTATTCTCTAGTTAGTGGGATTAAAATTAATTTTTAATGAATATAGTGAAGGAATTGACATTTATTTATAAAGTAAGTGTTAGCATAAGAGTGCTTTCTAGCTAATTAATTATTTTTTAAGAAAAATAGTGAAGAGATGAGCTATAGAAGTATTCTCTAGTCAATGTACTTATTTATATGGTAAATGTGAGAGTGTTCTTTAATTAATGTGAGATTAAAATAATCTTTTTAATTAAAATAGTGAAAAATCTTAAAAATTGCACATAATAAAATTTAAACCTAAAATACAATGTTTAATACTTTTACTATTTCAATCAAAATCTCGTTTAATTGTTATGTTAATTTTTAAATATATTTATTATATAATTTTTCGCAAATATGTTTAATCTAAAATATTTTTCTTAACACAATATTTAATTAGCAATTGACTTGAAGCTTAGTCCATTTGGTTCTTAAATCTAAATTCAAAAGATAGCATCTTGTAGATATTGAATTTGAATCCCAACATTTGTAATTCCACCAATTCCTAAGATAAAGTTTTCATTGTTAAAAAAATTGTATATTTTAATATGAGAGTTATGACTCATCATAATTATATTTATAATTAATTTAATAATTTTTATAAAAAAAATCACCTATTTTTTGTTATTTACTATGAAATTATATATTTTATAATTAAGCAAAATTTATACATTATTATTCATAATAAGTATTTTTAATTGCTTAATGAATTGTATATATTATAAAAATAAATTGAATTATTATTTTATAAATATTTAATAATTAATTTAATTAAAACTGTATCGATGATGAAATTACTCAAGCTAATAAGTCAAGAAGTGATTATCTAAGAAGTTTGATGACCGATTTGGTTCCATAATAAAAAGGCGGACGCGATCCACATGTAAATTAATAACTCTAACCAAAAAAGCGTGGAATCTTTTAACTGCAATTATACATAAGCAAGCACAAACATTTCCCTTAACATTGAGCGGATATATAATTAAGGGAGGCTTTACTTATCAATGTAAAATTAGTTTAAATTTTGAATGGTTTATATTTTTTCGTAATTTTTTATACTCATATTTTGTTCTCCTTATTAGAGGTTATGTATGTAAAGTTTGACATAAATTAAAATTTTTAACTATTTATTTTAAGTACAAAATTTCAACTATTAAATATATATTAATATAGATAATACTTTAGATCGACATGATAGAGACATCGGATTCACTCGTACCAGTGCAAAACTTAATCATATCGAATATTACAAAATAGTGTAAAATTACATAAATTTTACCTTGATACAAATGGATTCCTCACTCTCTATAAATTTATATTCAATATAAAATTTGTGTATATATATATATAGAATAGTGATTAGAGTTTTCTTCAAACATACAAATAATATGGGTTAAAAAGAAAAATATATTAAAAGTTCAATTATTTATTTTACATTTTTACTATGTTTAGTAGGAATATAATTTTTTCAGCTCATCTTATTACATCAGATAGTAATAAACTAACTTTGCCTAATATATTTTAATTACTTGCATGATTTGTTTTAGGGTAAACAATAAAAATAGTCATTTTTATTTACTTCAAGTTATATTTTATTCACTTATATTTAAAATATTATGTTTTAGTCATTTATATTATTATTTTGTTACAAAGTGATCACTTTGCCGTTAAGTTCTGTTATCTCCCTAATGGTAATCCTACGTGACAGTCTAACTAGACTTTAAGTACCAACTTGGATTTCCAAATGAGATGAAAATAGATTTTTAATTAAATAAATTTTAACAAAATGTAAAAAGAAGTTGATTAATCTCTTTCATTCTCGAGTATTCCCCACTTTTCCTCACCATCACATTCTTCCCACACAAATTATCCCAGATCAATCAAATTCACTCGTTCCATATCTCCAGTCTATCTCTCTCTATTCTCTTTTGTTTTGTTTTCTTCACTTTCTACATCAAACATCTTCCGATGTCTGGCATAACTGAATCCTTACTGGAAAAATGATATCCTGGCGGCAATTGGTTTGGATTTTTGGATGATTATGGTTCGCGAAACCCTTAATGATATCAAGATGCATCTCTCCGATACCATATACGACCCTTATCTCCAAAACGGTATGTCTCTTTCATGATCTTCAATTTAATTGTTTTTTCAATTACAAATCTGGTAAGGTAATTCTTTGATTTTGGTGTGAATTGAGCCAAAATTGATATTAGCTACAGCTTCAATGTGTTAATTCAAGGTATGTCTGATTAATATTATGAATTATGAGAACTCATTTTAATTTGATTATATGCTTTGCAAAACCTTCACCATTGCTTACGACTACAATTATGGAGAAATGATTTCTTAAACTTGTAGATGATTATAAGATTATGTTATGCCAAGCTATGAAGCCATTGTCCACTGATAACTCTTGAAAAGAGTTATAAATCATACCTTTAGACCTAGTTAATTGGTTGTTGTTAAAGTAATTCTAACTTATTTTTAATTAATTGCATAATCATTGTCGTAGATTAATTGAACATGCATATTAGGAAAAGGGCTAGTGATTACTTTACTTTATTTTATTTTTACTTCTGATCGCTTGTAGGAAGGTTTACTTGTGTTGTGCAGTGGAAAACTTTCCCATGTGGCTACTAGCTGTGCAGTGGCGAACACTTCCCCATTAGTTGTGATCTCTACGAGGGTGAACACTTTTCCTGTAGTTGCGAGCTTTGCGATGGCAAATTCTTCCTATGTACCTGTGAACTCTCCCCATGTACATGCGAACTCTTTCCATGTATAGTGAACTCTTCTTATGTAGCTGCGAGCATTTGAATTGGAGAGTTTTACATATGAGAGCATTCATAGTTGCGAGCTCTGTAGCTGCAACCTCTGTACCTGCAAGCTTGACATCTACGAGCTCATTCATGGATGCAGCTCAATTGTTGTCACGAGCATTTGAAGTTACGAGCTCTACATTGGTGAGTTCAACATTTACAAGCTCATCTATAGTTGTGAGCTTATTCATGGATGCGACCATGTGAAGTTACGAGCTCGTCAAGCCTTAGAGAAGAAGGTTAATAGGGAAAGAAAGTTTACCGGAGCATTTTGATACGATGCCATGGTAATGTAAAAGAGGAAAATGACAAACATAGTTAACACTTGAGGTATTCAGCAGCTGGTCCCCCCTCACATGCATGAAGTGTGACGAAAATCCACCTCAAAATTAGGGAAAACCAATAATTTGTTGGCAGCTTTTACCCTAGAGTTGGATATACCAACTATATAAGACAAAAGGAAGGGAGAGTAAGAAATAAAGAGAAATACGGAGGAGAAGGACAGAAACGAAAGAAAAAGGAGTACTATTATATGTAATTTTGAGCTTTGATAGAGTCGTCATTGCATCAAGGAGAGCACAAGGAGCTGCTGAACGTTTTGGGTGAAGACAAACATAAGGACTCGAGCTTGAAATTGGTGTTTTGTACCAAAAGTTTCTTCCTCTGCATTGTGGTTATCATTTGTCTGTTTTAAACTGTTTATTTGGGATGTTGATGATTCTGAGAAACTCAATTTTCTGTAGCCCAACCACGAGCTAACTTAATACGGTTTAGGATTATTTGGAGTGATGTTTAACTTTGATTAATGTTTGGAATATTATGACTATTGTTACTATTTTTTTCACTGGTGATATTTGTTTAAATGCTTGTTTGAGTTTTGACGAATGCTTAATGAGCCTTAAGGTAGCATAACATCGACAGAGTTATGGTACCTAGATCGAAGTTGAATAATGTATGTGAGTGTTAAATATAATACTTGTGAAAACTCTAGAATAGGGCCTTTCCTTACACGATTTAGAGGGTTGTGCTGATATTGTGATCATTAATCCTTAGTTTATAGACATATAAAACACACGGGATGAGTGGCGCAAGGTTTTGCTTTCGACAGAGGCAAGCCATCATTTAACTCATTCGAGCAGTAGTAGTTACCATAATATTGCCATAGCATTATTCTATAGTTGAATAAATCTCCGAGTAATCCTAGCCTCCTTAATCAATATTCCTTCCTTACCAGGTTCATAGTTCACTTGTTTTGAGTTGTTACATTTGCTCGATCTGCCAGTATTCTTATTTACTTTCATTTCCAGTGTGTTAATTTCAATTTTATTCTTAGTATACACCATTCACTCAAATGATCTTTTATATTCGTTTGCAATAATTTAAGCAAATTACACCTATCTAATTCTCGTGGAAACAATACTCACTCATCACTTACTACTTGATCCAACGTGTATACTTGCACATTCGCATAACATATTGTTGGGAAATAAAGTTATTTTCACATTTTACTATTATGTCTTTTGTATTTTTTGTCTTTCATATTTTGCATGCATAGAGAAATTATGACAAGCAAATATGAGCTCATTGATAGTTTAAGTTCAAACAGAAGATAAGTGGTATTGTAAAAATGTTTTCATTGCAAGAAAGACAACTTACTTCAGTGAATAATCTAAATGATTTCGTAATCCTGTAAAAGAATCAAAGTGAGCGTTTGATTCAAATTCTAAGAAGGATTATTATGTCGTTTACAAATCCAATTAGGGAGATGGTTAGTCTTGGCTATTGGAGCAGTAGACTCCATGGGTAGAGACAGATGTATTCATTGGTAGAATGATACATTGGACTGGACCCAAGATGAATTGATTCTGAATCCGTTTGTGAATTAATTCACTTGTGACGTTCATGGTATGATTTACCTAAATCTTGAGTTAGTCACTGACCATGCATATACAACTCATGTGCTTTGATATAAGTGGAGACTTATGCTCTAAAGATGATCAAGCCCATAGCCGATATGTTGGGTACATGACTCGTGTATGACATGGCTTTGCTAGTAATAGTGGAATTCATAGCTCAATTAAAGAGTTAATGATATCCTCTCATTGGCATTGTGTGGATTGATAAATATGGAATGTGGCCACGGGTTGCTTGTTCTCGAATGAGCAATTTATCGCAATCATTTGTTGACAGTGATCATATTAATTATTATGAAGAGACAATAGTGATAATGAGATAAAATAGGACTGTGTTGAGTGAACGAATTTAACTCATAGGAATCAAGGATATCATATGAGGGTAACACACATGACAAGATCATTGGACAAAGCAGCTAGATAAATTGCTTTCGTAAAGAGTATAGAATAAGGAGTTTTCAATCATGGTACTTCTTGTGGACTGACACCATGATTAAGTAACTGAAAATTATCAGAACGATGCTTCTGGATATAATTGCAATTACTAGAGCCTAATTGTATATGTCCGATTGGTCCCTCCGCTAGCTCAACAAAAGCTCGATCGAACTGCATTGAATCAGAAGAAAATTCTACGACTTTGGAAATAATTTAATTGAGTCGATTTATTTGATGTAGAATTAAGTTAGACGGTCGTGAGAATTATTCAAGTAGAGAATTTGATTAAAAAATTTTCTTGAAAAATTAATTTTGAAAATCTAAATGTTTTTTGGAAAATTAATTTTGATCAAGTAAAATTAAATTAATCAAATTAATTAAAATTAATATGATATTTTTGGAAATTAATTTTCAGGTCGAACAATTGACCCAATGAGTAATTGAACTTGAAAATTGGACTATTCCAAAAATAATATTATTTTAATAGTTTAATATTAAATTTAATTTAATAATTATTCTAATAGTATTTTATTAATTTAATATTAAATTGATTATCTTAATATTAAATTTAATTTAATGTTTATCTTGTAGGTAAAACATTTTATTATTTTAATAAGATTTAATATTAAATTTAATATAATATCAAGATAAATATTATATTAAATTTAATATTAAAGTGATTAATTTAATTATAGTTGAACTCTCAAAACACTCCTTATATAAAGAAAGCCTTTATCATTATTTTAAGAGAGAAACACACACACACACACTTGAATTCAAGAGAAAGTTGTTGAGAGAAGATTCTCCGAAGAGATTATTTCAGAAAAGCTCTAAAGATATTTTTTTATATACAAATTGATCCAAAAGTTTAGATAAATTACGAAATTACCCCACTAATAATTTTTGTGAAAATTTTCTAATTCAAAGCGAGCCGACATTCGACAAACGTGAGCTTGAGGATAGTGGAGAAGACTACTCGATCAATTTGCTCATCCTAGACTAATCGAAAAGGTATAATTTTTGTTTTTTCTAAATTTACTTTTAGCCACGTTTTTAACAGTTTTTTCCAACACATATTCACACGTTAGAATATATTGTAACACCCTAACTCATATTCGCCGCCAGATTAGGGTTAAGAAGCATTACTAGACTAACTACGCAATTAAGTCTCATAATATAAACATACACAGCATGAACATGCATTCAACTTTAATATCAGAATCTCATATATTCAACCCTCAAAACACAAATTAAAGCCCTTGAGCTTAGATTAAACACTAATTGGAAAGGATTTTAAACAAGATGAAAAGCTTAAAGAAAAGTTAGAATAAATTGGTGAAACAGGGGCATACGCCTATGTGCTTGCTCGTGTGTGCCTTTATATTAGGATCACACGGTCATGTATCAGCACGTGTACCCGCCCGTGTTCCTACTCAAAATAACCAAACTGACTTACATTACACGCTCGTGTGAGGGACCATGTGTTAGATCGTGTGTCTATGCGAAATTAGGCCACATGGCTGTGTCCCAACCCATGTGTTTGCTCGTGTACCATGCACTGCACCTTAAAATAGCACACAACCGTGTGACAGCTCGTGTATACCCAATATTTCTTCCTAAACAAGGCATGCTCACATCAGTAATTGCACAACAAGTTACCAAGACTTAACATATACTCTCATAACCTAAAACTTCAATTAGAACACCATGAAACATGAAATCAACACATATAACCATCCAACCAATATGCCCACCAAAGGCACCGCATTTATATCATTCATCAATATCAAACATACTAGTTCATAACTTGAAAAATATCGTATATGAATTTACTTGCGAGTGTAATACATACTTACATATATCTTCCATAAGTTCCACTAACTTAAACCAAATATGCACAAAAAAGCATAGTAAACTTTACTATGTACAAGTTAACACCATCTTTCTAGTACCTCAAAATAACTTCCTATACATTCCATTCATAACCAAGATCAAAGGATTACAAAAGCTAGCAAAATGGTTGAGGGATAGTGTGATATGTCTCTAACAATGTCCAAAATCGATGAGCTTCCAATGATCTACACATACAAAGGAAAACAAACAACATAAGCAAATCATGCTTATTAAGTTCGTATATAGGTAATTTTACTTACCAATGTTCTCACAAATAAACATGCTTTCATGCTTGCTTTTTCATATATTTCATACACAATCCTAACCATCATAACTCATTTCATTAGCAAATATACATCATGATCTATTAGAATAATGCACTTTTTCACATGATGAATAAAGTACTTACCATTTCCTTTAACTTGAGCTAACTAACATAGCATCATTGATATTTCCTTTCCATCATATATTTCATACTCATTGAACCATTTTGAATAGCTTCAGATACTCGGAAACCTTTCCATGTACATATAACCTTTCCCTTTTCCTTTTCATTTATGCTCACACAAGTTGTGAAATGGGCCTGCTCACACAAGCTATGGGTCAAGATAGTAGCTACTCGATGCTGCTCACACAAGCTGTGGAGAATCCGCAAGAAATGCTAAATCTCAACCATCGGCAGGACTTCCAAGACCAGCACCCAATACATATATATTCCTAATGACATGTCATTAATATCCTAAGTATTCTCTAGGTTCAAATAGAATTTTCCTTCCACCGTACATACAAGTAACTTGGCATGTGTATTTCTATTTGTAATGATACACATAATGTATAAATAAAGACAATTAAACATTAATATAAATGCATTTCATTTATGTATAGCTCATACGAACTTACCTTGATTACTTAAGTTGGAGAATAGGATTAACGACTACTCCACGATTTTAGCCTTTCCTCGGTCAAGGTTAGTTGATCTTTTTCTTGATCTAAAATATAATTTAACTTAATTAACATCTAAAATACAATCCAATTATTTCATTTCATTCATATTCATACTTTTGCAAGTTTACTAATTTACCCTTAAACCTTTAAACTTTAATAATTTAGTCCCTAATGTTTTTTATTTGAAAATTATAATTTCTTAACACATAACAAAACCAAATCTTCTCTTTGCTTAAAAATATCCTTTTTTTTTTTTGTTTATTTACAAAATATACATAATTCTACTAATTCAATTATTTAATGCCTACCTTAATTTTCCTACAATTTATTTAACAACTTATGCATAACATTCACATGAATTCACTATCTACATCAAAATCTTTTAAAGAACTATAAGAACTTCCTTTAAGATAATTTCCCCAAACTTCTACCTTCTTGAAATTTAATTCCCAATATAAATCATTTTACTCACAACAACCTTAATAACTCAAGAATTAACCAAAATAAACTCAAGATACTTACATGCAAGAGGATTTTACCACCAAACTAGCTTTAACTTCTTTTTCCTTGTTTCAATGGTGAAAATCGATGAAGAGAAGAAAGGAAAGAGATGAAACCTTTGTTCTTTTTCTCTTTTTGTTTTGTTTAATAAATTATTCTTTTTTCCTTGATAATATTCACTTTAGTCATTAAAAATAATTAAATTAATAACACATAAATTCCACCAAACCCCACTATCCTATAATTTGGCAATTTGACATGCAAAACCACATATTTATCATTTTATTCTATTTAGTTCTTTAACATTAACCTAAAGTCTTTTGTACCCTTTTCAATTTAATCCATTTTCTCCATTTTACTAATTAGACATTAAATCTTCTACAATCACTTTAATACTACTTACTAATTACTCTAAAATATATAATAACTAAAGCAAATAATAATTTACTCACCGAAATTATGGTCACAAAACTGCTATTTTCGTTACTGCTCTACTCGAGTCATTACATATATCACGAAAGTAAAAATTATTTCTGTGAATTGTTTGTGAAAATTATTTCTGTGAATTGTTTGTGAGATATCAAATTATCCTTCTCTTAAAGAATGGTAATTGATTTATTTCACATCTAATGATCTAGGTTTCATTTAATTGAATATTAGTAGTGATGAGCTTGTTCAGTATCATTTAAAGGTGGTTTTTAATATGGTGGTCTGAGTTGTTTACATCTTTATGTTGTTAATGCACTTTTGTTAACTATTTAGCTTATTTGATCTTGGGGGAGAGGGAAGGGGCATTGTAGGGTTGCTAACTTCGGTTAGGCTTTCTTAAGTTCTTAGTGATGTATGGAAAGATGTCTATTAAGATGGTATAAATATGAAGATAATTTAACCTTGCATGAGAGAGATGCTTAGGAGATGTTAGAGAAGTGCCATCCTTTGGGCATGGTTGACAAGTATTTTAACCCCTTGATTGAGATCATGTTATTATCTAACCTCACCTAATATGTATGATCACTTTTCTATTTTGATGCTTCAGTATCACAACCTTGGCAGCTACTCAAAACATGCGTAAACTCTACAAGTTGCTCCATACTTCTCTAAGTGTATTACCTTTAAGGTACATGCTTCTAATGGCATTCCTGATTATCTATGTATAAGCACATATGTTCGATTGATAGTAGCTGTGTTGGGGTATTAATTGTGTTGAATGATGTAATATTTGAACATTTTATTTTGGCTTCATTTATGTTGGACTTTCTCAGGATCTTGATGAAATGAAAATTTAAATTTAAATCATGAATAATACTCTCTACAGAGCATATCTTGAAGACTTATACAAATTTTGCCAAGTAAGCTTTTAATACAGAAGAAAGATTGCATTTTTTTTGCATATGGATTATGCTACTTGTTTTCATTTCCCTACTTGTTAAGTTAAACATTCCTTTTTCATATAGAAACTTGGTGGTTCGACATCAGAGATCATGTTTGACCCCCTTGCCTTTGAGGCAGACAAAAGTGCTATAAATATCACCATTCATAGGTACTATTAATTATGGAAAAGGTTTACTTCATATGGTTTTCTAGTTTTACTATATATACTTTCTTACCATGTATTTTTTAATAAACATGTTTGGTGTGGTTTACTTTTTGCAGTATTGGCACTAAAGGTACGCGTGATGATTGGAGGAAATTATACTCGAATTTTGGACTGCTATAATCTCATTCTCTCTGGGCTGACAATGCTCCTTTATTTTTTATATTAGGTTGGTTTCAATGTTATATCTGAAATGCTACTTTATGTTAAACAGTTATCTCTATGTGGAATAGCTCGATTTTTAGTGGTGTCGAAAACAATAGTTTCGGGACCACAACTCCGACGAGTCAAGTTATAAATATTAGTTATTTAATATTCATGGTGTCATGAATGTTGTATTAAATTTTGGTTAAGAAATTTTTACCATTTAGATATTTAATTTAGTAAAAAGGACTAAATTGTAAAGGTTGCAAAAGTAGAATTCAATTTATTAAGGGTATTAGGTGACAATTTCAAGGTAAGCTAAAGCCCTTAAAGGGTAAATAGACCTCCTTTTTATAAGTGGACGGTTTAGAGTAATTGAATGGTGAAAATCTAATATTTCATTAAGGGCATTTTAGTAATTTGCTAATAAATGAGTTAAAATTAAAGAATAAGGAAATTAGATGAAATTCATTCATCTTCCTCAACCAAAAAGCACTAAGAAACCCTAGAAAACATAGGAGAACATTCGGCCATGACAAGTCCTTCGATTGGTAGGTGATTTCTCACCCGTTTTTAGTGATTTTTATGTTTTCGAGTCCGTATTAGCTTAATCTAGATTATGTAAGGACTAATTTGTAAATCTGTCAAATGTTGTGAAACTTGCCATTGTTGAATATGCTTGCTCTTGAAAGCTTTTGATGAATTTGTATGTTTGATGTTTGGGTTGGATCTTTTTTAAAGTGATTTTGGATGAAATTAGGGTTTAAGGACTATAATGTTAAATAGTGAAATTTATGTGTATTTGGTGTGAAATAGATGAATTATAGGGACTTGTGGAGACCTATGATTATTTGACTGGTATTGGTTGTAAGAGAAAAGGTTATTTTGCATGAATCGTGTTTAAGGACTAAAATGAATAAAAGTAAAATGTTAGGGGTAAAATCATAATTTTTCCAAAAGAATTGAATTGTGTTTTATGATCTAATTGAGTGTTTTAATGTAATAAAATTGATGATTTGTGGATGTAGACTACGATCGTGCCACAGATTGCGAAAAAGGAAAATTAACAGATTAGTCCCTAGAGCCTTTCCTCAACTGCAATTCAATTCGATAAGTTCATAATGTTAAATTCCTATTTGGAACCGCTTATAACTGTCTTCTTTTGGTTGTTGATTATTGGAAATGATAAATTGAAGAGGTGAAAGACAGAAACAATAGAATAAGAATTACCCAGCCTTGTGCTAGAGCTATGGTCCGATGAGTGAGATCCTAGATTTGTTGCGAAATCTCTACGGCATTGTGAGTCACTATAAAGTGAATAGAATCCAAGAAAGGATTATAGGCCTTACGATGGTTGATATTTATTCTTGATGGCATATTCTCAACAGCTTGTGTAAGCAGCATCGTTAGGGAACAGTTATACCATATCGATGGTTGAGAGTAGCCTCGTATACTGGTAATAGGCATGAGCTTTGGGTCAACATAGAGTAAAATGAGCACCATGACCTTCAGGTTAATAGGGAGTAAAATGAATAACTATCACTGAACTACAGTCTTGTTTTGGCTCGTCAGAGTTACAGATTTGTTTACCACATGTTAATCGGTAAATTGATAAACCTTGCGAACTTATTAAGCTATGAAGCTTATCCGTGAAATTGTTGTTGTTTTGTAGATTCCATTTTGTGACTTGAAGATTGGACCATCTTAAAGACGTCACACTATCCCGGGAGCTTATTCTGTAGTATTTATATCACTTGGTTATATGCCATGTACTAGGATGAATTGACTTGTATTTCTTATATGGGTGAATGAACCTTTGGTTGTGAATTCTAGATAATTGTTGCACAAGTTGGCATGTTAGTTACATGGGTTGTAGATACTATATTTTGTTGTATACAAGGTCTTGAAACCATGTATAATGTATTGGTATATTTCATTTTGAAGTTATGAAGTGATGTATGTTTGATAAACTTGTAGTTTATGCATGATATACTGATTCTGTGTACTTGTTTCGATAGAACTCATGCAAGTATCGGTAGAGGTACAGGGCAAGAGAGAGGTTGTCTACTGACTTGGGTTGTTTCGGTAGTTGAATAGTAGGTATCGATAGTTTTGAGTATACTTGTATCGGTAGTTAGGATGCTTGTATCTGTAGAAGTTACAGAGTAGGACTTTTTAGCTCTTTGGAGTTTTTAGTGTCGGTAGAAGTATGACATGTTTCGGTAGAAGTTACACTTGTATGGGTAGAACTTTTCCAAGTATCGGTAGAAGTCTGCACTGTTTCTAAATTACTTACTGACTTGATTATTACCGATACTTGTCCAACAAATATCGGTAGAAGTCTCCAAAAAAGCGTGGAAATGACATTTTCTCCCTTTTCAAGTTATGTTGACTTTCAATAGATGATTCATAAACGAAATAGTAAAGTGAGAATAAATGCAATATAAGATCGGACAGACATCGAGACCCTAACTGACCACGATTTCAGATTTTAGGTGTTACACTGTGGCTATAAGGAACTTGTTATGTGTGAGGATATTGACCAGGTTTGTTTCACGTATTATTATTAGATGAAGATACTTTGATTTCTTAGTCTTTTGCTTCATTTGTTGTCTAGGTCCATGCTGCAATGGAAAAATATCCTCCCTACCTATCAATTTTCTCCAAACTATCTTGTGGAGAGAACCAAATGCTTGACAAGGCATTTTACAAGGAGGAAGTGAGAAGGCTTTGCCTAGTTTTTGAGCAATAGGTTTATATATTATTTCTCAAGCATGAAATTATCTTTGTTAATAACAATAATCAAAGAATAGCATAATAATGACATATGATTGATTTTGTTTCTTTATATTTTATATGTTCTTCATCAAATAAATAAATAATCAAATTTCACTTGTAGTTCTATTATGGTGTTTTCTTTGCATACATGAGACTAAGAGAGCAAGAGATTATGAACCTGATATGGATTTCTAAATGTGTGGCTCAAAACCAAAAGTCTATGGTTCATATACTATTTATTATTTTACTCCCCTTTGAATGAGTATATGAAGTGAGAATTGAAAACAATGTTTGAATCTACATTGATTGCTCTAATATTCTAACTTTTGTACCATTAAAAGTTGGAAAGTAATGATTACATTGCAATTAAAGCATATTTGTGTAACTTGTACCTGTAATAAAGTGAAACCAACTTATTTGCTTTTTTACCTATTTGATTCCTTTGCTGCAATCATTTGATAATCCTTGGAACTCTCTTATGGTAGTAACAAGGATATGTAAATTGTTTATTTACCTCAGGGATATGCAATCATTTCTCAAGTAGGTAGGACTAAAGAAGTTTATTTCAGATAATTGTAAGAACCTTGCTACTCTGAATGAGGAAATCCCTTAGGCGAATTGTATTACCTTTTAGACGTTAATACATTGAAAGAGGAAATGTTGATTCCATTTAAAAGGTGACAAAGTAATTGTTCAATAGTTTAACATTTCAAAAAAATATATTGTTTGCAAACCCTAAACTAAGTCAAAATGTATAATCTAACTATTGTTAACATGATTCAACAACCCTTCCAAAAATATATAATCTTTGTCTACAAAACAAAATTCCCCAAATAAAATATATTCTTAACTGTACAACAAAATGAAATCCAATTTAGTTAAAGCAATTGATCCATCTTTAGGCATTTTTCAGATTGTGATTGTTGTGTTGGAGTGGAGTTATTGATCTGTTGAGTTGGCATACATCTGACTATTGTTTGTTGACCAAGTGGATCATTCCATTTGAAAGGTAATTTGGCCTTAAAATTTGTTGTAAGGTTTGAGCTTTGTTTGGTTAAGGTGGTTCGCTTGATGTGTTATCCATTGAAATGGCTCGATTCGAAATTTTCATGCTCGATGATTTGTTTACCATATGGTTTCCCATAACAATCCCTTTGCAAGTCCTTGTATTATGATCTGGTTTGCCACATTTTGTACAATTAGCTTGCTTTCCTGTCTTGCTTAGTTTTGGTCCACTTTTTCTACTTCATCAACTTCCTTCCTCCTTATTTTTTTGGGTCTTCTTAGGGGCCTTCTAATCATGGGAGTAAGAATGAGTTCCATGTTCATCACATGTTCCCATTACATAGGACCTATACTAAAAAATTTAATAGTGTCAAACAAATTTTACAAATAATTAATATTTCATAAAAGTTTAAGGCTATTAACTTTTACATGGTTAATCAAGTGGTTGTATGTAACCCTTAAGACCTAGCCCAATCGTAATGATCGAATCTCGACGATCACATTAGCCATGAAAATGACTCAATAAGACACTTTAAAACTTATCTCTTTGGAAATCGCTTTAACACTAGAAATTGGACTTTTATTTGTAAAATCCAATAAAATATTGTTATTTTAATTTAGAAATCCAAACTTGAGTTTTTAAGAAGATATCAAAAGTTAAAACAAATATCGCAGCGAAAATTCTCATCATTTTGAAAATTTGTAAATTTATAGATTTAACTACTGCATCCTTAAAAATGTTGACTTAGTAAAAATGTATCGTGATGAGTTTGAAAAACTGAATGTCAGATAGAAATTTTTATTTGAATTTCAATTAATCGTATTGAGTAAAAATCCAATGATTAGATTTTATTTTCATCAAATATTCAAATCATGCTTAAATCACATTATGCCATGCTTAAATAATCCCAAGTATACCATAATCCAAAACATCCCAAAACTAAAGTTAAGTTCAAGATCCCAACAATAATAGTCCAAATAAATCCAACTAATTATAATATTCAATATTATTATTTGCCAGATTTTTTTGAAAATGACTGAGAGCTCCTCCGTAGCAAAGCCCATTCTAACCTTGATTATTTGAAAAGGAAACAAAGTTTGGAGGGGTGAGTTTCGAAAAACTCAGTGTAGGTCTCAATAATAACAATGATATGGCGATATAGCAAATTTCATAATACATTTCAATGCATATGACAATTTCAAATATCAAACAAGATATAGCAGAATACGATATGGCGATGTCAATGCAACGCTTTTCAAAAAAAAGTGCAGATTTTGAAAATAGATCCTACCCAACTCCGCAACACACCAATAAGAATTCCCCAAAATTCATCCATCCAATATCACACCAAAATGTTGTGGACTAGCCACCAGATAATTTTGCTGATTTACTGCCAAAATTAGAAATATTGCGGGTATACCGCCACTTAAGTCATCTCAGGTTGCTCGACAACAATGACTCGCTACAATAACTTACTCATATCAATATGCAGTTAAACTGTCAGATTCTCCCTCTGTACATATCATCCCATCCCCATGCATGTGATATGGCATACATAACAGAGTTTCAGTAGGCATGCTTTACATGCGAATCATATCTCATTACAGTTTAACTCAGTGGCATGCTTAACATGCGAATCATATCTCATTATGGTATCACAATAACATGCTTAACATGCAAATAATATCTCATTATGGTTTATCATAGTGACATGCTTAACATGTGAATAAGAATTAGAAACAATGGCATGCTTAACATGCGAATTAGAATCAGAAGCAGTGGCATGCTTAACATACGGATCAGATCTTATATATTTTTAATCATACTTTTGTAATGACATGCTTTTCATGTGGTTTAACAAATTAGAATAGTATCACATAATATTATTTAGCCATAATCACATGTCATGAGCAATAGGAATCACATAGATCAATATCACAAAATCACACAAAACACATCACAGGTATTAGATTTTGGGATTTACTTGATCTTCTTGGGTGTCAATTTTAATTGATTTCAAAGAATACCCATAAAACAGAAATTGAATATCCAAACATTTTATATTTAATCTTTATTATAATAGAATCAAATCAAATAAGATCAGATTTATTATTATTAAGAATCCCACACCATAGATCTTCCTAGTTCTATCACAATTCACTTGAACGTGACAATTCCAGTTTCCTTGAGGCACTATGTTAATCGCACGTTCATGTTGGTATAGATATAAAGAATAATGATCCTTAAATGAAAGAAGTAGCAACGAATCATCAAGACTTACAAAATTAACGTTGAATATAGCTCGACAATAAATCCCAATAAACCGATCAAATAGGAAGATTTGGCTCTATAAACACAAATAGAAGTGTTTAGAGAAATATTCCAAAGAATGGCTCTTAGAACTTAAAAATATCAGATTCAAGAATTTACGTAGTTTATTTCAAAAAAAGAAGAAGAGAATAAAATCAGGAAAATTCGATGATGGTTGACGGTGGTGGCACGATGGTGGTACAACAATGAAAGGAGGTGCGATAGCCGTGAGTGGTGGAGATAGGGAAGAAATTTGAAGAAAAGTGGCTTCAAAAATACTGAAAACAAGAATAAAAGCTGAAAATCGATGGAGGTAAGATGGTGGTCGGTCAAGGAGAAAAAAAGAGGAAAAATTGGAAGAATTAAAAGTCAATATATGTTTTAAAAGGGTGTGGCTGACCATGCAAAGTCAATTGCATGATTTTGGAAAATTTGGAGTCAGTTGGAGTAAAAATGGGGATTACATAATAAAGAGTGTAAAAAGGGGATTACACAATAAAATGAGTAAAAAGGGGGCCATAAAAGGAAAGATTTACTCAAACAAAAGGAAGGTGAATCTCCCTTAATTTTGGCATGTCTTCGATGACAAGTAGAGGATATTTGACATTCTAGAAGAGTAAAAAATTTCGGCTAGGAGGGACGAAGGAAAAAAATTTAAATACTTTGTGATTTGGGGGGATTAGAACATATGACCTTGACTAATTAGCACACTAAACCATTGGGCCATTTAATTCTTTGTGATATTAATTTGCATAATTTATTAATTAATTTTTAAGGTGTGACAACTCTGCCCTCCTTAAATTTAATTTCGTTCTCGAAATTTACCTGATCCAAACAAGTGAGGGTATTGTTGACACATCATTTCATTGGGCTCCCAAGTGGCTTTGCTATCATTGTGCTTCCACCATAAGACTTTTACTAGAGGAATTTGCTTTCTTCTCAATTCTTTGACCTTGCGATCCAAAATTTGTACTAGCTCTTCCTCATAAGTCAAATTAGGTCTCACTTAGACTTCCTCCATTGGAATCACATGTGAAGGATAAGAACAATATCTCCTCAACATCGACACATGAAAATATCGTGTATTCGATCTAGTTCCGAAGGTAACTCTAATTGATAAGCCACTAGTTTAATCCTCTTAAGAAATCTATAAGGTCTAATGAACATAGGGTTTAACTTACCCTTATGTCCAAACCTCAGTACTTTCTTCCACGGAGAAACCTTTAGGAAGACTTGATCCCCAACACTTAACTTAATATCCCTTTGCCTGAAATCGGCATAAGACTTCTATCGATCAAATGTTACCCTCAATTGATCTAGAATCAATTTCACCACCTTCTCAGTTTCTTTCACCGACTCTGAACCCAATACCTTCTTTTTGTAACCCCTAGCTTAGTCCAAAATAAGGGTGTACAACTCTTACGACCATTCAATGCTTCATAAGGAGTCATTTGAGTGCTCGATTGAAAACTGTTGTCGTATGCAAACTCTGCTAAAGGCAAATGTTCCTCCCAACAGCCACTAAAGTCTATTACACAACCTCTCAGCATGTCCTCTAAAATTTGTATGACTCGTTCAGATTGGCCATCAGATTATTGGTGAAAAGCTATGTTAAAGTTTAATCGTGTTCCCAAAGCTTCATGCAATTTCTTTCAGAAATGCAATGTGAAACAAGGATCTCGATAAGAAATAATGGATAAAGGTACGCTGTGAAGTCTCACAATCTTAAAGATATACAATCTCGCTAATTTATACAAAGAGTAATTAGTATGAACAGGTAGATAAAGAGTGGATTTAGTTAGACAATCCATAATAACCCAAATAGAATCTTTCTTAGTAGGCGTTAATGGAAACCTACTAACAAAGTCAGTGGTTATGCATTCCCACTTCCTCTGAGGAATTTGTATAGGTTGTAACAAACCCAACAAAAATTGATGCTCAGCCTTCACTTGCTGGCACGTCAGACACTTAGTCATGAATTCAATCACATCTCGTTTAAGTCTTGGCCACCAGTACATTTCTCTCAAGTCTCGATACATCTTATTCCCTCTAGGATGCATAGCATATGGGTTACTATGCATTTACTGAAGTATAGCTTGCCTTAGCTCTCAATCATTGGGCACACAATACCTCCCTTAGAAACACAAAATCTTGGAGACATTAAGGCTAAAGTCAGTAGTTCTACCTTTCTTAATTTGTTTGAAACAAATCACGAGAGACTCATTAGCAGATTTTTGATCGAATCGCATCCACTAGGGTAGGTCTTACTTACAACTTTGTGAGTAAACCTCCATCATCAGTCAAACTCATTTTTGTGAACATCGCCTTCAATTCAATTATGTACTTCCTACTTAGTGCATCGACAACCACATTAGCCTTACTAGGGTGGTACTCATCATAATCTTGTATCAGACCATTGAATTTATTTCCACTAAATAACAAATCGCAATCATTAAATAGAAACTAAGGCTGTGATTACTCTTGCAATATTTTTAAATCCAAGGAATATGGCATATGGATTTGCATTTATAACATAGAGAATATAGACACTTAAATTTTTTCAAGCCACATACTAATAAAACAAACTTTATTACTTTTGGAACCCCTAAAATAAAACTCTTTATCAGGATCTCCATTCTCCAACCCCCCGTGTGTATATATATATATTTAATAGGGGGCTATGATGGAATCTATGAGCTCTTGGAGTGGAGCCAACTCTTTCCTGTCAATCAGCCCAAATTCCTGCACATGGTAACAACAACAGCCTCATTTGACCTTAACAACTTCCTACTCAACTAACCATTCTTGCATATCCTAGAAAGCATGTTTCAGAAAAACAACAAACAAATTAACCTAAGGCTCAACTCAGGTAATTTTTAGGTTGAGCATTGGGGTAACTATCTTAAACTTGAGCAGTTGTATAACCTTGTGGTACTCGAAACAGGGAATACAAGGCCACAACTAAAACCATGTTCCAGATTCTTCTTTGAGAACCATGATACATGCATACATGAGAAGAAATAAGGACTGCTAGAAACATTCTAGACTACTCTTTTAGGGGAGGGGGGGTGGGGGGAGGTTTAATGAATAGAGTGAAACTAATTATATTTAAGCAAGTTCGAAGTAGAATTTTCGGATTTTGTTTAGATTTGTATAAAATAGGCAAATACTGGAAGAGGCCAGCCTTGAACAAGAGGTCAGAGCATAAAAAAAATAACCATCAAGCAGAAGAAGACTTACACAAGTAAACAATACGAAGTGCTTGAAGCATGTATTCAGATGAGCTTCCTCCTTAAGGCTGACAATTTTCTGAAAGTGGGAGTGATAGATGTGGGCATATACACGGAAGAGTCTTTTGAATATTGTCTTCACCACCTCCTTGAAATTGGGAGGAAATGGGGCGCCTAGCAAATTTGGAAGATGCAATTTAATATAGAAAAGTATTAAGCATGATACAAGAAAAAATTTTGTTTCCTTTTTGAAGTACAAATATTATAAAAAAAAGAAGTATTCATCAGTATCATCATTGTACATAGACAAACAGCTACCTTTCTCTAGTGAGTATGTCAAGACTTCACCATAGAGAATTAAAAGATCGATTAAGCACATGACTAGTGAAAGATATTACCAAGCTTTTGAGGAAATATGGATTCATCATCAAGTTGTGATTCGATCCAGTCCATTAGATATTCAACGTACTTTGGAGCAGAAACTTCAATAGGCTTCTTGATTTGCACACCATCAGCCCATCTATATTCATACCTGTTAAGTTTTTAGGACAACAAAAAATCAACTCCAGAAAACCCAATATATACACTTTGAAAGAACTTTAAAAAATAAGTACACTAAATTACAACGGAGAACAAGTAGTCTGGAATTGTTGAATCAATTGACAGAAAGCAAAAGGTACATGAACCAAACATAAGAAGAAATTTTACAGTAGTTTGGGGAGAAACGGATCAAAGTTCCATGGTTACATGGCACACAAGTTATAATCGTTGAACAAAATCACACGACTATAAGGCCTTTGACTCTTAAGAATAGTTTTAGCTTTAACATATTTGATGTCTTTTCTTTCTACAGACATTTGAAATAAGGCAAAAATCAAATTATTACAAAAGGCTAAGGTAAATCATAATAATAATAATAAACATCATCTCATCATAACCTAGGACTATCAAAATCAATGAAAACATAATATAAAGTCAAACTCTCATCCCACTAATCAGCCAAGATTATATGATACATTTTGACATCAAAATTAAAAAAAAAAGGCAGATATATATAACTTTTAACAAAAATAAATTAATAAAGCATCATCTAGTTCAAAGAGATAAAGAGCCTAAATTCAAGTTGAGGGAGTTCCGATTTATCTAGATCCTTAGAGACTGAACACATGCATCTTTTGAGAGAAAAGCTTTCAATACCATCAATGGATCCAAACATGACAGAGGTCATGAGGAAAAACAATAATATTTAGGAATTGTATGCCTAATTTATTGTAAAGGGCAAAAGGAATCTAGTTTATATCTCTTACTTAGGTCCTGCAGTCATTGTAGGGCAATTCTCAGGAGTACAAAACTCAGTGAGGGTACCATAGAGCAGATTCACCTGATTGAAGAAATCCACAGCTGTAAAAGATCCAGCAATGAGCTTCAAAGAACATTTGGTAGTAACCTAGAAATAGGGAAGTAATTGTACTAAAACATTCTATGAAAAATAAACTAATGAATGGAATACAAGTAAATTAGCTGTTATGGAAGTAATGACAAGAAGGCCATAACAAAGTAGAAAATTCATGGATAAATTATATCCACAGTTTTTTTAGCAAAAATAAGGATTTATTCAAACTGTGAGCATATGTGCTTGCAGGGCAGATGTAAGAAAGAAAGAGAGAAGCCAGATATACTATTGACTGCGAGCCATTCATTTAAATCCTCCCCAGGAGTTAGTCTAACTGCTTCCCTTAAGTTTCCACTGCCTAGGGTGGCATCAATGTGCTTTTTAAGCTGTGCACCCTGCATTATGTAAAGATAATACTATGATGAGAACTGCAAATTCTGCTAAACAACTAATAGCAGAATGAAGTCCAGAAAGCATTTTATATAATGACATTATAAAGAAGCCAGCTCTAGGAACTGGATAGAAACCTCAACAAGCTATTCAATTATTATCAAGCACAACCGAACAGCAGTACTAATCATGTTTAGAAGTGGATCCCTAATTAGAAAAACAAATTATCATATTCATTATGTGCATACAATTCCCTCAAACATCCACGACTGGGTTCCACAGGTGGGGCTGTAGGACAGTTATATATATCAGTGGAGCATTGGAGTTTGTAGTATTTCAACTTTGCCACTGATTTTTTTTAGTAAAACATAGTAACGTAAGTTATTGTTTTAATAAGTGACACCAAAAGCAATAAATTTTATTAAATAGAAATAATGGTAAGTGAGCCTTTTTTCTTCTTCTCTTGGATGCATTCTTAGGTGCTAAGTTGTGCTCGGCTATATTTTGTTTCTCTTTCTGGACACTTTCTAGTATACTTTCAGTCCTAGAATTGCATGCTCACAACCAAGAACTTCCTTTTTTTCTTTTCTTTTTTTTCCCTCTCTTTTCTGATAGTTGAAGTTGCCAAGGTTTGATCCTTGGACACTGGAAATAAGAGTCCATAACTCTCCCAAAACAGGCGAAGGAAAGAAGATCAACAATGAAAAGATTCAAGCACATTTTAAAAGAATGAATCACATCAACTTCTAACAAGCAGGCAATGGACAATATTAACTATATTTTATTTAAGAAAAAAAAGTAACCAACCTTACTTCCTGAAGGTGCACTTTTTTTTGGACGGAATGTTCGCTGATTTCTGTTTACATAGCAACTTAATATCAGGAAAATCATCAATTGAAAATATTCACATATATTTACCAGCTATGCTGCTCAGAATTGGGAGTAGGAGTCAGAAATATACAGACGCGAAATATAAGTAAGTTAAAATTTTCACAAATATTTCTGTATATTTAGAGGCCATACACCCAAAGTTTATTTCCATTGCAATTATTTTGTATGTTTACAGCAAGTACATTAGGATTTAAGTTAAAGATTCAAAGTAGCATAGTGCAGATGAATTCAATCCAAGCAAAATATCATATTAATTTTTTATTATAAAAACTAACACACAACTTCAGTAGATTAATTGTGCATTCTAATCAGACATGCATGGACTCTTATAGCATGGCAGAGAGCAAGATAGAAAGGCAGAACTCTTTAACTGAAAATTGTGAAAGACCAAAGATGATTAATAAATTGATTTTTGGAAATATTAATTAGCCTTAGACTAGATTTGGACATTCCCTTTTTCTTTCGCTCCAGTTAATTCAAATTTTTTATCATTCTGCCACCACGAGCCTTCTAAAAATGGCTGCAAAATTGTCAACAGACATAATTTGCAACTTAGTCAACGAAGTTCAGCTTCAAAATGCAAAGCTCAACCTTGTCAATAATGGCCATAAAATCTTTAAGGTCAAAAACCAATAATTTAGCATACCTTTTTCGACCTTTCTAATTATGCCAGTCATGAAAACTACCTGATTTGCATACTAATTATAAGCAGTCAGAAGAAGAAGAAGAAGAAAAAAACCCATTAATTGCGTAGAAAT
>CM076900.1:16224077-16440102 GCA_039519145.1 Kokia cookei | reverse complement strand
AATAAAATTATTATCTTATATTTCCAATCTCTCTTGTGGTGAGATGGAGTGTAAAAAATGTAAAAATTGTTTATTAAAAGAATACGCACCAAATAGGGGTCGAACCTATGACTTTCTGCTTAGGAAACAGACGCTCTATCCACTAAGTTATAGGCGCTCATGCTTTTTAGCTTTTGTATTTTTAATTAACAATCTTTCACTTTAACTATAGCTAGGAAGATTGATTTTGATTAGAGGTGTAAATGAACATAATGTTCGATGAACTGTTTGTGAACCGTTCGTATAACATTCTTTAATTTTCATTTATTGAGCTAAAAAAACGAGTATGAACAAAATTTTTATGTTCGTTTAATAAACGAACGAACATGAACAGAGGTGTGTTCGGTTCATTTATTATGTTCACGAATAAACTCGTTTATTGGCTCGTTTATTGACTCGTTTATGATTCATTTATTTATTAATGATATTTTCTTATAAAAATATTAAAATAATATCTATGTGTATGTATTTATTGTTTGTTTGTTTATTATTCATTAATATTGCTCGTGAACATATTCAATTATATGTTCGTTAACATATTCGATTAAGTTAAATGAACATGTTCGTGAACATTAAATAAACGAACATGAACACACATAATTTTAAATAAATGAATATGAACAAAAAATAAAAATTCTTAATGAACACAAACCAAACATTAATAACTTCAAAAATAAACAAACAAACACGAACAAGAATTTGTTTATTCAAGCTCGGCTCATTTACAACCTTAATTTTGATATATGACGAATATGCAGTAGTCAGGTAGGGCTGGCAGGTGACTGGCTCTCCCTAAAATGAAAGTTTTTCCGTTTAAACCTTTTATAATTTATAAAATTATAAATTAATAATGATAAAATTATACTTTATCCCCTAAAAATGATAAAAATTTGATTTAATCCTTTAAAACTTATAAAAACATAGACTATTAAAACAGTGAAATTACATTTTTACCATCCTAAAAATATACAATTTAATTTCGACTCCTCTCAAAATAATTTTCTAATTCTGTCGCTGCGAATATGCATGGACAAAACCGACTATTTGTCAAAAAGGGTTGTTTCCATTTCATTAAGCAGAATTAAGCAATAATGATTATAGTAAAGGGTTTCAAAATTTTAAGAGTGAAACACAAGTGTACATATATATTTTTGTCCAATAAAGACGAGTTTAGAAACCATATGGAGCCCTCTTAAAAAATTAAAGAGACAGGGTACAATACTTTTATAACCAGGTGGTATATGTATATTTGTTCAATAAAGACATGAAACGTGAGACATGCATAAAAGTAAACCGACGAGAATTTTTTACCACTGTGTAACTGTTTACCAGCTATGCAGCTGGAAATCAGTCACTTTAACGCTTATAATGCCTGCTTCAGTCCGGTATTGTTCACTTTTATACATGATACTCGTCTTTATTGAGCAAAGGAAATAAAGAAATTAAAGACCCTTTCAGTTTGATACAAGGAAGCAGGTGGTTCCCATCCATTCAGTAGTTTCCTAGCCATGCCCCGTACCCAGACTCCCTCAAGTAATGGCTTCAGAGTCATTCTTCTCGTGGCCATGTGTTCTTTTGCAACCATGGATTATGCAGATGCTGCTGTAAGTTCCATCATTCTTCTCAAGCTCCATTCTTGTATCATCATCTTTATTCATTATCTCATCAATTTTGGCCCTGAAACAAGGTGTTGAGTTCAGCATCATACAAGTTATACCAATATAATTCGCAGTGGATAAATCATGGGGGTCACTAGTTACATAACAAATGGTAGATAAGTCATTAACGTAGCCCGAAGGACAAATTAAGGACATCCTTGCTTGCACAGACAAATTTGTGCTCCTTGCTGATTTCATTATACTTGATTGTGAAGCCGATAAAGAGGTACCCATAATCTTGGGACGCCCATTCTTAGCGACGGGACACACTCTCATCGATGTGTACAAGGGGGAATTAACAATATGCAATAATGGGAAACATGTCACTTTCAGTGTCTTCAAAGCCACTCCCTATCACGACAAGGAAGAATGTCACCACATTGATGTGTTGGATAAAACATTTAAGAGAGAATTCAAGGAGCATAGCATAAGATTTATTGAAAAATTTGTTGCGACATTGTATAAAGATGTTTTACTAAACTATGATAGCAAGGTTGGGTCGAATAAGATTGAGATTAAGCCAAACTGGTCTATGCAACCTCCTGCGTTAACTAATAGACAAAACCTTGCTTTGAGATCATCTACAGTGAAAGCTCTTACTATGGAATTGCAACCATCGCATAATTCTCTAAAGTCCAAGTCTACTCTTTTTTCGGTGCATAAATATGTTATTGTCATTGCATTTTGTCTGCTGACTCACCAGAGGATCAAAATGTATCAGAAAAGAAATCATGATAACTCGTCCTTTCAAACCCAACCATTAGATTGGTTTAAAAAAGGGTGATCTAATTGGATGCATTTATTGTGTGTAGAGCTGCTAACCCTTTCCTGCAGTAATACAAACACACCTTTTTTATATATAAAGCAATTTTTCTACACCAACTGTTTCACTCACAAACCTCCATTGCTATACTAAAAAATTTGCTTCGATTTCTCATCCTTCTTAATCTACTTTTACGACCACCAGATATGGCCAGAACAAGAGGAGCAAAGACACCAACAAAATTCGTTCATGAATCATCCTCTACTGTAACGACTTGTGAAACAAAGCAGTAACCCTCCAATGAACCAGTGATGTTCATAACTAAGGTGACCAAGGAATGCTTCCAAGATAATATGCTAAAGAGAAATTGCCATCCAAAGCAAGGTTTCAACTTGTTGAAGCAAAGGGTCCTTGGAAAGCAAGTAACTCACACCATCGTGAGTATGGGCTGGGAGACATTCTATGACCATCTTGAGGCCTATTCCCCATCTATGGTGCGAGAATTCTATGCCAACCTTACTCATCAGGAGTTCAAATTTATATTTGTTTGTGAAGGGTTAATACCATGGGAGGCCACAACCATCAACGCAATATACAATACTACCGTTGATGAGGATGAGCATATGGAGTTCATTAAAGAATTAACTGAAGAAGGGACCGAGATGCTGATAAGAGACCTATGTATCGAAGGTGCTATGTGGACAGCTTCAAATCCGAGCAACTACACCATGCATAGGAAATTTCTATCACTTCAAAGCAAGGTGTGGTTTCATTTCATTAACAATCGTTTAATTCCTTCTACACACAGTACGACAGTCACCCTCGATCGAATGTGTCTAATACATTCGATCATAGAGGGTAGAAAGATAGATGTCAGTGCAATTTCGCTTTAGGAAATAATGGATTACACAGCAAAGCAGATAAGTATCTTGGTATTTCCCTCTTTGATAACACGATTATGTCAGCAGCGGGGTATAATGCCTCGCGAAGGAGAGGAAATCCTAGAAAATAAGGGCCCGGTCAATGACACGTTAATTGAAAGGATGGCTCGTGGTAAGGAGACTCCTATAATAAAAGAAGTAGATACTAGGAAGATGAAGAAGAGCAAAGAAAAAAGTGACAACAGCAATACGCATGTGACTGTAGACCAAACATTGTGACACAAAGTAAAGGTGCTAGAGTAAATTGTCGATGCTATTAACATCAGACAAATAAAACTTGTTGCCACAATTGAAGAAATGGATCATTCACATAATCTATTCTATGCTTAAACCAGGGCATGGAAAAGTGCCATGCTAACCACCATGAGGAGAATGAGCATAGCACCTCTGCCAGAAATTTCGATCTTCCCTTCGATCATCAGGGAAGCTAGACCTTCAACTGATGAAGTCGATTCTGGAGAGAGAGAACACTCCATAGCTTTTCTACCAATAGTGCATATTTAGGATGAAGAAAGAGATATGAAATCAAGAGAGGTAGAGGATTGCTTGAGGAACATTGCCAGCTTATTCAAGGAGGATTTCCCTGCTAATCTTGAAACTACTGATGCTGCTGAAGAAGAAACTCCCACTAAGGGAGAAGCCACACTCGTTGCAAAAATGGGGAAAGAGGAGAAGAAAGAAGAAAAAGAAGAGGAAAAAGCCAGAGTAAATTCATCAGAGGAATTTGTTCCTACACCAACAGTTATGGGTGCAATAAGTAAATTCTTGGCAACGGTGTCAACAACTTGATCGCCTCTAGACGTACTAACGTCCAATGTGCGAATACTGCTTACAAAATATAGGAATTGAGGTGATATCAGCAAGTACACGGATTAGGTTGTAATTGGTCGTTCTATGAACGTCACAGCAAATATGTGCAAGCGTACACTATCAATGCGAGTATAGTAGATAGAAGTGAATCTGTCGAATATCGAACCCATAAGGATGACTGCTTATGTTTATAATTGTTGATGCAAAGAAAGTTAAAACTAAAGAGATTGCGATGAATAATGTCAGAGCAATTAAATAAGGAAATGCAGTAAAAGTATGAGAGTAATTTGTCAAAGCAATTCAATAAATTTTAAAAAGTAAACAGTGATAATGAGATGGGGTTCCCTAACTTGAGAAGTTGGCAAAAAGCTAAATGTGATCACAAGGTTAATAACAGATAAATTGTCGCCACAATTAAGCACAATGAAATCTTACCAACCTTGACTTCCCTGTTTATCAAATACTCAAATACTCACACTAACCAGACCTTCCAGTGTTGGCAATGCTATATATTCAAGAACAAGTGAACTGAATTCCTTCAATCCTCAAGCAACTTCCATTGACTTGATTGTTAACTTAATTTGTCGCTGCACTTTCCAATGACAGTGACTGCAATCACACTTCCATGGTCAAACAATTAAATCCGAAGATAAACAATGAAGGAAAGATTGAAATAGATATGAAACTTGATCTAAAATTAAATTGTATTTCCATAAACTCAAATTATCAAAACTTATTAGCGTTTAAGAAAGAAAAATAAAAGAACAAATGGAGTACTCTATTCCTAGCTTACTCAAAATGCTCCATTACTCTCCCTCTTGTGTCGCACTTAGGATGCTCTAGTCACGAGCAATATATGACCTTCCTCCTCTTGTTAGGCAACCCTTAGAAGCTTAAGCTGTCATGGAAGCAAGCTCAAGAATGTGTTGAAGAAGAAATTTTATCCACCGAAAAAATTAAGAAGAAGATGATAAAAATATTTTCTCTTCAGTATTTAACATCCATTGCCAAGTACAGGTGTCCTCCCTTTCAGATCTAACTTCCTCTACTTGTACAAGTTGGTTATGCCAACTGTACACTCACACAAATCTAGTGTGTTCATTAGGTAGTTGTTAGTTGCAGGGACAGCTCTAGGTGCAAATTTGGATGTTATTTTGCAACAACAACTCTGTACTCCTACATGCATTGATCCTTCAAGATAGATTCCTACAGTGACATCTTTGGAAATAATACTAACCAACTACTACACCGACATTATTAGTAAAAACATGATAAAATTAAAGAAAATTAGGCCAAGCTTCCCCAAGTTGGAAAATGCAATAACTAACTTAAAAAGACTAAAAATGCATGCTAAAAATGATCAAATGGGAACAAGTTATACCATAAGTAAGGAGAAATCAATGGTCTTTTCTAATGCTATCACACCCCCAAACTTGAGTTTTTACTTGTCCTCAAGTAAAACAAAAACTAGCAAGGTTATAGCAAAAAAAATTTATCTAGGCAATGACCATTCTAGCAACTTAAATCATCTGAAATCATAATGCATGAATTACATTCAAATGACAGAATATTGCGCCGACAATTTATAGGTATGAATAATTAAAATTGCAACTTCATTAATGCTAGCATCATACTTTAATTCTTAAATTCTTTCTACCAAAACAACATATATTGTATAGTAATATATACATTTTTTTTTTCTTCTTTTCCTTCTTTTTTTTATGTGACTGAGGGATGTCGTTACATTACTATACTCTTGTTCTTGAGAAGTAACGATGGGGTGCAACAAACCCCTAGGGAGTATGTAATTGTGCCGACACACACTCTTGAAGTGACAGCCTTTGGCTAGATTTTTTCTAACACTTGCATTGGAATGTTCTCCCTTGATAGTTCACAATACACCCACATTGGAGTGTTTTTTATTTATAACTATACTTATATACAAGTAAGTGTAAACGGTAAATTTATTTAGGATTCAAATAATGATACTATTCATTCATTACTAATGCAATTTAAATCATTAATCCAAAAATTGAAGAGATAACATTCAATCACATTCATCTAACTCATTCATTAGCATTTCACATGACTCAAGAATTAAACATCAAATAAAAACCAATAACATTGCATGCTTTCATTAAACTTCAAAGGACATATTTTTAAAATGTGGGTGCATTTGTATTTCCATCCCATATACATTCCCTTCAAACTTAAAGTCTGCATTGGCCCTAATGCACTGACATTAATTTACAAATATATATGGAAATGCAATGACAATGTAGATGCAGTGACAATAAAAATGCAAGGACAATTATACTACAACTATATGAAATGCATGAAAATCAAACTAAATGCTAACGAAATGCTAAAAATAGAAACTACTCAGTGTGTTGCAGCCAAAGATGCGGCAGGATGGGTCTTCCTCTTCTTCTTCTTGCGTTTGAGTTCCTCCTTCCGTCACTTTTTATCCTTGGCGTGCTTTCTCTTCCTTTCTTTTGGCTCGGATGGATCCTCGAATTGCTCCTCTGCATCAGGCTGTGCCTCAGCATCATAAACCATGACATCAAAAAGGTGTATTTCAGCAAGTGGTGCAACATAAGGCCATGGCACCAAGTCATCAAATGATGCACCCACAAGTTCAAGTGAGGTGACAAATTCCTCAAATTAATTTGTCGCGACAAAAGGTTCTTCTCTTATCTCTTCTCTTTCTTCCTCTTCTTATTCCTCTTCTGTCTCCACAAGCTCCAAATGTGTGTTTCCTTCATTAACATTGGCCTCTTTCTCAGCCATATTAGCCTTTAAGCTAGTAGAAAAATCATCCTCGAATAAGCTGGCTATGTTTCGGAGGCAATCTTCGACTTCCTTCGAATTTACCTCACATTCATCATGAGAAATATGGACCATTTGCGGAGATGCTACTGAGGTGTCCCTTCTTTCTGATGCAGCCCTCTCAGTTGAAGGCGAAGCTTCTCTGATGATTAGAGGGAACACAAGAAACTCTGGTAGAGGCGTTTTGCTCATACAGCGCAATGTGGTCACAATGGCACTATTTCATGCCCTTGTGAAAGCATAGAATAGGTTTTGAGATCTTTCCATTTCCTCTATTCCGTTGAAAAATTTTATCTATCGAATGTTAGTTATGTCCAGCAATCGTTTCTACCTCTTTAATCTTATGCCATAAGTTAGGATCTATGGCGATAGGAGTCTTCTTTTCTTCCATCTTCGCTTTGCCTTTCCTCTTCTTGGCTTTAGCTTCCTTCACGACAGGAGTATCCTTCCCCCTAGTCATGCGCTCAATGGAAGCATCATTAATAAGGCCTTTGTTATTCAACATTTCTTTTCCCTCACGAGGTATCACTCCTCGTTTTTGGCACAGCTGCATGATCAGTGAAGGGAATGCTAGAACACCTGACTTCCTTGTAGCACAATTCGTAATTTCTTGGTGCAAAATTGCACCGACATCAATTTATCTTCCTTTGATGATCGAATGGATTAAACAAATCCGATCCAAAGTGACTATTGTGCTATGAGTAGAAGGCATGAGACGATAATTTATCAAGTGAAACCAGACCTTACTTTGTATTGTGAGGAAGAGGTGGTGCATGGTATAGTTGTTCAGATTGTTGCCTGTCCACACCGCTCCGTCAATGCAAATATCTTGCATCAGGATGTCAACTCCCTCTTCTGTGAGTTATTCCAGGAAGGCCATGTGCTCGTCTTCTTCGACGGTGATATTGTAAAGAGCATTAATGTGGGAGATACCCAAAGGCACCAATCCTTCACGAACGAAGATGAACACTTGTTCTTTATCAGTCAGGTTTGCATAGAACTCTCTCACAAGGGATGGTGAGTACCCCCAGGATGGATGCAAAAGGTTCCCTAGGTTTTGCTGCTGCGATAGCTGGAAGCCTTGTTTAGGGTGATAGTTGCGCTTTAGCATGTTGTCATGGAAACGATCCTTCGTAGTCTTGGTCAGAAATGTCACTGGTTCTTTTGTTGGATGCTGCTCTATTTCTCGCTCCACTGCGACGGAGTAGGATTCTACAACAGATTTGGACTGTGTTTTTACACCTCGAGTTCTAGCCATGTCTTTTTGGTAACAAAGGTTTTAGAGAGCAGAAAGGTGAGAGCTTTTGAAGAAAAATTGTAGTAATAATGGAAGTTTTACTGAGGAACGCTGTAGGCGCAATGGATCGCTTTATAGGGAGTGAAATATGAAGATAGAGAGTCATGTTTTTTTTCCACTACAAAGAAAGGACAAGTAGTCTTCACCCAACAAATGTGTCGACTCAGATTATCCGTTTTAAAACCAATTTGACAGTTAGGGAATAAGTAATTGAAGAGTCGTGATTTCTTTCCTGGAATGTTTTGATTTTGTGATGAGTCAGCATAGAAATTTCATTAACAAGGAGCTTTATATGCGTCGAAAAAAGGAAGAACTTTATTCTTGCAAAAGAGACAAAGAAAGATAATTGAAACATAAACAAAATAAAGTAAAAGTAAATGATAAAAATATAAAGAAATGTTAGAAAAATGTGACCAGGTTAATGGTCTCTTTCTGAATGTGATCATCTTGGCTAAAGTAGTGTTCAGCCATTGGCCATTCACCTTAAATTGGTGCCCATCATTTATGTCTTTAATCGTGACCGTAGAGTGAGGAAATACTTTGACAACCTCAAATGGACCAAACCATCTTGAGCACAATTTACCTTGGTGCAATTTTTTAGTCGCAAATTAAATAAAAGAACTAGTTTACCTGTATTAAATTGTTGCTGCAAAATATTGTTGTGCCATCTCTTGGTCTTTTCATTATATACTGCAGCATTCTCATATCCATTGGGTCGAATTTCCTCCAATTCAGTAATGTCCAACATCCTTTTCTGTCCAGTAGCTTCATAGTCCATGTTCACTTGCTTGATTGCCCACATGGCTTTATGTTCTAATTCCATGAGCAAGTGACAAGCTTTACCAAACACTAACTGATACGACGACATTCCAAGTGGCGTTTTATATGTTGTGCGTAACACCCACAATGCATCATCAATCCTTGAAGACCAATCTTTCCTCAATGGGTTCACCACCTTTTCAAGGATATTCTTAATTTCACGGTTAGAAACTTCAGCTTGACCATTGGTTTGTGGATGATATGTGGTCACCATTCTATGTTTAACATCATACCGCTTCAGTGCGGCCTTAACTTGATTAAAATGGAAGTGAGTGCCTTGATCACTAATCAATGATTTAGGTGTGCTGAAACGGGTGAGTATGTACTTGTGGAAAAATTTCAACGCATCATCCTTTGGAACAGTAATTGCTTCCACCCACTTGGACACATAATCAACAGCCACTAAGATGTAAACATTTCCAAACGAACTTGGAAATGGTCCCATGAAGTCCATACCCTAGATATCAAAGAGCTCAACCTCCATAATTGGCTGTTATAGCATCTCATTGCGTCTAGATATTGATCCAGTGCGCTGACATTTGTCACATTGTTGCACAAAATTATGGGCATCTCTAAACAACAAAGCACAATAGAATCCTAACTGAAGGATCTTTGCAGCAGTCCTTATACCACCAAAATGACCTCCATAAGGGGTATCATGGCAATGCTTCAGGATAGAAAGCATTTCTTCTTCTGGAACACAGCGTCGAATAATATTATCGTTACATACCTTGAATAGGTATAGCTCATTCCAGTAGTATTTTGCGATGTCACGAAGGAACCTTTCCTTCTTATGGTCTATTGCACTCAAGGGTAACCTTTCACATACCAAGTAATTGACGACATCTGCATACCATGAGGATGCGTCAATAGCAAATAGCTTTTCGTCAGAAAATGCATCAACAATTTGGAATGTATTTCCTTCTTCACTTCCTACTTCTAGACAAGACGAATGATTTGCTACTTGGTTCTTCGATCCTTTGCGATCCATTATCTCAATGTCAAATTCTTGTAGTAACAAGATCCATCTAATCAATCTTGGTTTGGCATCTTTCTTAGCGAAGTGGTATCTCAAAGCAGAATGATCAGTGAATATTGTAACCTTTCCACTGACAAGATATGAACAAAATTTATCGAAGGCAAAGACTATTGCTAATAGCTCATTTTCTATGGTTGTATAATTAATTTGCGTTTCAGTAAGAGTTTTGTTGGCATAATATTTTACATGAAATACTCTTTCTTTGCATTTTCCTAGCATGACACCCACTGCATAATCACTTGCATCACACATTACTTTGAATGGTTGCGACCAGTCTGGTGCAACGAAAATAGGTGCCTTCACTAGCTGCTACTTAATTTGCAAAAATACGTCTAGGCATGCATCATCAAAAAAATTTATTTTGCTCCAACAAGGAGAAGAGAGGCTTTGCAATCTTGGAGAAATCCCGGATATATCTTCAATAAAAACCTATATGATCGAGAAAACTCCGAATTCCTTTTACATTAGTTGGCGAGGGTAGCTTCTCAACAATTTCAACCTTTTCTTTGTCCACTTAAATGCCCTGACAAGAGATTTGATGACCGAGGACAATGCCTTTTGTTGCCATGAAGTGACATTTCTCCCAATTCAGCACTGGAATTGTGTCCTCACATCGCTGAAGAACTCTAGCCAAATTGTCAATGCATTTATCAAAAGTATTGCCATAGACAGAGAAATCATCCATAAATACCCCCAATGAGTCTTCAATCATATTTGAGAAAATTTCCATCATACACTTTTGAAATGTGGCCGATGCATTGCATAGACCAAATGGCATTCGACGGAAGGTAAAGGTGCTTAAAGGACAAGTAAAAATCATCTTTGCTTGATCCTCCGGTGCAATTGTTATCTAATTATAGCCAGAACAGCCATCAAGAAAGCAATAATAGGCTTTACCAGCAAACTTGTCCAGCATTTGATCAATGAAGGGAAGTAGGAAATGATCCTTCTTTATGGCCGCATTCAATCGTCGATAGTCCATACACAATCCCCAGCCCATAGGAATGCCAGTAGGAATTAGTTCATCTTTGTCATTACTTACCAGCGTGATACCACTCTTCTTTGGAACAAATTGGACTGGGCTCACCCATGTACTATCAGAAATTGGGTAGATAATGCTTGCATCCAACCACTTAATTATCTCCTTCTTGACCACTTCCTTCATTTTTTTCATTCGATCTTCACTGCTGTTCAAAGGACTGCTTACCCTCGTCTTCTAAACGAATTTTGTGCATACAGAAAGAGGGACTAATGCCTCTAATATCCGTAATGCTCCAGGTAATTGCACGCTTTTGTTGCTTTAGTATATGGATTAACTTCTTCTCCTAACTTGCTTCGAGAGTTGCAGAGACAATAACTGGTAATGTATCATTCTCACCAAGGAAAACATACGTCAGATGGGTAAGCAATGGCTTTAACTCCAAAGTAGGAGCTTTTTCAATAGATGGCTTGAATACTAGAGTCGTTCTATTGCTTAAATCTAATTATTCTAGTTACCATCCGTGTCTAAGCTCAACAATATTGGCCTAAACCTTGCGATCGCAGTCAACTCAAAAATCTTCCTCTGTTGTCACCGTAAATTCTTTTAAGACTGTTGTGCTTCGATCATTAAATTATTCCTTAATTAATTCGTCCAGTACATTAATGTGGTGACATTCCTCTTTGTCTTTACAAGGGATTACCTCGAAAACACTAAAGGTGACATGTTCATCATTATGTCGCATTATCAGTTCGCCTTTGTACACGTCGATAAGAGTGTGACTAGTGGTAAGGAATGAGCGTCCCAAAATTTTGCGCACCCTTTTATCTTCTTCATAATCAAGGATAATGAAATCCGCTAGGAACACAAACTTATCTACTTGAACTAAGATGTCTTTAATTTGCTCTTCAGGTTGCGCTAATGGTCTATCTGCCAACTGTAATGTCACCGCATTGGGCTTTATGTGACCAATCCCCAATTTTATAAATGTTGACAATGGCATGAGGTTGATACTTTTGCACAAATCACATAGAGCTTTTCCCAAGTAATGATTTCCAATTGAGCACGAAATTGTAAAACTACCGAGGTCATTCATCTTTGGTGGCAATTTATTTGTCAAAACTGCATTGCACTCTTCTGTGAGCACAATTGTCTCGATATCAGTCAACTTCTTTTTCTTAGAGAGGAGCTCCTTCATGAATTTCCCATCACTAGGAATCTGTATTAGAGCAATCACAAGAGGTATACTAACAAGCAGTTGTTTTATTGTGGCTGGAAACTTTTGATATTCGATATCATTTTCCTTCTCTTTGAATCACTGTGGAAATGGCAAAGATATCGAATCATCAGTTTGCTTTGACATGGCTGGCTGTGTTGACATCGGTAATTGCATCGACAATTTTATTGGTTTAGCAGTAGGCATGAGAGTGACAATTAGTAGAGCTTCCTTGATTAATTCTTCTGTACTTTCTTCAGGTGCAATTTCCTCACTCTGATTCAGATCATTAGTGGTGACAGGTTCTGCCTTATAATTAGTGCTTGGCTCAACAGTTTTCTTTCCACTTCAAAAAGTGATAGCCTTACAATGCTTCGAGTTATCTGTGTCACTCGATAAAGCACCTGATGGTCTTGTGTTGATATTCGAAGCAAGTTGCCCCAGTTATGTTTCTAATGCTCGGATAGAAGAGGAATTTCCTTACACTATAACTTCTGTTCATGTCATAAATTCACACATTATATTTTCAAAGACTGTTGTGGGTTTAGTTTGTTGTTATTTGTACTACTACTGCTGCTGTCCATGAATATTTGGATGTTGTATTAAAGCTTGTTGTCGCTATACATGGGTACATGGGTGCATCTGTTCTTGTAATTTTGCATGGTCATTATAATTCTATTATTGTTAGTTGTAGATAACCGCCTTGGTTAGATGAATTTCCATATGTAAACGTCGCAGCATTCCGATTTCCCCAAAGGTTGCTGGTTTCTCACATTGTTATTGTAGGAGTTACCATAGGGGTGTCCATGGATGTTATTGACATAGAAAGCATTCTCTGCATGCTATTGACAATCCTCATAATTGTGGTTGTCGTCGTAAATTTTAAAACAAAATGTAAGGACATCAATTTGTTGGGCGACTTGAATAGGTGCAATTTCACTAGTCCCTTTCATGTTCTTTATCATGTTTGCGAGCAAAGAAACTTGTGCACTTAGAGCAGATATAGCATCCAACTCAATAACTTCAGGATTTGCCTTCACTTGAGCAGCTCTAGATCGAATATTGATAATCGTTATGAGCAATTCTCTCTAGATTTAGGATAGCTTGATTGTAAGTATAATCCAACAAAGGACCATTATGAGATGCATAGATAATATTTATTGTTTGTGCATTCAACCCATTGTAAAAGATTTGGATCTGCGTCTCTTGTTGAATTCCATGCAACGGGTATCGTCTAAAAAGAGATTTATAGCGCTTCCATGTTGTATACAGATTCTCATCATCAAGCTAATGGTATGTAGTGATATCATTTCTGAGCTTAGCATTCATTGTCGGTGGATTGAAACGTAAAACAAACTAAGTTACGTATGTATTCCACAATGTAATCGATCTAGCAGGTAATCCAAGGAACCAAGTTCGAGCCCATCCTTGCAATAGGGAAATAATTGCATTCGCAAGGAATCATCAGGAACACCCTGTTGACTGAAAGAAGCACAAATCTGTAGAAAAGATTTAATATGCTCTCCCGCATCTTCATGTGGCAATCAAACATACTACCTATTAGAATTTAACATCTAGAACATGACTGGTTTTAGCTCAAAATTTCAAGCATGAATTGCTGGTCGAACAACACCTGGCTGCAAATCATCCAAAACTAGAATAACAAATATCGGATGGTTCGATTTTGCAATTGACCTTTTTGTGGCATTGGTGGATTATTGATAACTTGTGACTGTATTAGAGGATTCTGTGGCGGCAGCGATGGTATTTCACCATTGATTCCTAGCAAAGTCATATTTATCTATTCTTGTTGCCTCCTTATAATGGTTCGATCGATCTCCAGATCAAAGTCAACAATATTTTTAGGATTTCTCCTGTTCATATACACCTAAAATAAAACAAGTGAAAAACAGTAACAACAAGAAAACAATTCAGTAACAAATAAAGATTAAGAAATAACAAATAAACACAGAGACAAATATTAACCTAATGCCTTTGTCTACTTTTAAGAAATTAGGAATAGGTTCGATGAAGCCAACTGCGGTGACATTGCAACTAGCGGATAGATCTCTTGCACAATCAGAGGGAAAAATTAAAGATGTCCTTGTTCAAGTTGATAAGCTGGTGTTCCGTGTTAATTTTATCATCGTAGACTACGAAGCAGATAAGAAGATACCTATTATTTTAGGACGACCATTTCTTGCAACAGGAAGAACACTTATCGACGTGTTCAAGGGAGAACTAGTGATGCGTCATAATGATGATCATTAACCTTCAGTGTGTTTGAAGCATCACCATCCGAACCTAAAGAACAATACCACCACATAGATGTGTTGGACGAAATTATTTTGGAAGAATTTTATGCAAGGAGTTCAACATTTTCTAGTGATGATGCGGTAACATCTACCGATAACATCCTAGATGATTGTGCTGACAAAGAGGAAGTGAACAATTGTGAGCTGCATAAAAACTGGCAAAAGGAATCTTTGGATTTGTCTAACAGAATAATCCCAGTGTTTAAACAATCTATTGAGCAAGCTCTTACATTGGAGTTAAAACCATTACCGACACATTTGAAATATGTCTTCCTTAGTGATAACGAAACGCTACCTGTTATTGTCAACATATCCCTCGACGCAATGCAAGAAGATAAACTCATCACAATTCTTAAAGAACATAAGAAAACTATAGCCTGGAGCATTGTAGATATCAGAGGCATTAGTCTCTCTTTTTGTATGCACAAGATTAGGCTAGAAGATGAAAAGATGCAATCAATTGAGCAGCAACAAAGACTCAATGAAAAGATGAAAGAAGTAGTAAAGAAGGAAATTATCAAATGGTTAGATGCGGGCATTATATATCCTATCTCTGATAGTGATTGGGTAAGCCCCGTTCAATGTGTGCCTAGAAAGAGTGGTTTCACAGTTGTGACCAATGACAAGAATGAGTTAATCCCTACTCGCATCGCTACTAACTGGCGAGTATGCATGGATTACCGATGACTGAATGCGGCCATAAAGAAGGACCATTTTCCATTATCTTTCATCGATCAGATGCTGGATAGGTTAGCTGGTAAAGCCTATCATTGTTTCCTAAACGGTTACTCTGGATACAACCAAATTGCTATTGCATCGGAGGATCAAGCAAAGGCAACATTCACATGCCCTTTTGGAACATTTGCTTTCCAACTTAAGCCATTTGGGTTGTGTAATGCACCAACAACATTGAAGAGATGTATGATGGCAATATTTTCAGACATGATCGAGGATTCCTTAGAGGTATTCATGGATGATTTCTCAGTCTATGGACAGAATTTCAACCAATGAGTTGACAATTTGGCAAGAGTCTTGAAGAGATACGAGGACACAAATCTAGTTCTGAATTGGGAGAAATGTCACTTCATGGCAACTGAAGGCATTGTCCTCGAGCATCAAATATCTTGTCATGGCATTGAGGTTGATAAAGCAAAGGTTAAAACCAGCAAAAAATTACAGCCATCCATCACTGCCAAAGCAATAAGAAGCTTTCATGGACATGTTGGCTTTTATAGACGATTCATCAGAGATTTCTCCAAGATAGCTAAACCCTTATTCTCGTTGAAAAAGTTTGTGCTCGATGTCGCTTGTCTGGACATGTTCAAAACAATAAAAAAATAGTTGGTACAAGCTCCAATTGTTGTCGTAACGGATTGGACGCAACCTTTCGAACTTATGTACGATGCTAGTGACTTAGCTGTAGGAGCTATCCTACGCCAAAGAAAAGAAAAGGTATTTCATACTATTTATTATGCTAGTAAAACTCTAATCGAAATGCAGGTCAATTATACCACGACTGAGAAAGAGTTGCTAGCAGTAGTCTTTGCATTTGACAAGTTTCATTCTTATCTTGTCGGTGCAAAGACCATAGTTTACACAGATCACTCAGCATTGAGATACATTTTCAACAAAAAGGATGCTAAACCTAGACTCATTAGATGGATCATATTACTTCATGAATTTGATGTGGAAATCTGAGATAGAAAAGGATCTAAAAATCAAGTAGCTGACCACTTGTCTCGGCTGGAAACTAGGAGTGAAAATGGGCAAAACAACTCAGATTGTCAAGGCATTTCCTGATGAGCAATTATTTGCTGTCGATACATAACCATGGTATGCTAATATTGTCAACTACCTTGTATGTGGATAAGTGCAACTGGTCACAAGAAAAGTAGGTTCATACGCGTTGCTACTAAATACCATTGGAACGAATCATACCTATTTAAGGTATGTGCCGATAATATAATTTACCGCTGTGTACCTGAAGAAGAAATGATGTCAATCTTGCGACACTACCTTGACGCCCCTTATGGTGGTCATTTTGGTGGCACAAGGACTGCTGCAAAGGTCCTCCAGTCAGAATTTTGTTGGCCCAATTTGTTTCGAGACACTCACAACTTCACACAATAACGTGATCGTTGTCAACGCATTATTTCAATATCTCGATGCAATGAAATGCTCCAACAACCCATTATGGAGGTAGAGCTCTTCGACGCTTGGGGTACAGATTTTATGGGATCATTTCCAAACTCTTTTGGAAATATGTCTATCTTAGTGGCTGTTGACTACGTCTTAAAGTGGATTGAAGCTATTGCAGTGCCAAGAGACTACTCTCAGACCGTGTTGAAATTCTTTAACACATACATCATCATAAGGTTTGGAACATCGAGAGCATTGATAAGCGATCAAGGCACTCATTTCTACAATAACCAAGTAGCGACTACATTAAAACGATATGGTGTGTAGCATCGTATGACTGCCATGTATCATCCACAAACAAATAGTCAAGCCGAAGTATCCAATAGTCAAATTAAAAGCATACTTGAGAAGGTGGTTAACCCATCTATGAAGGATTGCTCTGTGTGGCTACATGACGCACTGTGGTGCTTCGTACCACTTATAAAACCCCGTTGGGGATGTAACCATATCAACTAGTGTTTGGGAAGTCTTGCCACTTGCCTGTCGAACTTGAACATTAGGCTATGTGGGCAAATAAGCAAGTGAATTTGGACTATGATGCCACTGGAAAGAAAAGACTGTTGGACATCACATAATTAGAAGAAATTTGACGCCATGCTTATGAAATGCTGCGATATACAAGGAAAAGACAAAGAAATGGCATGAAAAAATCATTTTGCATCGACAATTTCATCCTGGTCAATTGGTACTTTTATTTAATTCACATTTAAAATTGCATCCAGGGAAATTTCGATCAAGGTGGTCAGGTCCATTCAAGGTTGTCAAAGCATTTCAAAGCGGTGAGGTAACAATAAAAAACTTTCAGGATGGAAACAATTTAAGGTGAATGGCCAACATCTTAAACACTATATGAGCCCAGATGTTTGAAAACCAGACGAAACCATTGACCTAGTGACATCTAAATAATGTCGATGCATTTCTTTATTTACTTTTAATTGTTTCACTTTTCGTTGTGTTGTTTCAAATTCTTAGTAGAAATAAAAATCATCTTTTTGTCAACGCATTGAAGCACAGATTGTCCACGCATCCTGCGATGAGTCAGCATTACTTTTTCAGCAAGAATCGCGCTGATTGATTCTTTCCTCTCATAGCCATTGGATCAAAATGAATTGGTACGATCTGCAGCTTGGTAATTAATTACTGTAGACGTAACGTTTCCCCATGTTTTTCCACTCATTACGCCTAGGTTATATAATCCCCCTCATGGCAGTTATCTTTTCTCTTCACATCCATCATTACTACTTTGATTTATTTCCTTTAGTGTCTTCATACTTCTTTTCCCTATTTCGAAGCGATATTTCTCTGCACCTCTTCTTTACTTTCTTTTTCTTTCACCATGGCTAAAACCGTGCTTCCAAAAACCCTCCTAAACCCTCCTTCAAGAACACTTCAACTACTCCAATTGAGGTTCCGTCCACGACACCACCGCCTTCATCCACAGGTCCAATTTTGTTCCTAACGATTGCGGCCAAAGATAGGTATCACAATGTTATGCTAAAGCGTAACATCCACCCTAAACAAGGCTTCCAACTTTCCCCACATCTGACTCTTGGAAAACAAGTTCACCGCACCATCAACTGCCTCGGGTGGGAATATTTTTATGACCATCCTTCAGGTTATTCCCCTACTCTGGACCAGGAGTAGGAGTTTGTATTTGTCCGAGAGGGGTTGGTGCCATGGAGTGCGACACATATCAATGTTTTACTACAGATTCCGGAATGGATAGATGAGCATGCGTCCTTCATGCACAGTTTGAACGATGATAACTTGGCCCAGATGATGAATGACCTTTGTGTCGATGGGGCTACATGGACGGGAAATGGGTTTCATAACTATATAATGCACAAGTGCTACCTTAAAACCTTTTGCAAGGTATGGTTTCATTTCATTAACAGTCGTGTTATGCCTTCAACTCACAACATTACGGCCACACTAGACCGTATGTGTCTATTACATTTCATCCTGCATCGCCGACACATCAACATTGTGGAGTTTATACATGCTCAGATCGCAAAAGCTACAGGAAAGCAAAATGGTATCCTTCCTTTTCCCTCTCCTATCATGCTACTCTGTCAACACAAGGGCATTATGCCCAAAGATGATGAAGAGGTTTTGGATAACAAAGGTCCGATCAATGATATATCGGCTGAGAGGATGACACAAGGCCTAGGTACACTTATGGCCAAGGAAACCTCAAAGAAGAAAGACAAGGGAAAAGGGAAAAAGAAAGAAGAATAAACCAATACACCCACAAATCCTCAAGTGTTGAGAAGACTGACTAGTTCGAAAATCCACCTTGACTGTATTGATACGTGTACAATTTGTCTCATGAGCATATTAGATGATTTGGATTATAGGCAGCATATATTTTATGCATACAGAAAAGCCTAGAACGAAGCCATTGTCGCTGCATTACGTCACATCAACACCAGAACACTTTCAAATTTCCCAGCATTCCCTGATATCTTCTACCCTATGCATCATCTGACCAGCTTACTACTGATGGTAGGCCTACTAAAATTCCAACAAGAATTCACATATCTGATGATGAAAACAATAAAGGGCATTCAAAGGCTGTTGAGGATTGCTATCGCAACATTGCTGATCTATTCGAGGATTAATTCCCCAATAGTCTAGGGATAAATATGGCTGAGATAGCAACTGTTGCAAAAGAAGATGTTGATGCAGTGGATTACACTAACTATGGCCCACCTGAATTTGAGCAACATAGGGAAGAGGAAGCCAATCAGGGAGGTGATCAAGAGAAGGATGAAGAAAAAGAAAAAGAAGGAAAGGAAGAAGAGAAGGAAGAAACTAAACCTGCCAAGGTGCAAGAGGAGAAGGAACCCGATGCCCTAGCAATGATCATAGAGGATGTTGTGGGGGCATCCAGCTCAGAAGAGACTCGACCTACTGTGAGTCAGACTGAGGTTGTCACTGGTGGACTAGAGGAACTAAATCCTCTAGCTATTGTGCCTTACATAGCACCACTTGCTGAGATCCATCCATCAGAGGTGACAATTGATGAGGCCGTCACCCAACTGGCAGAGGAGGAGCAATCCACCAAGCCAGTTGGTTCAAAGGATAAGAAGCAGAAAAGGCACAAGGACAAGAAAAAGAAGAAACACTATGATGAGGGAGAGCGCCCGAAAAAGAAGAAAAACCAAAGCAGCCTCTGCATCGGATGCTGCTGAATAATTTGGTACATCTTTTTTTAGTTAGTTTTCATGCATTTTTCTTATGCTTGCATTTTCATTATCACTGCATTCATCTTAGTTTACTACATTGTAGCTATATTTCCATTCATTTTGTATATCTATTGTCCATACATTGGGGACAATGCAGACATTAAGTTTGGGGGGAAAGCTAATGTGACTTGGAAATGCAACTACATCTTCTTATTTGACTTTTATTTTGTTTCTTTAGTAATGAAAAGTGACAAAATTTCAACAGAAATGTAACCACAAATTTTTATTTGATACGTAATTCTTGAATTGTTTGAATACTAATGTGAAAATTGGATGAGTATGAATGAATGTTGAGTCTGCTATTTTGGAATTAATAATTGAAATTGTTTTAGTAATGGATGGATAGTGTTGGTGTTGAATATTGAACTAACTAATTAGTACAGTGACATTGTATGAATAAAAGACACTCCAATATGAGTGCATTGTGACTTTTAAGGGAGAACACTTCCCTGCAGACAAAAAAAGAAAACTTATCTAGCCAAAGGCTGTAATTGCAAGAGTGTGTGTCGACGTAATTACATGCCTCCTTGGGGTTTGTTGCACCTCATCGTTACTGCCCAAAAACAAAGGTAGAGCAATGCAATGACATCTTTCATTCACTTACAACAATAAGAAAAAGAAGAAAGAAAGAAAAATAAGAATAAATTGCTGATATGGTTCAAGGAAGGTTAAGAATCAATGCATGATACTAACATTGATGAAATTGCAGTTTCAAGTTGTTCATGTCTGTAAATTGTCGGTGCATCATACTATTATATGAATACAGTTTAAACATTAGAAATTTAGAGAATTCAAGTTGTATGAATAATGATTACGGTGACATTTCTAATTGCTACTTTGTTAATTTTTTGTTTACTTGAGGAGAAGTAAAAACTCAAGTTTAGGGGTGTGATGGTATTACCAATTACATAGATTTTCTTCCCAATTTAGTGTTTAAATTGTCTCTTTTGTATTTTATTTAGCATACATTGTTAGCAGTTTATACTTAGTTTTCATGTTTTCCAACTCATTGATAGTTAGTTTAAATTCTTGTTATTTTTATCTATTTTTGTACTAATATCGACGCAAACAATCGATATATTGCGTCTTAATATCGTTAGCGCAGGAACTAAGCCTAGAAGCTTAATGTTGGACAAATGTAGCCACAAGATCAGCTAGTAATTGCAACCAAGAGATGTCACAACATTGAAACTGAACCTTGAATGAGTAGAAGCTGAATTCATAACTGGAAGCACCAATGTAGGAATTTCACAGATGTCGCTGCAATTATGATCTCAGAACACGCTCAATGATGCAGCGACAATCTACAGATCTGTGAAGAACATACTAGAACTGCATGAGTGCACAGCTGTATTCTAACTAATTTTGATAGCTGTAAAATCCAGATCTAGATCTGAAAGAGAAGGCTAAATCCTGAAACATTTTAGAGGCTATAAATAAACAAACAAAGAAGGAAAAAGATCATTAAAAGCCAAAGGATTTAATTCTGAAAATTTTGTCTAAACTGGAGATTTGAGCTGGAAATCGGGGAGTTGATGAAGCAAGTCTGCAACTGCATCTGACGACAGGTGCTTGATGCTGAGCAAGAGGAATAATTAGGGAGTAAACCAAGTAATCTAGAGATAGAAAGCTTCGTTGTACTCTTTAATTCTTTTTAAACGATGATGGATTTTGATGATATTAAATGAATACGAGAGTATCTTTTGATGTTATATCATTTTGATTCTTACTTTACACTGCTTATCCGTTTATTCTTGGATCTAACTGCTCTAAACACGAAAGTGAATTTGTAGTACGCCGACATCGAGAGATGCAGTGACAGGTTAGGTTAACATGTGGGTTAGGCGAGAGCTGCTTGGGACTAGGATAAAAACCAGTTACTTGTTCTTGGATACACATCGTTACTCGTACCGAGAGGTGGAGTGATTATATTTGAGTCGAGATTAAATAGGGAGCTATTGTTTGTAAGAACTCAAAGAGACTTCATTGTAGTGACAATTCATCTATATCTTACCTTGTCAATGCATCCAACGTTGCAACTTAACAAAATTTAGTGAACAATTTCTACCCTTTACACTTGATCACTTTTACTTTTTTATGCAATTTAAATATTCAATAACATTGATGTTTAACACCAAACATTTGACTCTGATTGCGTTGACATTGATATCTAATTTTAGTGTGTAGATCTGGCATATTGCACTGACATTAGTACTCACATTACACTTATTGCTCCGACATTTAGACATCAAGAACCCATTCCTCGAGGGATCGATATCCGAAAGATTTGTTTATCAACTATACTTGCATCGACGTGTGTACACTTGCACAATCGTTGTGTCATAAAAACACCAATCAACATGTCCACATAAGCATCTATTGACATGGCATATAAGACAAAAATATGCCACTTCAGCAAAAAAATTTATAGTTAAAACATAATTAAAATTTTAAAAAAATAATTTAAAACACCATTTATTTAACACAACCACACGGGCAGTAGAAAAAAATTAACATCTCCCCTTTGAACCATAAATCCCAAATTCTCTCTTTCTCCATTCAAATTCTTTAGAAATTGAAGCTTGAAATTTAGTGGGCTTCTATCTCCTTGGAAAATATTGTTTGAAAAAACTGATTGGAAGCCATCAATGGAGAAGTTTTCTTATTCGAAGTTGGTTTCATCAACACGAGGAGAGTTTCTGAGTTTTTATTTTCCTCTTTAAATCCTTTTATTTCTTTATTGAATCCATCATATATCATCTTCAAATCGATTTTTGTACGGTTTGTTTGTTGAATTTTTCTTTCCCCAGAGTTTTCATGATTTACGTGGAAGATTTTGTGGTGTTTGAAGAGTTCTTAAAAATTTTTGAGGTTTTCCTAAATCTTTTTCAATACCATGAATTGTTTATGGTTGTCGAATTTGGAGATTTTAGGTTATTGAATTTGGGGATTTTAGGTTTTGGGTGGTCGAATTTGGGGATTTTGGGTAAGGGTTTTAATTTGGGAATTTTTGTTTAGGGTTTTTGATTTTGGAGATTTTGGGCTAGTGCTATTAAAATCTGGGTTAGTGCTACTTTAACGGATAAAGATACTTGCATGGATGGATTCTCAAGCAGGGCTATGAATGGTGATGTTTGGGTTTTATGTTTTGGCTACATTGGATACCCTCAACCTTCCTTCTTTCACCATTTGAGTCTAGATTCCTTTTGGTCTTCTTCATTATCTGACCTTTGAGATCTGGGTTTTCAACATTTATTGCTTGCTAGTTATAGTGTGAGTAAGACCCACTAAACTGAAAATGGCTAGATTTCTTGAATTGGTGGCTAAAGGATGCTAGGAAAGGGATACTCGTGATAGTAAAAATGGAGAACCCTAACTATTCAGTGGTGGAAATCGAAATAGAAAACTCAAAATAAAAAATTCATTTGCTTGATAAAACAAATTTCCTCATCTGGTTTGAATCAAAATCAAAAACTCATTTGCTTGATAAAACCCAAACTGGAAAGCGAAGACCATAACTGGAAAGCAAAGATTTTTTTCTTATCAAAACTTAAGAACAGATTTCAAAAACCCAAAAAAAGATGGAGGCTTCAAGAATGGGATGATGATGATTATAATTTTAAAATAATTTTAATAATTTTAAAATCATTTGCTGACGTGGCATATAAGACAAAATAGTGCCACATCAACATCTTTATATGTGGAAGTGCCCAAGTGGAAAAAAATTTGCCACGTCAGCGTCGTTAGTCCCTTAACGGCCATATCAGCAAGACCGTTAAGAAATGATCAGTTTGACAAAAAAAATGTTATGTATAAAAGTGAGCCAAAAAAACCTATAAGGCCCAAAGTGACAAATTGCCCAAACGTTAGGAGCTAATTTTGTCATTATGCCTTAGTAAAAACATGATAAAATTAAAGAAAATTAGGTCAAGCTTCCCTAAGTTAGAAAATGCAATAACTAAGTTAAAAGGACTAAAAAAGCATGCTAAAAATGATCAAATGGGAACAAATTATACCATAAGTAAGGTGAAATCAATGGTCTTTTCTAATGCTATCAGTAATATAGTTGTTACAACAAAACATTTGGTAAGTATTTTGAGGATTGTACCCAAGGGAGGCTATCACTAGGCTAAGTTTAACCTAAGCACCACAAGATCTAATTAGTACTTTAGTTAGGTTATATTACAAATAAACATAAATAAAGGGTTTTTGGATTTTATAATTAAAGAACTAAAATTAACATAAATTGATAAAATTCAAAAGATTCAAGAATAGGATAAATCAAATCTGATATGGGTGATTAGCTCGCTTTGGTAATCCCCATCAACTATCACTTCGGGTTTCTCGTCAATCAACTAGTAGCTACTCTAATAGGATCTTTCGATCTTCCACTAACATAACGGGTAAATAAGGAGTACTTATCTTCCGACCTCACAATCCATATTAGTTTGGGGTGAAAGTGTTCATGAATGGGCCATACCAATTTTGGGCTAATTCCTACCTTGATGACTTTCCAAGGTTGTCAGTCCAAGGGTTTGTTTCACGTTCTTCCTTTCCCAAACAATTGATTCGTTCAGTAACCCAACAAAGCAGTTGACAGATCATACCTCCACTCGTTAATCCTCATAGAGGGATTAGTTCCTCATGGTTTTCGTAAATAATATAGAACTGATATAAAAGATGAAAATAAATAATGAATCAAAAATATAAGATTTAAGAAAAGCCTGATTCGTATTTAGGAACTGGAATGAATCCATAGCGTCTAATCGTATCCACAAATCGAATCTCTTGAAATAAAGAAAGACAAAACGAAAATAAACTAAAACCTAAGAAAAAGAGAAAAACTTAAACTAAACTGAAAATAGAAAATTTAAGTTAAAGAAGTGGTGTGTAAAATTAGAACCTAAGGAGCCTATTTTTAGATTTTAGGTAGTCGTCATCCTCAACCCTAGGTCAGCCAACATTCTCAAGCTTAAAGTTGCATTGTGAAGATATAATCATTACATTGGCATTATAGATGGAGACATAAGCTGTCACGCCCCAATTTTGTTTTAGATAGAAATAGTGAAACTGCTAGCACCTATGTTTTAAATTAAATGTGCAAGTTTAGACACAAGGGAATAATTGGCCAAGTGGTTGAGTGACTAATTAATTATCTTAGAAGCCCAAGGTTTAAGCCTTATTGCTCACAAATTTTATTTAACTTTTTTGACAATTTTGGCATGTGTGGATAAGCATGGTTGGCTGACCACCTCCGAACGTACTCTCGTTCGGCATAGGTTTTCGACTTCTACAAGTATACGGGTCAGGCTATAATATAGAATTGTACAACGAAATACTTGGTAGTATTCCGAGGATCGTACCCAAAGGAGTCGTAAGGCGATAATGAATTAAATCCCTACAAAGAATAGAATTAATTAGTACTAAATTTAGGGATTATAGTACGAGAATAAAATAGAAGTGTTGGTTGTGAAAAACATAAAAAGAAATAAACTAAGAAAAGGACGAGATGTAAAGACTCGATATATGGCTTTGGGGAGATTAGTACACTTGAGTATGTCTTTTTTAATTATTGGGTTTTAGCGAATTTCCTTCAATCAACTAGTTAATACCTCAGTTGGATCTTCTGATCTTCCGCCAGCACAGCAAGTCGATAAAGACTACTTATCACTAGATGTCACAGTTTAAATCGGTTTGGGAAAAAGGTTTTCACGGATAGGCAATAACAATTTTGGGTTCATTCCCACCTAAATGACATTCTAGGGTTGTCAGGCCTTGTGTTTGTTTAATGTTCTTCCTTTCCCAAACAACTAATCCGATTGACAAATCCCTATTTATACAACAATTAAATATTCATACTTCCACTCCCTAATTCCTCAAAATGGAATTAGTTACTCATGGTGTTCTTAAACATCATAAAACCAACAATATAATCAAGCATAAAATTGATTTAATGAAATAAAAGAAACTTCAATTTTATTGGTAATCTGTCGAGAAAAACTCCTCGAATGTTTATGCGAAAGTTACAATCTTGTTTCTAAACAAAAATAACAAAATAAAATTAAAAACTAGAAAAAGGTATGTTTAAACCTAGTGCTAAAGGCCCTATTTATAGCCTTAGCTGGTCATTTTCATCAACCATAGGTTAGCTACTATCCTTCATGTTTAAGTGGCATTGTAAACATCAAAACGCCCTTCAGTCGGTAAAGAAACCATATCAAGGGTCAATGTCGCGACACACCAAGACTTGTGTCGAGACGAAGCAATTAACCCCTTCTTTACTGTCATCATGCAAGCATTTTCACGACATAGCCTATGTATGTCGCGACAAAGAAGTGAGTCCCTTAAATCTTCATGTCTAGTCCCTTTGTTGTGACGTAGAACATTTTGTGTCGTGACGAAGTAATCAGTTTCATATTTGTTCAACTTCTCATAGTCTCCTGCACACTCACAAAGTATGTTAGCTAACCTTTAGGCCTCAATCGGCCTTAAAGACAATAAAGTAACCTGTTAATACTCGATTTATACAATTTATTCAAAAGGTAAAATCTAGGTTAAATAGTATGAAAAACATAAAGAAAATATTTGATTTCAAGCTCTTCAAGTGTGAACAATAGTTCAATCTACTAGGTATAAAATCAACAGATCAAACTCCCCCACACTTAAGTCTTTGCTTGTCCTCAAGCAAACAAAACAAGAAAAGCAATTATAAAGCAATGAAATAAGAAAGAAAAACTAAAGGAGCTTGAATCTGTATTATAAAAAGATTAGGTTAGCAATATCTACTCTAGGCATTATGTATTTCTCAAAAATTCTAACATGATGAGTGAACAATTTTACCATTTTTGGTTAGAAATAATATAAGTTTAGTAAGTTACACAGAATACAAATATCAAAGTTTTATCGATCTAAATCCATCAATGCTTAATATAAGTACTTTGATTATCCTAGTACAATACATATAGTTATAATGAGATCATACAATTTCCACATCTATTCATGCATAGAGTTGTTTATGTCACATAGGGTTTTTCGACTTGTAATGTGTTGAGGCTTAGGAAAGGTATGAATTTCAAAGAACAGTTAAGCACAAAAGGTTACAAACACAAAAATTGTTTGGCACATTGTATTGTTCCCTATTCTTCCTCTTAATGTCCCATTTGTGATAGCATTAGAAAATAACATTAATTTCTCCTTATTTAAAGTATAATTTGTTCCCATTATATCATGTGTAGCATGCATTTTTAGCAGTTTATATTCAATAATTACATGTTCTAAGTCAATGATGCTTAGTTTAATTTTCTTTAATTTTGTCCTACTTTTACTACTAATGTTGCCACATTTAGTGTTCAGTATTGCATCTTGAGGTGTCAGTGTAGGGATCTATCTTAAAAGATTAAAGCAGGAAAATGTTCAAGGTTGTCATCACAATTTAGAACCCAAATTGTGCCCAAATCTGTCACCGCATTTCCAGATTGCACCCAGGAAAATTGATGCATGAACATATCCAGAAGTATCGGTGCATGAGGATATCAAGGTTGTCGCAGCAAATTAAAATCTAAATTTATGTCCAGAAATGTCTCGACAACCTGTAACTGCTTGCTACATATACCAGATCTACGTGAGTGTACAGCGGCATTAACTAACTTGTACAGCTGCAAGGAAGTTAGTTTTGAGAGAAAGAGGACACTTGTACTGGGCATTAAAGATAAATATTGAGGAGAGAGAGAAAGGAGGGGGATCATCAAGCTCGTGACAAAAAATCAATTATGTTTCTCATATTTGTCTTAAGCTTGCTTCCATGGCAGCTTAATTTCTTGGAGGGTGAACTGACTGTGACGAGAAGGCAGCATCTGCTCGTAATGAGGAGTGGTTTAAGTACGACACAATAGAGCATTAGGGAAGAGTTCTAGTAGGCTAGGAATAGAATGCTGCAACTTGTTCTTTATTTCCTCTCAAACGCTAATAAATTCTGATGAACTTAATTGTGTATGAAAGTATCTTTTAATTTTATATCTAAATTGATTTCTGTTCAATTCTTCATATCTGTTTATCTTTGGATTTAATTGCTTGATCACGGAAGTGTTATTGTAGTTGCTGACACTGAAAAGTGCAGTGACAAGTTAAATTAACAAGCAAGACAATGGAAGTTGCTTGAGACACGAAGGAATTCTAGTCACTTATTCTTGAATGCAAAGCAGTACCAGTATTGGAAGGTGTGGTTAATGTGAGTGTTTGGGTCTTGGATAAACAAAGAAGTCGAAGTGAGTAAGATCTCATTAAGCTTAACTGCAGCGACAATTTATCTATCATTTACCTTGTAGTCACATTTAGTGATTGTCGACTTATCAAGTCAGGGATCCTCTCCGTTGCATAATCATTGTTTTTACTTCTTTAATTTTCTTTAATTCCATCAACAAATTATCTTCAAACTTTCATTACTTTTTCTTATTAATTTGCTTTTACATATTGTATTACAGTGTTACGACATTTGCTCAAACAGTTTAAATTCATTTATTTCTGCAGACTTTGATTTAATTGCACTTACATTATTCCTTACAACTTTTTTTATTATAATTCTAATTGCTTTGACAATTATAGCATAAATAGTCATCTCTGTGGGATCGATATCTGATAGCTAAAATCTATCAACTATACTTGCATCGACATGTGTTCGCTTGAACAACTGTTGTGACATTCATAATGCGATCAAGTTTTGGAGTCATTGCCGAGGACGGCGTTTGTTTGATGCTTATTTTTATAGTTACAATTATCCCTTATTTCCTGATTTTTATTTGTAACTAATTTGTTTTATTTTTGTTGACTCTTTTTTAATTTTTTTTAGGTGTTTTATGACCACTAGGAGAAATTTTGAAAATATTGTTGGCTTAGATCCAGAAATCGAGAGAACCACTCGAAGGAGAAGATAAGAACAAAAGAATATAGCTTTACATGGAAATGATGCTATACCAAAGTTGCCACTACAAAATTATGTCCCTCCAACACAACCACAGAATTTAAACAATGCACCACTACCACAAGAAGAACAAATGCAAAACAGAATAATTAGAGATTTTGTTGTTCTTGTGTTAGATGACTTGCAACCAAGGGTTGTTAGACCAGCGATCCAAGTTGGGAATTTCAAGTTAAAATCGGTTATGTTTCAAATGTTAAATTCGAATGGGTAATATACAGGTTTGCCTCATGAAGATGCGAGAGAGCATCTTAAATCTTTTTTGTTAATCTATGCTTCTTTTAGTCAGCATGGTGTTCCTAATGATGCCTAGAAGATGCAACCGTTTCCTTTTTCATTGCAAGGAAGGGCTCGTACTTGGTTTCTTTGATTACCTGTTGGATCTATTACATCGTGGAATGCACTTGCAACTCAATTTGTTTTGCGGTTTAATCCACCTACGATGAATGTTCGATTGAGGAATGATATTACTACTTACCACCAGCTGGATAATGAGAATTTGCATACAATATGGGAGTGTTACAAAACTTTGCTTCGACGTTGTACCATGCATGGAATCTAACAAGAAACACAAGTCAAAATTTTCTACAATGGATTAAATGCGTAGATAAGAAATCTTGTCGATGCATCTGCAAACGGTCCTTTGTTGGATTGCATATATGATGAAGTTGTGCAAATTTTGGAGAGAATCGCACAGAATGATTATCAATACCCAATTTCTCGAACTGCTCAAGAAAAAAGAATCCTAGAGTTATTGAATTAGACGCCATATCAGCTTTAAGTGCATAGGTACCTTCATTGGCTAACATGATTAAAAACATGAAGGGGACAAGTGAAGTTGCTCCCATTCAAGTTGCCCATAAAATGGATGTCCCGACATTTTGTTGTGAAATTTGTGGTGACAATCATAGTTATGAGGATTGCCCACAACATGCAGAAAATGCATGTTATGTCAATAACATCAGAGGAAATTCGTATAGTAACTCTTATAACAATCAACCAGGAATCAACAACCTTAGGGGAATCAAAATGCATCCACATTTTGATATGGAAATTCCTCGAATAAAGGAAATTTTCGATAGGGGAGTTACAATCAACAGTAACAAAATTATAACCACAATCTTCAGGTGCATGGACATCATGATCAGATGCAATCACATACTCGTATTCATTCACAACAGACTGCAATGCCAAATATGAATATGCAAGAACAGCAACAGTAGTATTCTCAACAGCGAGCAGATCCATTAGCTGCCCTTAAAGCTTTGATGCGTGAACATATTACAAGAACTGAAGCTATTATGCAAGGAAATTCTTCTTCCATCCAAGCGTTGGAAGCACAAGTAGGACAGCTAGCTTCTAATATGAGCATGAGACCACTAGGTGCTTTACCCAGTGATACTGAAAATCCAACTCAAAAGGGGATGGAGCATTGCAAAGCTATTACTCTTCGAAGTGGAAAGCAAACTATTAAACAAAGCAGCAATTCCAATACAGCACCTGTCAACGCAAATAAAACAGCGCAAAAAGAAAAAGTTGTATCTGAAGAAGTAGTAGAGCTAAAAGAAGAGGAGCCACAAGTAATTACACCCATGCCAACCATTCGACCTACAAAATTGTCAATGCGACTTCCAATGACAATGCAGCCGGTTGTTTCGTAACAGCCTAATATTTCAACACCTTTGTCGTTTCCACAAAGATTTAAGGAGACAGAAAATGACAGAGAATATCAGAGGTTTTTAGCCACTTTGAAACAATTACATGTTAACATACCTCTTATTGATGCTCTTAGGCAGATTCCTAGTTATGGAAATTTATGAAGGAGCTCTTATCCAAGTAAAATAAAATGATCGACATTGAGACAATTTCACTCAAAGAAGGCTGCAACGCTGTATTGACAAATAAAATACCACCCAAGATGAAAGATCCTGTCAGTTTTACAATTTCGTGTTCCATTAGAAATCATTACTTAGGAAAAGCTCTCTGTGATCTAGGTGAAAGCATAAACCTTATACCCTTGTCAACATTCCGAAAATTAGGAATTGGTCATACGAAACCCACTGTGGTGACATTGCAGTGGGCAAATAGATCTTTGGCACAACCTAAAGGACAAATCAAAGATGTTCTCGTCCAAGTAGATAAGTTTGTGTTCCTAGCAGATTTCATTATTCTTGATTGAGAAGCTGATAAAAAGGTACCCATAATTTTAGGATGCTGATAGCATTACAAATGACATATATTTTCTCTCTAAATTGGTGTTTTAATTGTCTCTTTTGTATCTCATTTTGTATACATTATAAGCATTTCATACTTAGTTTTTATAATTTCCAACTCATTGCTAGTTAGTTTAAATTATTGTTATTTTTATATCTTTTTGTACTAATGTTGACACAAGTAGCCGATGTATTGCGCTTTAGAGTTGTCAGCGCAGGAACTCAGTGTAGAAGATTAATGTTGGAAGAAGAATGCAGTCATAAGATCAGCTTGGAATTGCGACCAGCGATGTCACGCACAGAACCTGAACCTCGAATGAGTAAACTCAAGCTGAATTTACATATGGAAGCACCAGCACAGGAACATCACAGGTGTCGCTGCAATTACGATCTCAGATTGCGTCCAGCAATGCAACGACAACTTGCAGATCTCTAAAGAAAACATTAAATCTGCGTAAGTGCATAGTTGTACTCTAACTAACTTTGACAGTTGCAAAATCTAGATCTGGATTTAAGAATGGGAGGCTAAAATTTGCAACTTTTGAAGGCTATGAATAAAAAAATGAAGAATGAAAAAATCATCAAGAGTTGAAGAATTAAATTTGCAAATTACTTTGTGTTTTTGGAATTTATTGCTAGAGACTGGTGAGCTGACTGAGCCGATGAGCAACAACTCCTGATGAGGAGTGCTTGCTGCTAAGCAAGAGAAGTAGTTAGGGGGTAATCCAAGTAGCCTAGAGATAGTAGCCTAGAGATAGTATATTCTGATGTATTCATTAACTCCTTTCTTATGGATGATGAACTATTATTAATATTTGAATGAATACGAGAGTACTTTTTAGTATTTGATCACTTTGATTCTTATTTAATGTTATTTATCTGTTTATTCTTGGATCTAACTACATTAAACACGTGAGTGGCTTTGTAGTCTACTGACATTAAAAGATGCGGTGACAAGTTAGGCGAGAGTTACTTGGGATTAGAAGAGATTCTGATCACTTGTTCTTGGGTACACAATGTTGTTCATACCGAGAGGTTGAGTAATTGTGGGTACTTGAGTCATGACTAAACAAGGAATTGTTATTGGTAAGAATTCATTGGAGCTTTATTGCTGCGACAGTTTAACTATTCAAAACCTTGTCGACGCATCCTACGTTGCTACTTAGCAAAATCAATGATCCACTCTACATCTTCGCATTTGATCACATTTATATTTTCTGCATTTAAATATTTAGCACTCAACACTCAACATATTTTATTTACTTTCAATACATTGACATTTAACCTCTAACATTTAATTTTGATTGTGTTGACAATATTAACTATTTTAGTGTGCAGATCTGACTTAATTGCACTGACATCATCACTCACATTTTACTTAATTTTAGTATTAGTTTCTCTGACATTTAAATATCAAGAACCCATTTCCTCGTGGGATCGATATCCAATAGAATTATCTATCAACTATGCTTGCATCGACATGTGTTCGCTTGCACAATCGCTGTGACATTTCAAACGCGATCAAGTTTTGGTGTCGTTGTTGGGGAACTGGTGTTTGTTTAATGTTTACTTTTGTTGTTGCAATTAATTTTACTTAAGTAACTCCTAACCTTTACTAATTTGTTTACTTTTCTATTGTTTTCTTTTTTAGTTTTGTAGTCGTTGCATGTGCACAAGGAGAAATCCTAACAACCTTGTTAGTTTTGTTCTAGAGCTTGAAAGGACATTGAGGAGGAGAAGGCAATAACGAAGAAGAATGGTTGGAAACAACAATAATTTACCTCCATTGCTGCCACAAAATGATATTCATCCAGTGCTGCCACAAGCAATTGATAATATACCACCACAGCCTTCATAAGAAGAACAACTACAAAATAGGACAATAAGAGACTGTTGTTCCTATACTTGATGATTTACAACTAGGGGTTGTGACACTAGCTATTCAAGCTGGTAATTTCGAGCTCAAACCGATGTTTTTTCAGATGTAAAATTCAAATGGGCCATATTTTGGTTTTCCTCATGAAGACGCAAGAGAATACTTAAAATCATTTCTACTTATTTGTACATCCTTTAGTTAACATGGTGTCCCTGATGATGCTTTGAAAATGCAATTATTTCCTTTTTCATTGCAGGGTAAAGCAAGAACATGGTTCTTGGGATTGCTAGCTAGATCCATTACATCTTGGAATGCGTTAGCAACACAATTTGTTTTGCGTTTCAATCTGCTGATAATGAATGGGAGGTTGTAGAATGATATTACTGCATATCATCAGTTAGATGATGAGAACTTACATACAACATGGGAGCATTACAAAACATTGCTTCGACACTGCCCAATGATGGAATTCAGCAAGAGACCCAAATAGAGATTTTTTATAATGGTTTGAATGCTCAGACAAGGAATCTTGTCGACGTATCAGCTAATGGTCTTTTGTTGGATTGTACCTACAATGAAGCTGTAAGAATTCTAGAGAGGATTGCTTAAAGCGACTATCAATATACAATCTCTCGCTCTTCATAAGTAAAGAATAACCCTAGAGTTCTTGAGTTAGATGTTATTTCTGCTTTATCAGCACAGGTATCCTCATTGACCAATATCATAAAGAATATGAAGGGAACAAATGACGTTGCCCCTATTCAAGTGGCCCAGAAATTGGATGTGTCGATACTTTCCTGTGAAATTTGCGGTGACAATAATAGTTATGAGGACTGCCCATAACATGTAAAAAATGCTTTCTACGTCAACAACATCAGTGGGGGTTCATTTGGTAACTCTTACAACAACCGATCTCAATAACCTTGGGGGAATCAAAATGCTTCCACATTTAGATATGGAAATTCCTCAAATCAAAGAGGTTATCGACAAGGGAGTTACAATACCAACCCACAGCAGAATTATAATCAGAATTCGCAAGTGAGTTCTCAATAGATGCAGTCACATAGCTAGATGCACCCATAATCTTGATTATAGCCACAATAGTCTGTGCTACCACATATGCAAGGACAACATCATCAACATCAACAGCAATAATTTTCTCAACCAAAGTCAGATCCTATGGTTTCTCTTGAAGCATTGATGCATGAGCATATCAAGAGAACTGAAGCAATAGTACAAGACAACTCTTCTTCCATCCTAGCATTGGAAGCCCAGCAAGGACAGTTGGCTTCTAATCTCAGCACAAGGTCACCAGGCACTCTACCTATTGATACTAAGAATCCTACATAAAGGGGGAAGGAGCATTGCAAAGCAATCAAGTTGAGAAGTGGGAAACAGATGGTTGAACCAAGCAGTTCTAGCCAAGACCATGTCGATGCATCTAAACCACAACAACAAGAAGAGGACGCAACTGAAGAAAGTCAAGCAGAAGTAAATTAAGAGGAACCAACTATAGTGACATCTATGCCTACAGTTTGCCCAACAAAGTTGTCGAATCAACTACCAACGTCGACACCATCAAGTTTTCCACAACAACCCACTGCTACAATACCTTTGTCATTTCTACAAAGATTTAAAGAGAAAGTCCATGATAAAGAGTATCAAAAGTTTGTTTCTACTCTGAAACAATTACACATTAGCATACCTTTTGTAGATGCTCTTGTGCAGATACCAAATCATGGGAAATTTATGAAGGAGATATTATCAAAGAAGAAGAAATTGTCCGAAATCGAGACGATTGTGCTCATAGAGGGGTGTAGCGCTGTGCTTACAAATAAGTTGCCAACCAAGATGAAAGATCTTGGCAGCTTCACAATCTCATGCTCCAATAGGAATCATTATTTAGGTAAGGCTTTATGTGATTTGGGACCAAGTATTAACCTTATGCCTTTGTCTACTTTTAAGAAATTAGGAATAGGTTCAATGAAGCCCACAGCGATGACATTACAACTTGCGGACAGATCGTTAGCACAACCTGAAGGCCAAATCAAATACGTTCTTATCCAAGTTGATAAGCTTGTGTTCCATGCTGATTTCATAATCCTAGATTGTGAAGAAGATAAGGAGGTTCCCATTATCTTAGGGTGGTCATTTCCAGCAATGGGACGCACACTTATCGATGTATTCAAAGGAGAACTTATCATGCGTCATAATGATGAGCATGTGACCTTTAATGTGTTTGAAGAATCTCCGTTCGAAACTAAAGAGCAATGTCATCACATCGACATTTTGGATGAGATCATTATAGAAGAATTTAATGCAAGGAGTTCAGCAATGTTAGATGAAGATGGGATGACATCCACCGATGAAATCCTAGATGACTGTGTAGACAAAGAAGAGGTTAATAATTGTGAGCTTAGAAAGAATTGGCAATTACAATATTTGGATTTGTCTAATAGGAAAATCCTAGTGTTTAAACCATCTATTAAGCAAGCTCCTACCTTAGAGTTGAAGCCATTGTTGACGCATTTGAAGTATGTCTTTCTTGGTGACAACGAGAGATTACCTATTATTGTCAACGCATCCCTCGACTCAATACAAGAAGATAAGCTCATCACCATTTTGAAAGAACACAAAAGAGCCATAGCCTAGAGCATTGCAGATATCAAATGTATCAGTCCCTCTTTTTACATGCATAAGATAAGGCTAGAAGATGAAGGGAAGCAATCAATTGAGCAACAAAGAAGACTTAATGAGAAGATGAAAGAAGTAATGAAGAAGGAAATTATCAAATATTCAGATGTAGGCATTATATACCCTATTTCTTATAGCAATTGGGTGAGCCACGTCCAATGTGTATCTAAAAAGAGTGGGTTCATAGTTGTGACCAATGATAAGAATGAGTTGACCCCTACTTGCATTGCGACTGGCTAGCGAGTATGCATGGATTATCATCGATTGAATGCAGCCACAAAGAAGGACTATTTCCCACTACCTTTCATTGATCAGATGTTGGATAGGCTAGTTGGTAAAGCCTATTATTGCTTCTTAGATAGCTATTCTGGCTACAACCAAATTGCCATTGTGCCGAAAGATCAAGCAAAGACCATGTTTACATGCCTTTTTGGAACTTTTGCTTTCCGAAGTATGCCATTTGGGTTGTGCAATGCACTAGTAACATTTCAGAGGTGTATGATGGAAATCTTCTTAGACATGATCAAGGATTCCTTAGAGGTATTCATGGATGATTTCTCTATCTACGGACAGAATTTTGACCAATGCGCAAACAATCTTGTAAAAGTTTTGAAGAGATGCGAGGACACAAATCTAGTTCTGAATTGGGAGAAATGCCACTTCATGGCAACTAAAGGCATTGTCCTTGGTCATCGCATATCTTGTCAGGGCATTGAAATTGATAAATAAAAGGTAGAAATCATCGAGAAATTATCACCGCTCACCAATGTCAAAGTAATAAGAAGCTTTCTTGGACATGCTGGTTTTTACAAAAGATTCATACGTGATTTTTCCAAGATTGCTAAACTATTATTCTCACTATTAGAGCAAAATAAAAAGTTTGTGTTCAATGACAACTGTCTAGACGTATTCATAACAATAAAGAACAAGCTGGTACAATCTCCAATTATCATTGCACCGGACTAGACGCAACTGTTTGAACTAATGTGCGATGCAAGTGATTTTGCTGTGGGAGTTGTATTAGGGCATAGAAAAGAGAAGTATTTCATTCTATTTACTATGCTAGGAACACTCTAACTAAAGCGCAAGTTAATTACACTACCACTGAGAAGGAGTTGCTAGCAGAAGTCTTCGCATTTGACAAGTTTTGTTCATATCTTGTCGGCATAAAGGCTACAGTTTACACAGACCACTCTGCATTAAGATACCTTTTCACAAAGAAAGATGCCAAGCCTAGAGATACGATGGATTCTACTCCTTCAAGAATTTGATGTTGAAATCAAGGATAAGAAAGGATCTAAAAATCAAGTAGCTAACCACTTGTCTCAACTGGAAGTTGGAAGTGAAGATGGGCAAACATCCTAAATTATCAAAGTATTTCCAGACGAGCAGTTACTCTTTTTCGACGCATCGCTTTGGTATGCCGATTTTGTTAATTACCTTCTGTGTGGAAAGCTACCCCTGAATGCTACAGGTCATAAGAAGATCAATTTTATACGTGATGCTGAAAAATATCACTGTAACGAGCCATACCTATTCAAGGTATGCGCTGACAACATTATCCGTCATTGCGTACCTGAAGAAGAAAAACTTCAATCCTGCGACATTACCATGATGCCCCGTATGGAGGTCATTTTGGGGGTACAAGGACTATTGTTAAGGTCCTATAATCAGAATTTTATTGGCCCATATTGTTTAGAGATGCCCACAACTTCGCACAACAATGTGATCGATGTCAACACACTAGCTCAATATCTCGATACAATGAGATGCTCCAACAACGTATCATGGAAGTAGAGCTCTTTGACATTTGGGGTATTTACTTTATGGGACCATTTCCAAACTCTTTTGGGAATGTGTACATTTTAGTTATTGTTGGCTATGTATCGAAGTGGATCGAGGCAATTACGGTGTCAAGGGATGATGCTCGGACGGTGTTGAAATTCTTTCACACATACATTCTCACAAGGTTTGGTACACCAAGAGCATTAATAAATGACCAAGAAACTCATCTTTATAACAACCAAGTGGCGACAATGTTAAAAAGATATGGTGTGAAGCATCCCACAAACCAATGGTCAAGCCGAGGTATCCAATCGTCAAATTAAAAGTATCTTTGAGAAGGTGGTTAATCTATATAGGAAGGATTGGTCTTTGTGACTACATGATGCATTATGGGCACTTCGTACAACATTTAAGACCTCATCGTGAATGTCACTGTATCAATTAGTGTTTGGTAAGTCTTATCACCTGCCAATTGAGCTTGAACATAAGGCCATGTGGGCAATCAAGCAAGTGAATATGGACTTGTTACCGAAAGAAAAAGATTGTTGGACATCACTAAGCTAGAAGAAATACACCGACATGCTTATAAGAATGCTACAATATGCAAGGAAAAGACCAAGAGATGGCACAACAATATCATCTTGCGTCGACAATTTAGTCCTAATCAGTTAGTACTTTTATTTAACTCACGTTTAAAATTGTATCAGGTAAATTGTGATCAAGATGGTCAAGCCCTTTCAAAGTTGTCGAGGCATTTCAAGGCGGTATGGTGAGAATTGAAAATCTAGAGGATAGACAACAATTTAAAGTGAATGGTCAACGTCTAAAGCATTATGTGAGCCCAGATGTTAAAGAATCAAACGAGGCCATCAATCTGATCACTTTCAAATAATGTCGACGTATTTTTCTATTTACTTTTATTTGTTTCACTTTTACTTGTGTTGTTTTAAAGTACTTGCGAAAATAAAAAAATCATCTTTTTGTCGAATGCACAAATTGTCTGTGCATTCTGTGATTAGTTAGCATAGCTTTTTCAACAAGAATCACGCCGATTGATCTCTCTTCTCTCCCAGCCATTCGATCAAATGAAACAGTACGATCTGCAACCTGACAATTAATAACTGTAGACGCAACATTTCCCCGTATTTTTTTAATCATCACGATTCTAGATTATAAAACCGTTCTACTACAAACTTCTCTCTTCTCACATCCTCCATTGTTGCTACAACTCGTCCCTTTCATTGCCCCTATATTCCTTTTTCCATTCACAAGCTACTTTTTTTCTGCAAACATCTCTAACTTTCTTCTTTAGTAATAATGGCTAAAACCCGAGCATCAAAAAACCCTTCCATGACTCCCTCTAAAAACACTCCAACAACTTCAACCATTGTGGCTCCAATCATAAAACCATCTCCATTTATGAGTCCGATCTTATTTCTGACAACTGTGGTCAAAGACCGTTACCAGAATATTATGCTGAAGCATAACCTCCACCCTGAACAAAGTCTGCAACTGTCCCCACATCAGACCTTGGGGAAATTTATTGCCCGTACCATCAATCGCCTTAGATGAGAGTTCTTTTGTGAACATCCCTCTAGTTACTCCCCTACACTAGTAAGGGAGTTCTATACCAACCTTATGGATCCAAAGAAAGAGTTTGTTTTTTTAAGGAAGGGGCTCATCCCATGGAGTGTCGCCCAAATCAATGTACTTCTGAGAATCCCTGATAGGGTGGATGACCACTCACTGTTTATACATAGCCTGGATGATCAAAGCACTGGTCAGATGATGAAGGACCTCTATGTCGATAGAGCCACCTGGACTGGTAACGGGCTCTACAACTACACCATGCATAGAAGGTATCTCACAACCTTCAGCAAGGTATGGTTCCACTTCATCAACAGCCGCATCATGCACTCTACACATAGCACAACGGCGACATTAAACTGTATATGGCTCTTACATTCTATCGTACACTTCTGACACATTGACATCGGAGAGATCATCCATAATCAAATCATGGAAGCCACTGGCAAGCAAACTGGTATACTCCCATTCCCCTCTCTAACCATGTTGCTTTGTGAATAGAGGGCATTGTGACCGGGGATGGTGAGGAGATATTAGAGAACAAAGGCCCGATCAATGGCATTTTTATTGAACGGATAACTCGTGGCCAGGAGACACTAGTGGCCGAAGAAGCCTCGAAGAAGAAGGATAGAAACAAAGGGAAAAAGAAGGCAGAACAATTCGATGCGCCCACAAATCCACAAGTGGCGAAGAAGCTAGATCTAATGGAAGTACATCTTGACCGTATTGACATGTACTCAATCCACACTGGCAGTGTCGTCGATAACATGGATTATAGGCTGCATAAAATGTTATGCTTACACAAAGGCCTGGAACGAGGCTATTATCATCGCACTATGCCAGATCAGCCCCAATCCATTATTAGACTTTTCAGCCTTTCCGTCCATCTTCTGCCAGATGCAATACTCTACCTCCGATCAACCTACTCCTGATGGTAGACCTGTCCCTATACTAACACGGATTAACATTTCTGATGATGAAAAGGAAGAAGGGCACTCGAAGGCTGAGGAGGATTACTATCGTACCTTTGCCCATCTATTTAAGGACAAGTTCTCCAACAGCCTTGGTGAGAATATGGCTCGACATGAGTTTGTTGTGGATGAAGGTGTCGACGTAGTGGAATATGCTGACATTGGTCTAAACGAACCAGAGCAGCATGAGTATGAATGTGCAGACCAGGGAGATAACCAGATGAAGGAAAAGGAAGAAAAAGAGAAGGAAGAAGTGAATAAAGAGAAGGACCTTTCCGAGATGCAGGAAGAGAAGGAAAAGGATGCCCTGACAACGATCACTGAGGATGTTGTCGACACACCAAAAAGTGTGGAGGCATCCAACTCTGATGAACCTCGACCTGATTCGAGCTAGGCTGAAGTTGTTATGAGAGGAATTGAGGAACTGAATCCTCTTACTATCGTGCCATATGTGGCACCACTCATCGAAATCCACCCATCTGAAGTGATAACCGATAAGGCTACAACCCAACCTGTAGAGGAGGAGAAATCCGCTGAGCCGGTTGGTACGATAGATAAAAGGAGGAAAAAGGCGCAAGGATAAAAAGAAGAAGAAGCACAAATATGAGGGTGAGCGCCCAAAGAAGAAAAAGAAGAAAACAAAGACAGTCACTGCATCGCTTCTAACCTATAAATTGTCGACGTATTATTCTATCATATGAATACAATTTGTGCATTAGGATTCCAGAAAATTCAAGTTGTGAGAATATTGATTGCGGTGACATTTTTTGCTTGTGACTTTGTTAATTTTTGTTTACTTGAGGACAAGTAAAAACTCAAGTTTGGGGGTGTGATAGCATTGCAAATGATATATATTTTCTCTCTAAATTGGTGTTTTAATTGTCTCTTTTGTATCTCATTTAGCATATATCATAAGCATTTCATACTTAGTTTTTAAATTTCCAACTCATTGCTAGTTAGTTTAAATTCTTATTATTTTTATATCTTTTTGTACTAATGTCGATGCAAGTAGCCGATATATTATGCTTTAGAATTGTCAGCGCAGGAACTCAATCTAGAAGATTAATGTTGGAAGAAGAATGCAGCCACAAGATCAACTTGGAATTGCGACCAACGATATCGTTGCACAAAACCTAAACCTCGAATGAGTAAACTCAAGCTGAATTTACATATGGAAGCACCACTATAAGAACATCACAGGTGTCACCACAATTATGATCTTAGATTGCGCTTGGAAATACAGCGACAACCTACAGATCTCTGAAGCAAACATTAAATCTGCGTGAGTGCACAACTGAACTCTAGCTAACTTTGACAGCTCTAAAATCTAGATCTGGATCTGAGAATGGAAGGTTAAAATTTGCAACTTTTGAAGGCTATAAATAGAATAATGAAGAAATCATCAAGAGTTGAAGAATTAAATTTGCAAATTACTTTGTGTTTTTGGAATTTATTGCTGGAGACTGGTGAGCTAACTGAGCCGACAATCAGCAACTCTTGATGAGGAGTGCTTGATGCTGAGCAAGAGAAGCAATAGGGGGTAATCCAAGTAGCCTAGAGATAGTATATTCCGATGTATTTGTTAACTCCTTTCTTATAGATGATGAACTATTATTAATATTTGAATGAATACGAGAGTACCTTTCAGTATTTGATCACTTTGATTCTTATTTAATGTTGTTTATCTGTTAATTCCTGGATCTAATTGCATCAAACACGAGAGTGGCTTTGCAGTCTACCGACATAGAGAGATGCGGTGACAAGTTAGGTTAACAAGTAAGTTAGGTGAGAGCTGCTTGGGATTAGAAGAGATTCTGATTACTTGTTTTGGGTACATAACGTTGTTCACATCGAGAGGTGGAGTAATTGTGGGTACATGAGTCGTGACTAAACAGGGAATTGTTATTGGTAAGAATTCGTTAGAGCTTCATTGCTACAATAGTTTATCTATTCAAAACCTTGTCGACACATCCTGCTTTGCGACTTAGCAAAATTAGTGATCCACTCCAGATCTTCACACTTGATCACATTTATATTTTCTGCATTTAAATATTCAGCACTTAATACTCAACATATTTGATTTATTTTCAGTACATTGACATACTAAGATTACGTTGATAATATTGACTATTTTAGTGTGCAGATCTAATGTAATTGCACTGACATCATTCCTCACATTTTACTTAATTTCAGTATTAGTTGCTCCGACATTTAAACATCAAGAACCTATTTCCTCGTCGGATCGATATCCGATAGACTTATCTATCAACTATACTTGCATCAACGTGTGTTCACTTACACAATCGCTATGACATTTCAGACCATTGCCAACACATTTAAAATATGTTTTCCTTGGTGACAAAGATACCCTGTCAATTATTGTCTTTGCAAATCTCAACGCAAGTCAAGAGGAGAAATTAATCCAAATACTGAAGCAACACAAGTGTGTCATCGCTTGGAGCATTACGAATATAAAAGGCATTAGTCCCTCTTTCTACATGGACAAGATCAGGCTGGAGGATGAGGGAAAGCAATCCATCGAGCAGCAAAGGAGGTTAAATGAAAAAATGAAGGAAGTAGTGAAAAAAAGGGATTATCAAATGGTTGGATACAAACATTATTTACCCAATTTCTTATAGTACATGGGTGAGCCTTGTCCATTGCGTTCCAAAGAAGAGCGGTACTACGGTTGTAATTAATGACAAAAATGAACTAATCCCTACTCGCATTGTTACAAGTTGGCGAGTTTGCAAGGATTAGCCCCGTTTGAACAAAAAAAAAGATCACTTCCCACTTCCCTTCATTGATCAAATGCTGGACAAACTTGCTAGTAAGGCCTATTACTGCTTCTTTGATGGATATTCTGGCTACAACCAGATTGCAATTATGCCGGCGGACCAAGCAAAAACAACTTTTACTTGTCCATTTGGTACCTTTGCTTTTCGCTGAATGCCATTTGGTCTGTGCAACACACTGGCCACATTTCAAAGGTGCATGATTGAAGACTCGTTGGAGGTATTCATGAATGATTTTTCTGTCTATGGTCACACTTTTGATAAATGCGCTGTCAATTTAGATAGAGTGTTAAAGCGATGCGAGGACACTAATCTGGTACTAAACTGAGAAAATGTCACTTCATGGCAATTGAAGGCATTATCCTTGGACATCATATCTCCTGTCAGGGCATCGAAGTAGACAAGGCAAAGGTAGAGATTATTGAAAAGTTGCCTCCACCTACTTATTTCAAGGGAATAAGGAGTTTTCTCGGTCATGTAGGATTCTATCAATGATTTATACGATATTTCTCAAAAATTGCAAAACCTCTCTACTCAATGTTAGAGCAAAATAAAAAGTTTCTATTTGATGCTGCTTGTCTGGAAGCATTTGTAAAAATTAAACAGCAATTAGTGCAGGCACCTATTGTCGTTGCACCGGACTGGTCACAACCATTCGAAGTTATGTGTGATGCGAGTGACTATGCAGTAGGTGTAGTGCTTAGGCAACGCAAAGACAAGATATTTCATATAGTATATTATGCTAGCAAAACTCTTATTGAATCACAGGTAAATTATACAACCACAAAGAAAGAGTTGTTGGTAGTAGTTTTTGCATTCGATAAGTTTCATTCGTATCTTGTCGGTGCAAAAGTCATAGTATATATAGACCACTCTGCATTAAGATACCTCTTCGCCAAAAAAGTTGTCAAACCAAGAATGATTCAATGGATCTTACTGTTATAAGAATTCGATGTTGAAATTAAGGATCGAAAAGGATTAGAAAATCAGGTAGCAGATCATTTATCTCGTCTGGAATTTGGGAGTGAAGATGGAAATACTTCACAAATTGTCGACTCTTTTCCAGACGAGAAGCTCATTGTTATCGATGCATCCCCATGGTATGCGGATGTTGTCAATTATTTGGTCTATGGCAAACTACATTAGGTGCAACTGGTCACCGAAAGGTAAGGTTTCTTCGAGATGCTGTAAAGTACTATTGGAATAAACCTTACCTGTTCAAAGTAGGCACCGACAATATTATTCGTCGCTGTGTTCCTGAAGAAGAAATGCTTCCTATCCTGAAGCATTGCCATGATGCCCCTTATGGAGGTCATTTTGGTGGTGTTAGGACTACTGCAAAGGTCCTTCAGTCGAGATTTTATTGGCCATCACTGTTTCAAGGTGCCCACAACTTTGTTCAACAATGCTATAAATGTCAGCGCACTGAATCGATATCTCGCCCGCAATGAGATGCTACAATAGCCTATTATGGAAGTTAAGCTTTTTGATGTTTGGGGTATGAATTTCATGGGACTGTTTCCCAATTCTTTTGGAAATGTTTATATTCCGGTCGCTATTGATTATGTCTCTAAGTGGGTCGAAGCAATTGCTATCCCTAAAGATGATGCTTGGACAGTGTTGAAGTTCTTTCAAACATACATCCTCATTCGCTTTGGCACACCTAGAGCATTATTCAGTGACCAAGGCACTCATTTTCATTGTAATCAAGTTGAAACCGCATTAAAACATTATGGTCTTAAACAACGAATGGCAACCACATATCATCCACAAACGAATGGCCAAACTGAAGTATCCAATCGACAAATTAAAAATATCCTGGAAAGGTGGTGAATCCATCCAAAAGTGATTGGGCTTCAAGGCTCAATGATGCATTATAGGCTCTTCGTACAACCTACAAAACACCATTAGGAGTGTCGTCGTATCAGCTTGTTCTTGGTAAATCCTGTCACTTGCTTGTAGAACATGCACATAAGGCCATGTGGGCAATAAAGCAAGTGAATATGGATTATGATGCTGCTGCTGGACAAAAGAGATTACTGGATATTTCTGAATTAAAGGAGATTCGACGAAATGCATACGAGAATGCTACCATATACAAAGAAAAAAACTAAGAGATGGCACGATAACATTATCTTCCAGCGACAATTTTCTATAGGTTAGTTAGTACTTTTATTTAATTCATGTTTAAAATTGCATCCTAGAAATGGTTAGGGCCATTCGAAATTATCGAAGCATTTCCTCATGGTGCGGTGACAATTAAAGACTTAAATGATGGGCACCAACTCAAGGTAAATGGCCACTGATTGAAGCATTATCTCAGCCAAGATAACCGCGAGCAGAATTAAACCATTAATCTAGTCACATTTTCTTAACTTGTCATTACATTTGTTCCATTTATTTTTTTTTATTTTATTTTATTTCAGTTATTTTCTTTTGTTCTTTTACAAGAATAAAAGCTACTCTTTTTGTCGACGGACAGAAAACCCTACTTGTCGATGCAATTTACTTGTTAAATCATCACAATGAAACGTTTCAGGAAAGAATCATGTTGTTTGATTCACCCTGTTCCCCAATCATCGGATCAATTTGAAAAAGGACAATCCATGTCATTTCATTTATTGGATGTAGACATAACGTCTTATCCCTATAGTGGATACCATCACGCCTCTTCAATTTCATTCCCTATAAAATACCCCACTGTGTCGACGGTGTTCTCCACAACCACGAACTCTATTGTTGCTACAAAACTTTCTTTTCTTCAACCTTCCAATTTCTTATGACTTTCATTCTCTTTCTATCATACAGTCATGACAAGAAAAAGAGGATCAAAAACCCCTTCTAAATTAGTCGATAAATCCTCTACTATGGTGACTCGTAACGCAGAGCAATCTCCATCCAAGGAACCAGTACTATTTCTCACAAAAGTAGCCAAAGATCGCTTCCACAACAATATGTTGAAGCATAATTGCCACCCGGAGCAAGGATTCCAGCTGTCACCATTACCTACGATGGGTAAACAAGTCCATCGGATTATCTCACGTTTGGGGTGGGAAACATTTTGCAGCCATCTTGAAGGATATTCTCCATCCCTCGTCAGGGAATTCTATGCCAATTTTATTGATAAGGAACAAGAGTTTGTCTTTGTTCGAGAGGGACTGGTACCTTGGAGTGCTGCACATATCAATGCCCTGTATAACATTGTTGAGGGGGAAGATGAGCATATCACCTTCCTAGAACAACTGACAGAGGAGGGTGCTGACTTATTAATGAATGATCTATGTATTGACGGTACCTTTGGATTGGCAACAACCCCAACAACTATACAATGCATCATCTATTCCTCAAGGTTCAAAGCAAGGTCTGGTTCCATTTTATCAACTACCACTTATTGCCTTCTACTCACATCATCACGATAACTTTAGATAGAATGTGTCTCATACATTCAATTATTAAAGGTCACCGAATACATGTCCGTGCAATCCTGCATCAAGATATTGCAAAGGTGCAGCAAAGCAATCAGGTATTTTGCCATTCCCCTCTCTTATAACGTAATTGTGTCAACAGGGGAGTGTTGTGCCTCGTGAGGGGGTGGAGTTCTTGGAAAATAAGTGACTAATTAATGATGTCTCAGTTGAGCACATGACAAGGGGGAAGGAGACCCCTATGGTGAAAGAAGCTATACCAAAAAAAGAAAAAGCAAAAGCAAAGAAGGAAGCAAAATGACCTCATGCCCCCACAAATCCTCAATTATGGAGGAGAATTAAAGAAATCGAGCAGATGGTTGACAGAATCAATGTACGACAAATCAAACTTGTTGCCATAGTTGAGGACATAGAGCACTCTCAAAATTTATTCTATGCCTACACTAGGGCATGGAATAGTGCGATTGTCAGCACATTACGCAGCATTAGCTAACATCCTCTGGTAGAATTCCCAGTATTTCCTCCTATCATTAGAGAGGCTACACCATCAACTGAAAGAGCTGCCTTGGAAGGAAAGGACCAATCTATAGAGTCTCCGCATATGGTCCACATATCTAATGATGAGGAACAGGATGTAAATTCAAAGGATGTTGAAGATTGCCTCCACAATATTGCCAAGCTTTTTGAAGATGATTTTCCAATAGTTTGGGAGCAAATATGGTTGAAACAGAAGCCAATGCTACTAAGGAACACACGATTGTGAAATATGTGGGTATTAAGGAAGTAAAAGAAGAAGAGAAGGAAGTAGAAAAGGAAGAAGTAAGAAAAGAGGAAATTTTTGTCGCGACAAATTTGTCTGAAGAATTTGTCGCCACATCCGAAGTTGTGGGTGCAATTAATGATGATCTGGCGCAATCTGTTCGTGAATCAGGCTAAGGCTATGTCAATCAACAATGAGGATTTCAATCCTATGGCTATAATGCCTTATGTGGCACCCCTTGCTGAAATACATCCTTTTGATGTCACCGTCGATGAGGCCAGCACACAACCAAAGGTGGAAGAGCAATCTGTCAACCCGGTTGAGGCCAACAGAACAAAAACGCAAGTGCAAGGATAAGAAGAAGCATAAGGAGGAGTGCCACAAGGAGAAGAAAAAGACCAAAGCAGTCACATCTTCAACTGCACATCACTGAGTTAGTCTTTCAATTTTTTCAGAACATAGTTTAGTAGCATATCTTGTAGATGTAATTGCATTAGCATCACATTTTAATTATCCTTGCATTTTATTTATTGATGCATTTGCATTATAGTTGCATTTCCATATATATTTGTATATTAATGTCAGTGCATTGAGAACAATGCAGACTTTAAGTTGGGGGGGAATGTATATGGATTGGAAATGCAATTACACCCACATTTTTAAAAAAAATTATCCTTTTTAGTTTAATGAAAGTATGCAAGGTTATGAAAAAAGTGGCTACAAATTTTCATTTAATGCTTAATTCTTGAATTATGTGAGATGCTAATACATGAATTGGATGAATGTGATTGAATGTTGTATCCCTCTATTATTGGATGATTGGTTGAAATTGCATTAGTAATAAATGAGTAGTATCATTATTTGAATCTTGGAATAACTTGCTATCTACAGCTATGTATATATAATTAGAATTATTAATAAAAGACACTCCAACGTGGGTGCATTGTGACTTATCAAGGGGGAACACTCCAATGCAAGTGTTAGAAAAAGTAATCTAGCCAAAGGCTGTCACTGCAAGAGTGTGTGTCGGTGCAATTACATGCTCCCTAGGGGTTTGTTGCACCCCATCATTACTTCTCAAGAATAAGGGTATAGTAATGCAATGACATCCCTCAATCGAAAAAAAAAAGAGAAAAAAAAAGGGAAAAGAAAAGAAAAAAACAATATGTTGATATAATAAATGTTGTGTTGGTCAAGAGAATTTAAGATTTAGAGCATGATTGTAGCATTGGTGAAGTTGCAATTTTGATTATTCATAACTATAAATTATCGGCACAATTTTCTATCATGTGAATGTAATTTATAGGATCTTAGAAAATTCAAGTTGCTAGAATGATTATTGCTTCAACCAGACTTTTGCCATGACCTTGCTAGCTTTTGTTTACTTGAGGACAAGTAAAAACTCAAGTTCGGGGGTGTGATAGCATTAGAAAAGACCATTAATTTCTCCTTATTTAAAGTATAATTTGTTCCCATTATATCATGTGTAGCATTCATTTTTAGCATTTTATATTCAGTAATTGCATTTTCTAAGTTAGTGATGTTTGGTTTAATTTTCTTTAATTTTGTCCTACTTTTGCTACAAATGTCACCACGTTTAGTGTTTAGTATTGTGTCTTTAGATGTCGATGCAGGGATCTGTCTTAAAAGATTAAAGCAAGAAAATGTTCAAGGTTGTCGCTGCAATTTAGAATCCAGATTGTGCCTAAATCTGTCATCACATTAGCATTTCCAGATTGTACCCAGGAATATTGATGCATGAACATATCCAGAAGTATCAGTGCATGAGGATATCAAGGTTGTCGTAGCAAATTAAAATCTAAATTTGAGTCCAAAAATGTCGCAACAACTTGTAACTGCTTGCTGCATATACCAGATCTACGTGAGTGTACAGTTGGATTAACTAACTTGTACAACTGGAAGGAAGTTAGATCTGAGAGAAGGAGGACACCTCTACTGGGTATTAAAGATAAATATTGAGGAGAGAGAGAAAGAAGGGGGATCATCAAGCTTGTGACAAAAAATCAATTCTATTTTTCTTATTTTTCTTAAGCTTGCTTCCATGGCAGCTTAATTTCTTAGAGAGTGAACTGACTGCGACGAGAAGGTAGCATCTGCTCCTGACGAGGAGTGTTCTAAGTGCGACACAAGAGGAGCATTAGGGAAGAGTTCTAGTAGGCTATGAATAGAATGCCTCAACTTGTTCTTTATTTCCTCTCAAACGTTGATAAATTTTGATGAACTTAATTATGTATGGAAGTACCTTTTAATTTTATATCTAAATTGATTTCTATTCAATTCCTCATGTTTATTTATCTTTGGATTTAATTACTTGATCACGGAAGTGTTATTGCAGTTGCTGACACTGGAAAGTGCAGTGACAAGTTAAATTAACAAGCAAGACAATGGAAGTTGCTTGAGACACGAAGGAATTCTGGTCACTTGTTCTCAAATGCAAAGCATTGCCAGCACTGGAAGGTGTGGTTAATGTGAGTGTTTGGGTCTTGGATAAACAGAGAAGTCGGAGTGAGTAAGATCTCATTAAGCTTAATTGCAACGAAAATATATCTATCATTTACCTTGTTGTCACATTTAGTGATTGTCGACTTATGAAGTCAGGGATACTCTCCATTGCATAATCATTGTTTTTACTTCTTTAATTTTCTTTAATTGCATCGACAAATTATCTTCAAACTTTCATTACATTTTCTTATTAATTTGCTTTTACATATTGTATTACAGTCTTACAACATCTGCTCCAACAGTTTAAATTCATATATTTCTACAGACTTTGATTTAATTGCACTGACATTATTCCTTACAACTTCTTTTATTATAATTCTAAATGCTTTGGCAATTATAGCATAAATAGTCATCTCTGTGGGATCGATAACTGATAGCTATGATCTATCAACTATACTTGCATCAACAAGTGTTCACTTGCACGTGACGTTCATAACACGATCACCATCTCACCCCCTTATCTCTCCTTCTCTCACCTTCCTTTTATCTCTTATCTAGGAATCTCAATATAGTATAATCCTTTTATCTAGCCTATGAGTATTCTCTTTTGTTTCTTGAGTAAGATTTCTTTTTCTTCTTTTTGGTAACCTTGTGACTTTGTCACTCTTCTCATGATTTCTTACTCACGAATTTTTCTTCTATTTCTACTCATTTTTTCTTTCTTTATTTTTTATTTTTTCACTATTTCTGTCTTTTTGGCTAACTAAAGCTCATACACCATATTGATTTTCCTATTTCACTCTTTATTTTATAACCTCCACCATGATATGTCTACTTACCCTCAATACATATAGCCATACGTTTATTGTCATGCAGAGTAGGACCAAAGAAAAGAGTATACATAAATCATCATTTTAGACTTTAGAGGCTTATAGTGTGGTTCATCAAGAAGGGTTATAAGGCTCAAAGATAGGTACCAATTGGAAATTCAGAATAAGGTTTGACTTTTTAGCTTTAAATGCAACCAAATAATACCTTAGGTTGTAACACCCCTTACCCGTTTCGGTCACCAAACCCAAGTAGGTACTTGTTACAACTACAAATTTTCTCATTTAATTACCAAAATCCCTCATATTAGCCTTAAACCATGTCTTGTAAACATCCGAGTAAGAAATTTAGAGTTTTGTAGTCATTCACCTTTGTTCCGACTGAAAACAACATTTCTAAAATACTTAATGGACTTCTATCGATACTTAAATAGTTGAGTACCGATAGAAGTGAAAGTTCTACCGATTTAAGTATGGGAACTACCGATACAACCTATACTAACAAGTCAAAGGCTGAAACTCAAACTACCCTGTACTTCTACTGATAGGCACCAAAGTTCTACCGGTAAAAGTACATAGGCTTCATAATATCATGAATTTCATAATTTCCAAGTGCATTACTATTACATCATTGTATAAAAGATCAGTTTAAACCATCAAAATGCTAATTGGACATATTTCCTAATCTAATTCAAAATAACGAAATTACGACTTCTATACATGCCATTTTATAACCTAAGATGAGTAATCAAGATCTACCAAAATAGGAGTCGGATAGTGTGATGATGCTCCTACGATCCCAACGATCAAGCCTCCAAACGATATACAAGAACACGGAAATCAACTATATAAGCATATGATGCTTAGTAAGTCCATATCAAGAAATCAACTTACTAAAGGCCTAATTCACAAGAATTGTCTTCCCATTCATGTACATATTTCCATATCTAAAATTTTCTTCTCAAGATTCTCATAATCTGTCTTCTGCTATACCTCATATTTCAATCGTATTTTATTATATTTCTTGCATATAGTGTTACTGGTGTACCCGTTGGATCTTTAGAAATTACATGGGTCATATTTGTATCGTTTCCACACTAAGTGTGAATGTAATATCTCTGTATCATGTATTGCTCACACGAGCTATGAAATGGGCTTGCTCACACGAGCTGTGGGTTAAGATGTTACACGATGCTGCTCAGAAGAGCTGTGGAGAATCCGTAACAAAAGCTGGATCTTAGCCATCGATAGGACATCTAAGACCAACACCCATATGACATGTAATGCTCACACAAGATATGAAGTAGGCCTGCTTACATAAGCTGTGGATCAATATGTTAGGCTACACGATGCTACTCACACGAGCTGTGGAGAATCTGTTACAAATGTCGAATCTCAACCATCGATAGGACATCTAAGACTAGAACCCATATGACCTGTAATGCTCACACAAGCTGTCAAGTGGGCCAACTCACACGAGCTGTGAGTTAAGATATTAGACTACACGATGTTGCTCACACGAGCTGTGGAGAATCTACAATAAATGTTGGATCTCAGTCATCAGTAGGACATCTAAGACCAACACCCATATGACCTATAAATCCTGAAATTGGGTCATGTAAATCCCAATATTCCTTATAATCCAACAGGTATATATCCATGTCATTTCGTATTATTCTTTCACTAATCAATTTCTCTTCACCAATTATAAACAACAACCAAGAAGAATAATAATTAAAGTTATATATGTATGAAAATAAAAAATTTACTTAAGTTATCAAACTTCACCTTTTAAATATCTTTCCCTCAAGTCCTTTTTGTGTAATTAATCAATCAAGCCTTTAAACTCCTTAACTAAAATTTAATATGACACTTTCACCTTTCTTGTAAATACTAATTTAATTGTATTCACTGGCATCACTCATCAGAATGTGTGGTTTCGAACCACTGTTCTTAAAGCCACAGAATTTGGGTTGTTACATAGGTCATCCCTGAACACCTTAATATGCATAAATATCAATTTAGTTATATGATTCTCACAATTACTATCTATTATCTATACTAGCATGCTCAATTCCTTATACCATTCTTATCATTTGGTATCAATACTACTTTTCTATCTATACTTAATGTAACCTATAGAAATTAATAATTTCATGCTCAAAAATTTAAAAATTCCTCATCATCATGCTAAATTTATTAACAAATACACTCAACCTATTATACATGCTCCTAACCAATCACTTGTATTTCTAAAAGCTCAAGTACATATCCAAAAATCATAAAAACTAAAAACTATATGCAAAAATTCCTATTTTACCCCCACACTTTAGAAAACACATTGTCCTCAACCCTTTAAATAGTAAGGAAAGAAGTCACCCGATTAATCGTGAAAGTCTTCTTCTTCATGGTGGTTTTCCTACTCTTTTTGTCATGAATGCTCGAAATTTTTGTCTCTATAGTGTGGGGTTCCTACAAAAAGAATTAAGGCATATATAGGCAAAAATAAATCCTAATCCTACTCCTACAAATTATATAAGTCTTAAAAAACAAAAACCAAAAACCAAAAATCATCCAAAATTTCAAGTCTGTAAATTAAATAAACTCTAAATCTTGTTAAAAAAATATTCCAATCCTCTTCCTTCGAGTCGGATTGAGGGTCCAATGGAGCCTGCCCTTGTCGAAATACTTTTGGTGAGAGATCTCACCTTGTCGTCATGCTAGGCTCCAAATCACCAGTCCCTTAGGAGTTAAGTATTGAGGCTAGAGCATTGCCTCATACTCATCTTTGGTGTTAAGGTCTTCTTGCTCCAAGTTGGTCCCTCCCAACTCAATTTCATCTTCAACTTCTTCCTCATTTCCAAAAATGTTTTGTGGATAGTTTAGAGTAGGTAATCGATTCATCCTTGAAAATTCTTTCAACACAGGACTTGTTTCTTGCATCCACCAAATCATGCCATCTAACATCCCTTCTATGCTACCCCCATACCCTTTTCGAGCTCTTACAGCATCTTTTTGTTCTAAAGAGGCTGGCACATCAATCTTCTCTTTCCTTCTCTGATTCCATTTTTTATCTGCTTTCGTTGAAGCTCAACGTATTATTTATATATGGAATCACCAATGATACTTCTTGTTGGCTTCAAGAATTGTTCACTGTCGCTCATTGGCACGTCTGCCTTTTTGCATAGTGTCGTCACTAAATGAGGAAAGAAAAGTCTAGCTTTTTTACTTTTTGTGGAATTTTGCACTTGTAAATCCATCGCCTCACACAAATTCACTTTTTTTGGAAAATAGCATACAAGAAAATAGCTCAAAAGGTATTAACGTTAGAAAGCACTGAATTGTTCCCATTGATATCTTCCTTAAAAGATGCAAAAAACTCAAGAACTACAGGTACTATAGCGTTACCTGTCGGGGAAACACAGAATTGTTCCCATTGATGATACCTTACTAGCACCCATATCTCTTTGAAAAGAACCATTGATGGCTCGAAGCCTCGTTCTTGAATAAGAGGTCGTCCTTGTGAAGATAGAAAGTATTTCTCCACTTGGGTGCTCCCAAACCGCTCATAATATGAGTCATTATCACTCTCTTGCACAATGATTCATTTTCTAGGAGGCATTGTAATCTGCAACACTTTTTGAACATAAATGAATAGTAACTAATGAACTACTACAAGGTGAGAAATACCTTTGGTGTTGAGTGCGTGCCTTGCCGATGAGATTGAAGCGAACCTTTGGAATATTAGAGTGGAGCTTTTCTTAATAAAGAGTAGAATTTGGGGCTTTAGGTTTTGAAAAGGGAAAAAGGATGAAGAGTTGAGAGAGTTGGGAAGAGTTTTGAGAGTGTTTAAGTGTTAGGATTAAGTTTTAGATTAATGTACTATATAAGTGGTGTAAAATATTAGGGTTTTAAGGATAAAAATGAGTAAAATAAGGGTTTAGCCATCGGGTTGCCCAAGTGAGTTTGGTCAACCTTGTAAATTTTACAGATGATGTTGCAACGTAGCCTTAGTATGTTGCGACAAACCCTTCAGTGTCGTTTTATCACGACGTAGCTCTCCTTATGTCATGATAAATCTATTAGTCTTGAAATTTTAACAATCTGAGCCCTTTGTCGTAACATACAAAGGGGTACGTCACGTCATAGCATGCTTGGGCTTCCTTGGGGTAGACTAGCTGCTTTGTCATGATGTAGAGAAGTTATGTCACGACATACACATTAGTTTTGATTAAAATACCCTGAAAAAATGAAAATATAATAGAGTTAGTATGTTAGCATCTATATAAGTATACAAATACATATTAATACTTGTCAAAATTGTCTAACAAGGATGTTAATGTGCATTTCGACACCCGAAAATAGTTCATTCTATCACTATTCTTCCAACAGTCATCATGCCAAGCTATCCTCTGGCATCTGTCCCTTTCTCAAAAATTTTTGCATACATAACCACTAGTTCCTTTTTCAGTCATATCTATCCATGACGATTGCGAATTTATGCCACTAACTAATTTTGTGACTGCTTTCATTATTGGGCCAATTACAAAATTTGTAAGCCCTTGGGTGGTGACCTAACAGCTGCTTAATTACTTCATTTAGTAAAAATAGTTTTCTTACTGAATTTTCTCTTGATGTTCCTACAGCTATCTCTTTCCATTCGTGATTTTCATCACATATTCTTGAAAATTCTTATTCATGATATCATTGTTTTAATTGAATTCTCCATGGACTTAATTCCTTCTTCCATGAGGATTTAACTATTCTAACATTTGAGAGCTGAAGTGTTGGCTTATGGATGTGAATATTACCTATTATCTGCAGAAGATGAAAGATTTTCATATTAGTAATTTCTTTAGGAATTTGTTTCAACAGGGAAGCATTGTGCATCACAGACAATTTCCATTGGAAATCGAATCTTTGATCTATAGTGTCTTCAATCAATATTTCTTTTGTGGACATGTTCGTAATAGTAATTAACTGAAGATCCAAACTTTGTGAGTGGGAATCGTCATCCTTCTCTATAAGGATTGATTCCAATGATGATACATCAACTTGTTCGTCGGTTCGATTAGAAAATTCTTCAAAAATTATCACTATGCCTCGACACGAGATAATGGATGTCGCAACATAAGGACAAGAATGATGAAATCATGAATCTGCCTTCTTCATCGTGACATAGCAATGTCTATGTCACGACAAACCTCCTATGTCGCAACACAGCATGTCTATGTCGCGACCAACCCTAAAGATGTCAACGAAAAAGTACACTGACTAATATGTCGCGACATAGGACCTGGTATGTCATGACATCGACTTCTAGACGTGAATTTGACATTGTGTAAAGGGTATTTCGATCTTTACACTACCACATAAACACAAGGAATGGCAGCTGACCTAGGGTTAAGGAAAACGACCATCTAATGCTATAAATAGGGCCTCTTGCACTAGGGTTTTACACACCATTTACTTAGCTTTTAGTTTTGTTTTGTATTTTCAATTAGAAATGAGATTGTAGAACTCGCATAAACGTTCGAGGAATTTTTCCCGACAGATTGCCAATACAATTAAAGTTTCTTTTTCATTTGAGTTATTTAATTATATGTTTTTATTTATCATTGTTTCAATTATGATTAAGAAAACCATAAGGACCTAATTCCATTTTGGGGAATTAGGAAGTGGAAATATGATTATTTAAATTGTTGTTTAACAGGGATTTTTATTTCAGATTAGCTGTTAGGGAAAGGAAGAACATAAAACAAATACTAAGTCTGAAAACCCTAGAACGTAATTTAGGTGGGAATGAACCCAAAACTGGTATTGCCCATCCAAGAAAACCTTTTGCCCAAATCGATTTAAACTGTGACATCTAGCGATAAGTAGTCTCTATCGACTTGCTATACTGGTGGAAGATCAAGAGATCCAACTAGGTAGTGACTAGTTGACTGACGAAAAATCCCTAAAACCCAACAATTGAAGAACTCATACTAAAACGACATAATATCCCCAAAGTCGTTTATATATCTTCTACATCTCAACTTTTTACTTTATTTCTTTTATTTTTATGCTCTTCATAAACAAATCTTTTATTTCACTTCGTACTATAATCCCTAAAGTGATTACTAATTAGTTATATTCTTTGTAAGGATTTAATTCACTATTGTCTCATGCCTCTTTTAGGTGCGATCCTTGGAATACCACCAAGTGTTCTGTTGTAACACACTATATTTACAACCTAACCCGTATACTTGTGGAAGCCTAAAAACCTATGCCCAACAGGAGTACGTTCGGAGGCAGTCAAGTTGTTGATGCCATTATCGGGGAGGCAACGCTTTAGTGAATTTTATTGTTTCTTTGTTATTAGAATAATTAGGAAAATTTTAGGATATAGTTACGATTTAACCATACTAACAATTTTTTTTTTCAAATCGATTACTTTTAACCAACATTCCCATAATATTTTTTAGGCCATGGATGATTACTATTACATGTGGTAAAATGAGAGGTACAATTACGACGATGGCATCTACAATTATGGATATTATGAAGATTGGGAGATCATGGAAAATCAAAAACTATTCATGATAGACCTAAGCCCATGCGAAAGCGATGCCTCAATACACCGATGGAGTAATGATCTAAGTAATGATATAGTTGAACATTCACATAAGTCTGCTAGTAATTTATATGAGGTAAGTGAAAAAGATAATGACATGCCCAATTGTTTAGATGAGTCTCCTTTTGATTTGGCTAGAACCACCTCTAAGGTTGCATCAAGAATGTTAGATAAGATGGAACAGGTGAAGAAAATGCTCCAAAGTATATTTGAGGCGCCACTCTCAAGGAAAGAAGTCCTGCATGATCCAAAGGAATTTGAATCTGGCCGTGATGAGAATTATGGTAAGATTGAATCTGAGCTTGTAATTAAAGATCATGAGGAGATTGAACATATTCTAAGCATTGAAAACGAGCCTCAATCTAGTGATAATTAATTCCTTTGAATAATTATGATGACCTCAACTTGCAAAATATGGGTCTTCAATTGACAACTACTACCGACAGAAATACAGAAGAGAAGTTGGAAGATTAAGAATCCATAAATCAAGGCTTCAACCTTGGAAGAGAGATAGCTATGATATGCAACGTCTTTGTTTTGAAACAAATTCCCAGAGAAATTAACAATATAAGGGTTTTTCATATGCTTCAGATAACCGGAAAGATTTTCCTTTATGAGTCGTTACCTCACTTTTCAGATGTCCAAGTAATTGAGCCCTCATTAAAAAGGGAAACAAATTCGTGAGGAGTTCAAACCCTTCATTGGTTTCAAGAGCCATGCACAAAAACATTATTCAAGCCCACGGGAACATGTTGGGGATTAGTATCTGATCCAATTGAAATAGATGAAGTAACCATTGAGATGGAGGTTAAACCGATTGTTAATGAAAGTGTAGAAGAGCGCATACACTTTCTGGTCATAGTAGAGAAGCTGTCAACCGAAGAAGTCAGGGAGTTTGATTCATTCTCATTCGAGAATAGTAGCAAGGTTCAAGCAACCAAAACTTCATATGGTATGGAGGGAAGGAAACAAGCTTGAGGCAATAATACCCCGAAAAATAATTTGGGGCTGGCTCTGTTTTGGTACCAAATGGCTTGTAATGTGGATGTCACGTCAGTCAAAAATAAGGCAACATCATTGGACTCAATCGAAAGGGATGTTTTATACATATCGATAATGGAACAAACGATGAATAAAAGTGTCGAGAACTAGTTGGAAGCTCTTCTACGGTGGCGACACGGATCGTCTCGATTTTTAAAGAACTTCTATTCACTAAATTAATTTGTTTTAGTTTTTTATTTATTTTATTTTACTGCTTGTTTATTTTATTAATTTTAGTTGAGTTTAGTTTTTCTTTCAGTAGTTAATAGGAAATAGGGGTATGTTACGACACGCCACCCTTTGTGTCCAACACAGGTGATAAAATGAGGAAAATATGAGACTAATGCTGATGTCACGATAAAGAACCCTCATGTCATGACAAAGAATACAGATTGGACAACTATTCAAGACTGAGGACAATGTCACGCTGAACCATCAATCATATCGCGAAAAAAAAAGGATTAATGTGTTTGTCGCGACATATGGGGCTATGTCACGACATCGACTGCAATTTTTGTAGGATCGACCCAACCCGACTATGCAACCTGATGGTTAAAAACCTATTTTTTCGAAATTTAACAATCTAAAACCCTAGTTTCCAACCTCTATATATACTAAAACACTATTCTAAACATTTTCATCATATTTTAACTCTTCAAAAATTGTTAAAAACCTAAATATCCTTCCTTTACCTATTTCTCTTTTTCCACTTTTCAGGGTTTTCGATCTTACAAAGTAAAACACAAAAATGGATGATACAATGTAAGAATTGAGACCAGTATTTAAAGAATTTGCTCGACAACACAACATTAGGGTACCTGACTACACACTAGACATGTTTAGAATGGTGGATGAGGAGCATGATGAGGAGGAATTGGAAGAAGGGAAAGGCAGTGACAAGGAGGAGGAGGAGATTGACGAGGATGAACGAGTGTTTTGAACAATTTTTTTAAAAAAAGACTTTGAATTTATGTAATTTTTGGGATGTTTTTTATTTTAAGACTTATCTAATTTGTAAGAGTAGGATTAGAATTAGAATATATATTCTGCCTCTATATGCTTTAATTTTTATGAAGGAAACTCACATTATGGAAAGACATCATTTTGATCATACATGACAAAAAGGAAGAAGGAAAACCACCATGAAAGGAGGCACTTTCACGATCAATCGAGCAACTTTTTTCCTTACTATTTAAAGGGTTGCACATTGTAGACAATGTGTTCTCTAAAGTTTCGAGGGTAACATAAGAATTTTGTAATATATTTTTTAGTTTTTATGTTTTTCTTTAATGTGTGCTTGAGCTTGTAAAAATACAAGTGATTGGTTAGGAGCATGAATAATAGGTTGAGTGTATTTGTTGATAAATTTGTCATGATGATAAATTTTTAAATTATTTAGCATGAAAATATTAAGTTCTACAGGTTACACTAAGTATAGATAGGAAGGTATTGTTGATACCAAATGATGTGAATGATATGAGGAAACAAGCATACTAGTATATATGATATATAGTAATTTGGGGATTATGAGACTAAATTGATATTTGTGCATGTTCAGGTGTTTAAGGATGACCTAAGACATTGTTTGGTTACATCTAGAACTAAAAAGCTAAACCTTATTCTGAAAACTAAATTAGTACCCATCTTTGAGCCTTATGACCCTTCTTGATGAACCACATTACAAGCCTTTAAAGCCTAAAACGATGATTCGTGTGTACTCTTATCTTTGGTCCTATTTTGTATGGAAATTGACGAATGGCCAGATGTATTGAGGGTAGGTAAACACATTGTAGTGGAGATTATAAAATAAAGAGTGAAATAAGAAAATCAATATTGTGTATGAACTTTGTATAGCCAAAAAGAGAGAAATAATGAAAAAAAAAACAAAAAGAAAAAGAAACATGAGTAGAACCACAAGAGAAAAATCATGAGTAAGAAAGCATATGAAAATTGACAAAGTCACAAAAATACCAGAAAGAAGAAAAAGAAAATCTTACTCAAAAAGCAAAAAGAATACTCATAGGCTAGCTAATTAGAGAGAAAAGGAAGGTGAGAGAAGGAGAAATAAAGGGGTGAGATGGAATATAATATTAAGGGGAAGAATAAGGAATAGTATAATGTGTCAAACTATTTCGTGTTTGTAACCTTTTGTGCTTAATTGTTCTTTGAAATTCATACCTATCCTAAGCCTCAACACGTTACAAGCCGAAAACCCTATATGACTTAAACAATTCTATGCACGAATAAATATGGAAATTGTATGATCTCATTATAACTATCTGTATTGTACTTGGATAATCAAAGTACTTATAATAGGTATTGATGGATTTATATCGATAAAACTTTGATATTTGTATTTCTTGTAATTTATTGAACTTGCATTGTTCTAACCCAAAAATGGTAAAATTGCTCACTAATCATGTTAGAATTATTGAGAAATATATAATGCCTATAGTAGATGTTGCATATCTAATCTTTGTATAACAAAAATTCAAGCTCCTTTGGTTTCCTTTCTTGTTTTATTGTTTTCTTGTTACTTTTCTTGTTTTGTTTGCTTAAGGATAAGAAAAGATTTAAATGTGGGGGAGTTTGATCTATCAACTTTATACCTAACAGATTGAATTAGTTTTCACACTTGAAGAGCTTGAAATTAAGCATTTTATTTATAATTCTATAGGATTTTACTTAGATTTTACCTTGAATAAATTGTGAAAACCAAGTGCTAAAAGGTTACTTTATTGTCTTTAAGGCCGATTGAGGCCTAAAGGTTGGCTAACGTACTTTGTAAGTGTGTAGGAGACCATTAAACGATGTAGCATATAAAAAAATGATAACTATGCCACGACACGAGACAATAGATGTTGCAACATAGGGACCAGAATGAAGAAATCATGAATCTGCCTTCTTCATGGCGACATAGAAATGTCTATGTCGCGACAAACCCTTTATGTCGTGACACAACATGTCTTTGTCGAGACCAACCTTTAAGATGTCTACGAAAAAGTACACTGACTACTATGCCACGACACAGGACCTAGTATGTCGTGACATCAACTTCTGGACGTGAAATTGATACCGAGTAAAGGGCGTTTCAGTCTTTACAATGCCACTTAAATACGAGGAATGACAGTTGACCTAGGGTTGAGGAAAACGGCCGTCCAAGTCTATAAATAGGGTCTCTAGCACTAGGGTTTTACATACCATTTACTTAGTTTTTAGTTTTGTTTTGTATTTTCATTCAGAAACGAGATTGTAGAACTCGAATAAATGTTCGAAGAATTTTTCCCGACAAATTGCTAATAAAATTAAAGTTTCTTTTTCATTTGAGTTATTCAATTATATGTTTTTATATATCATTGAATTATGATTAAAAAAAACCATGAGAAACTAATTTCATTCTTGGGAATTAGGGAGTGGAAGTGTGATTATTTAAATTGTTGTTTAACAAGGATTTTATTTTGGATCAACTATTTAGGAAAGGAAGAACATCAAACAAACACTAGGTCTGACAACCCTAAAACGTCATTTAAGTGGGAATGAACCCAAAATTGGTATTGCCTATCCGTGAAAACCTTTTCCCCAAATCGGTTTAGACTGTAACAACTAGCGATAAGTAGTCTCTATCGACTTGCTATGCTAGCGAAAGATCAAGAGATCCAATTGGGTAGTGACTACTTGATTAAAGGAAAATCCCGAAAATCCAACAATTGAAGAAGTCATATTGAAATGACCTAATATCCCCAAAGTCGTTTGTAGATCTTCTACATCTCAACTTTTTACTTTGTTTCTTTTATTTTTATGCTCTTCACAAACTAATCTTATATTTCACTTCGTACTATAATACCTAAATTGATTACTAATTACTTCTATTCTTTACAGGGATTTAATTCACTATTGCCTCATGCCTCCTTTGTGTACGATCCTCGGAATACTACCAAGTGTTTTGTTGAAACACACTATATTTACAACCTGACCCATATACTTGCGAAAGACTAAAAACTTATGCCAAATAGGAGTACATTTGGAGGCGGTCAACAGGTCAGGTTGTAATATAGAATTGTACAATGAAATACTTGGCAGTATTCCAAGGATCGTACCGAAAGGAGGCGTAAGGTAATTGTGAAATAAATCCATGCAAAGAATAAAATTGATTAGAACTAAATTTAGGGATTATAGTACGAGAATAAAATAAAAGTGTTGGTTATGAAAAACATAAAAAGAAATAAACTAAGGATGAGAATAAAATTTAGGCGATCACTTCAGTATGACTTCTTCAATTGTTGCGTTTCGTGGACTTTCCTTCGATCGACTAGTTACTACCCCAATTGGATCTTTCGGTCTTCCACTAGCATAACTAGTCGATAGAGATTACTTATCGCTAGATGTCACAGTCTAAACCAGTTTGGGGAAAAGGTTTTTACGGATAGGCAATACCAATTTTGGGTTCATTCCTACCTAAATGGGGTTCTAGGTTTTTCAGGCCTAGTGTTTGTTTAATGTTCTTCCTTTCCCAAATAGCTGATTCAATTGACAAATCCCTATTTATACAAAAATTAAATATTCATACTTTCACTCCCTAATTCCTCAAAATGGAATTAATTCCTCATGATGTTCTTAAACATCATTAAAGAAATAATATAATCAAGCATAAAATTGATTTAATAAAATAAAAGCGACTTCAATTGTATTGGCAATCTGTCGGGAAAAAGTCCTCGAACGTTTATGCAAAAGTTACCATCTCATTTCTAAACAAAAATAACAAACTAAAATTAAAAACTAGAAAAAGGTATGTTTAAACCTAGTGCTAAAGGCCCTATTTATAACCTTGGCTGACTGTTTTCATCAACCCTAAGTAAGTTGTTGTCCTTCATGTTTAAGTGGCACTGTAAAGATCAAAACATCCTTCACTCCTTGTAGAAACAGTGTCCAAGGGTCGTTGTTATGGCACACCAGGACCTGTGTCGTGACAAAGCAATCAATCTCGTCCTTAGTGTCATCATCTAGGCATTTTTGCGACATAGCCTGTGTAAGTCGCGACAAAGAAGTGAGTCCCCTAAATCTTCAAGTTTAGTCCCTTTGTTGCGATGTAGAACATCTTATGTCATGATGAAGTGATCAATTTCATATTTGTTCAACTTCTCATTGTCTTCTGCACACTCACGAGGTATGTTAGTTAACCTTTAGGCCTCAATCGGCCTTAAAGAAAATAAAGTAACCTATTAATACTTGGTTTATACAATTTATTCAAAAAGTAAAATCTAAGTTAAATCCTATGAAAACATAAATAAAATACTTAATTTCAAGTTATTTAACTGTGAACAATAGTTCAATCTACTAGGTAGAAAACCGTTAGATCACTGGCCACCTATACTTGCCTTCTAGGTAGATTTGTTTCCTCTATTAGGAGGTCAAAGTTTCCAAAAGAGAAAGAAGATGATCCCCTTTATGCTCCATGTCTCCCTCACTTGCCTTAACCTTAATTTGCCATCTTTGTGAGTGTTAACTAAGCTGTCTCACCCTATTTGGCCGACCAAACCCTCTCCTATTTCATCTCCATTTTATTCTTTTAGCCTCCTTGCACCACCTTTTTTCTCTCTTTTTTTCGCCAAAAACCACCCATCATTTTACATATTTTTCTTCCTCCATCATATATTGAGTAGCCGCCACTCGAGCACCACCACCCAAGGCTGAGCCCTACACCTTATTTTTACATTCCTCCTCTGACTGATGCCGCTAGCACTGCCATTAACCACCCCCGAACAAATTCCAGTTCGGTATAGATTTTAGGCTACAGTAAGTATAAGGGTCAGGTTGTAAATATAGTGTGTACAACGAAACACTTGGTAGTATTTCAAGGATCATACCCAAATGAGGCGTGAAATAATAGTAAATTAAATCCCTACAGAGTATAAAAGTAATTAGTAGTCACTTTAGGGATTATAGTATGAAAGATAATAAAGAGAGTGGTTTGTAAAAAGGCATAAAAAGAAACTAAGTAAAGTAAAGAGTTTGAGATGTAGAATGTCGATAAACAAATTTGGGGATTTTAGGTAGCTTCCATATGAGTTCTTTAATTGTTGAATTTTAGGGATTTTCCTCCAATCAACTAGTCACTACCCAGTTGGATCTCTCGATCTTCTGCCAGCATAGCAAGTCGATAAAGACTACTTATCGCTATATGTCACAGTCTAAACCAATTTGGGGAAAAGGTTTTCACAGTTGGGCAATACCAATTTTGGGTTCATTCTTACCTAAATGATTTTTTTGTTTGATGTTCTTCCTTTCTCAAACAGTTGATCCAAAAGGTAAAATCCTTGTTAAATAACAATTAAATATTCATACTTCCACTCCCTAATTCCCCAAAAAGGAATTAGTTCCTCATGGTTTTCTTAATAATCATTAAAATAATAATATATGAAAACATATAATTGAATAAAGAGAATGAAAAGGAAACTAGAATTGTATTGATAACCTGTCGAGAAAAATTCCTTGAACGTCTATACGAGTACTACAATCTCGTTTCAAATGAAAATACAAAATGAAAACTAAAAACTAATAAACCGTATGCCTAAACCTAGTGCTAAAGGCCTTATTTATAGCCTTCGTCGGTTGTTTTCATCAACCCTAGGTCAGCTGCTGTCGTTCGTGTTTAAGTTGCATTGTGAAGATGAAAATTCCCCTCACTCGATATAGAGTTACAACCCAGGGTCGATGTCGCGACACACCAGGTCCTGTGTTGCGATAAAGCAAGCAGTTTCTCTTTTCTTCATTGCTAGCCCCATTGTTACGACATAGATCTCCCTATGTCATGATGAAGTGGTTAGTATCACTGTTGCTCAGCTGCTAATAGTCTCTTGTGCACTCACGAAGTAGGTTAGCTAATCTTTAGGCCTCATTTGGCCTTGAAAGCAATAAAATAGTCCTTTTCAATGCAATTTATTCGAAAGACAAAACTAAGCTAAAATCAATAAAACAAAAGGAAAAATACTTGATTTCAAGCTCTTTAAATGTGAAAACTAGTTCAAAATGCTAGGTATACCGATAAATCAAACTCCTCTACACTTAAGTTTTTGTTTGTCCCCAAGCAAACAAGAAAACTAAAATCAAATAACAAATAAATGAAATAACAAAAGAAAGATAAGTGAGCTTGAAACTGTATTACACAAAGATTAGGTTTTTAACATCTACTCTAGGCCTTATATATTTCTTAATAATTATAACATGATGAGTGAGCAATTTTTCCATTTTTAAGAAGAAATAATATAAGTTCAATAGGTTACAAGAAATATAAATATTAAAGTTCTACCGATATGACTCCATCAATGCCTAACATAAGTACTTTGACTATCCTAGCACAATACAAACAATTATAATGAGATTATGCAATTTCCACATCTATCCATGCATAGAGTTGTTTAGGTCACATAGGGCTTTTCGGCTTGTAACGTGTTGAGGCTTAGGATAAGTATGATTTTCAAAGAATAGTTAAGCACAAGAGAGGTTACAAACACGAAAATATTTTGGCACATTGTATTTTTCCCCATTCTTTGCCTTTATATCTCACTCTATCTCACCCCCTTATTTCTCTTTCTCTCACCTTCTTTGTCTATCCATTTCAAGAAATCAATATAAAGTCATCCCTTTAGCTAGACTATGAGTATTCTTTTTTTTATTTCTTGAGTAAGATTTTCTTTTTCTTCCTTTTGGTGACTTTCATGATTTGTAATTATGCACATGTTTTCTTACTCATGATTCTTTTGTTTCTACTGATTTTCCTTTTCTTTTTGATTTTTCACTATTTCTCTCTTTTTGGTTAAACTAGAGTTCATACATTATATTGATTTTCCTATTTATTTTGCAACCTCCACCTTAATGTGTCTACTTACCCTCAATATCAATGGTCATACGTCTATTTCCATGCAAAACAGAACCAAAGAAAAGAGTGCACACAAATCATCATTTAAGGATAAAAAGACTTATAGTGTGCTTCATCAAAAAGGGTCAGAAGGTTCAAAGATGGGTATTAATTGGAAGTTCAAAATAGGGTTTGGCTTTTTAGCTCTAGATGTGTCCAAACAATGCCTTAGGTAAATCCTAAACACCTCAATATACACAAATATCAATTTAATTACTTAATCTCAAAATTATCATCTATCATATATATTAGCATGCTTGTTTCCTCATATTATGCACATCATTTGGTATCAATAATACCTTTCTATCTATACATAATATAACTTATAAAACTTCAAAATTTTCATGCTCAAAACTAAAAAATTCCTCATCCTCATGCCAAATTTATCAATAAACACAATCAACCTATTATACATGCTCCTAACCAATCACTTGTATTTCTACAAGCTCAAGCACACATCAAAAGGTAAATAAAAACTGAAAATTAAAACTATATGTCATATATTCCTATGTTACCCCCCACACTTTAGAAAACATATTGTCCTCAATGTGAAACCCAATAAATAGTAAGGAACAAAATTACCCGATTGATCGTGAAGGCTCTTTCTTCTCATGGTGGTTTTCCTTATTCCTTTGGTGTGAATGCTCGAATTTGTTGTGTCTCCATAATGTGGGGTTCCTGCATAAAGAATTGAGGCATATATGCAAAAATAAATTCTAATTCTACTCTTACAAATTATATAAGTCTTAAGATCAAGAAGTTAAAAATTATCCCTAAAATTACAAGTCTTAAAATAAAATAGAATCTAAAACTACTAAACTTCAATCCTCTTCCTCTGAGTTTGACTGAGGATCCATAGGAGCTTTGCCTTTGCCGGAGTACTTGTAGTTGGAGCTCCCACCTTGTTATCTTACTTGATTTTGAATCATTGGCCCTTTAGGAGTAGAGTACTGGGGTTGAAAAATATTTCATACTCATCTTTCGTGTCATCATCCCCTTGCTCCTCATCGGTTCCCCCAACTCCTCCTCACTTTCTCCTTCTTCAAATATGATTGGTGGATAATTCGAGGATGGTAACCTTTGTATTTTTGCAAATTCTTTTAGAATAAGAGTTGTTTCCCGCATCCACCAAATCATGGCATTAAGCTTCATGTCGATGCTTCCTTTGATTTTTTTCCTTTGTCCTTGATTTGTCTTTCCATCTTCTCCTTCTGCCACTTATTCCATTCCTTGATTTGTTTTCTCTAAAGCTCAACATATTGTTTATACAATGAATCTCCTACGATGCTTCGAGTTGACTTTAGGAATTGTTCATTTTCTTGCATTAGTACACCTGCCTTTTTGCATAAGGTCTTTACCAAATGAAGAAAGAAAAGGCCACTCTTTTGGCCTTGGGTGCACCGCTTCATTTCTTCAAAAATCCAAGAACCTACACAAATTTATTTATGCTGCAAAATGTCATATAGTAACAGGGCTCGCAAAGAATTAACGTTAGAGACATTTAGTGCAGGTATAATTCGTGTAGACAAAAACTACATCGACATCTTAGCTACCGAAAACATGATAGCTTGATTAAAGTTAGAGGATATGCTTGTATCAGGTTTATAATTCCATACACCTCGTCCCTCTGTCAAGAACCTAATGATTTCCTCCATATTGATATTCCTAAATAGATTAAAATCTATTTTTTCTACAAAATCTTTTTCATAAAAAGGAACATTGTAATATTCGCAAATATCCCTAAGTAGCATAGAGACATCTTGTCCCCTTACTATTACTCTTACTAATGCTTTCCTTCTAACAATATCATCCTTAAGGGATGCATAGAAGTCATGGACTATGGGTACTACGACATTACCTGTTGGAGGGATGCAAAGTTGCTCCCGTCGATGGTATCGCACCAATGGCCATATTTCTTTGTAAAGTACCATTGAAGGTTCGAATCCTCGTTCTTGAATGGGAGTCTGGCCTTGTGACGCCAAGAAATATTTTTTAGTTTGAGCATTTTCAAACTGTTCGTAATCCGAATTGCTGTCACTTTCGTGCACCATGGTTCTTTTCCGAGGACGCATTATAATCTATAGAAATAAAGATAAACAATGATGAATGTAATAGTAAAAGGGTAAGAAGTACCTTTCCTTTCGCCTTGCCAATAAGAGTCGATCTAAGCCTTTGTGGATGGAGTAAAGCCTTTGGAAAAAAGCATTTCGGGTTTTTAAAGATGGAGAAAGGATTTGAGAGTTTAGAGTGTTTTGAGAGTATTTAGGTTTAAAAATAAGTTTAATGTTGAGTTAGTATTTATAGGGGTGGGAGTTTTTAAGGTTTTAGGGTGTAAAAGTAGGGTAAAATATGTGTTTTGCCGCCGAGTTGCACAAACAGGTCAGGTCAACCTCGCAAATTTTGCAGACGATGTCGCGACATAGACTAGGTTTGTCGTAACCAACCTTCTAGCACCTTGTTTGTCACAATATAGATGACCCTGTGTCACGACAAACTTATTAGTCTTGAATTTCCAGTAGACTATCCCCTATGTTGCAACATAGCCTCGTCTATGTCTTGAAAAACCTACCAGTTTTGGTTTTTCAACAATCTGACCCCTTCATCGTAACAAACAGGGGGTATGTCATGTCATACCATGCCTGGACGTACTTGGGGTAATTTGGTTGCCTCGTCGCGACGTCGAGAGGTCGTGTCGCAACAAACATGTCAGTTCCGAGAAAAAATACCCTGAAACAAAACAAAATGTTACCGAGTTTGTATGTTAATGTTTATAAAATAAAACTAAGTGTTAATACTTGTCAAAATTATTTAACAAGAGTGTTAGTGTGCACTTCGACATCAACAAACAGTCCGTTCTATCACTATTAGTCCAGCAACCGTCGTACCAGGCTACTCTTTGGCATTTATCTCTTTCTTGAAATTTTCCTTTTCTTCTGACATTGATAATCGCCAACTCTTTTCGTCGATCATATAGATTCATGACAGTTGTGATTTGACATCACCACCTAGTCTCATAAATGGTTTCATTGTTGATCCACTTACAAATTTGGTAGGCTTCTGTATCGGTGTAGCGGTAACTATTTGTTTCCCTTCGTAATTTCCATCACCTTGTTTTGTATCCTTTGGTTCGTGATACGTTGCAATAATTGCCTCTCCCATAGACGTGCTCCTTCTTTCTCTATGAATGTGATTATTAATCTATTTGAGAATTGGGACTCTAGCTTGTAAATATTTCCTAGTTTCTGCAAAAGTTGAAAAATTTTCACATGAGTAATTTCTTTAGGGATTTGTTGTACGAAGAAAGTATTGTACATAGTAGCTATTTTCCATTGGAAATTAAATCTTTAATCTATAATATTTTCAACTAATATTTCTGTTGTCGACGTGTCTGTAATAGTGATTAGTTGAAGATCTAAATTCTGGAAATGAGAATCATCATATTCCTCTGTAGGGAGTGATTCTTTATTGGATTGAGGTTCAATCTCAATTTCCATAAAGCTTTCCATTTCCCCTTCCAAGTATGGGATATCGATTTGCTTGGTGGTTTGATCATCCAATTCTTCCAGAAATTCTTTTTTCATTTCCTCATCTAGCCCCTTTTCTTGTTCTCGTTCCAACTATTTAGATTTAAAATATGCTTCTCGGGAAGATTGATAATTATGTTGATCAGGGATTTGGACCTCTCCATAGAGTTGACTCAACTCTAACATTAATAATCTTTGGTTTCCTAGATCTCCCAATCTTTGTAATACCCTTCTTCATAGATATCATCGTCAAAGATGTCGTCATTAATGTCAATTGCACAATAATAATTTTAGGCATCCATAGGCTAATAACAATATGATAGAAATTCGAAGAAAATCATAAATCTGTAAAAAATAAAAATTGTTAATATCGTTAAATCATATCTATATCCTAAAATTTTCCTAACTATTTTATTAGCAAAGAAAGAATAAAATTTACTAAGGCGTTGCCTCCCTGACAACGACGCTTCCATTTGGTATAAATTTTAGGCTTCTGTAAGTATACGAGTTAGGTTGTAAATATAATGCCTGCAACGATATACTTGGTAGTATTCCGAGGATCGTACCCAAAGGAGGCGTGAAGAAATAGTAAATTAAACCCCTGCAGAGAATAAATGTAATTAATAATCACTTTAGGGATTATAGTATGAAAGATAATACAAAAAAGTGGTTTGTAAATAGGCATAAAAAGAAACTAAATAAAGTAAAGAGTTTGAGATGTAGAATTTTAATAAACGGCTTTGGGGATTTTAGGTTGCTTCTGTATAAGTTCTTCAATTGTTTAGTTTTGGGATTTTCCTCCAATCAACTAGTTACTACTCCAGTTGGATCTCTTGATCTTCCGCCAGCATGGCAAGTCGATAAAGACTACTTATCGCTAGATGTCACAGTCTAAATTAGTTTGGGGAAAAGGTTTTCATGGTTGGGTAATACCAATTTTGGGTTCATTCCTACCTAAAAGATGTTTTAGGGTTGTCAGACCTAGTATTTGTTTGATGTTCTTCCTTTCCTAAACAATTGATTCGAAAGGTAAAATCCCTATTAAACAAGAATTAAACATTCATACTTCCACTTCCTAATTCTGTAAAATGGAATTAGTTCTTCATGGTTTTCTTGATCATCATTAAAACAATAATATATGAAAACATATAATTGAATAAAGAGAATGAAAAAGGAACTAGAATTGAATTGGGAATCTGTCAGGAAAAATTCCTCGAATGTTTATGCAAATACTACAATCTAATTTAAAATGAAAATACAAAATGAAAACTAAAAAGTAAAAAACGATGTGTCTAAACCTAATGTTAAAAGCCCTATTTATAGCCTTGGCCGGCCATTTTCATTAACGCTAGGTCAGCTGCTGTCTTTTGTGTTTAAGTTGCATTGTTTATTGGAACTAGAATTGCACCTACTTTGAATGTTTCTAACGTTAATACTTTTTGAACTGTTATGTTATATGGTTTTTTGCAGCATTAACAAATCTATGTAGGGTGATGGATCTACAAAGAAATGAAGCGAAACACATAAAGCCAAAAAGTTGGACTTTTCTTTCCTCACTTAGTGACGGCTATATGCAAGAAGGCAAAGGTGCTAATGATTGAGAATGAATAATTCTTGAAGCCGACAAGGAGTATAATTAAGGATTCTTTGTATAAACAAAGCTACAACTCGGGGAGGACTTGCTAGCAGCATGAAAGGTAAACTCAATAGCATAATTCGTTGGATACAGGAAATTGGGCCAATACTTACAGAATTCGCGAAGATGCACAGACTTCACACACCAAACTACCCCCAAACATGTTTCCAACAAAATTAGTTCATAAGGAAGAGGGAGATGATGAGGAAGAAGAGGAAGTAGCCTAAGAGTATCCTAGAACGGAGGATGAGTATAAGACAATGTTTCAGCCATAATACTACACTCCCAAAGGACCTGTGATACGAAACCTAATGAGACAACAACATTTAAAGGGAGGGAGCTCCTAACACAAATATAGTTTAGGAAAGGACAAGGCTCCAATGGAACCACAGCAGATGTTGGATGATTCAAAGGAGGATTAACCATTTTGTTTTCAGTTCAAAGACTAGATTTTAAGACTTATAATATTTAGATAATTTTCTTTTTGAGGACTTATTTACTAGTATGAGTAAGGGTAGTATTATATTTCTTTTCATATATCTATTATGAATTTTTATGTAGGAACCCCATACAAAGATGACACAACATTTTGGAGTTGTTCACGCCAAAAGGAGGAGGTACCCACCATTAGTAGAAGAGCCATTCACGATCAATCAGGTAACCTTTTTCCTTAATTTTATAGGCTACATATTAAGGACAATGTGTTTTCTAAAATGTGGGGGATAACATAGAAATTTTTGCTTTTATTTTGTTTTTATCTTGTTTTGTCGTGTGATTGAGCTTGTAGAAATACAAGTGATTAGTTAGGAGCATGTACATAGGTTGATTGTATTTTAGAATAAATTTGGCATGATAATGAGTAATTTTTAAATTGTTGAGCATGAGACTACTAAGTTTTATAGGTTACATTAAATACAGGTTATAAGATATTATTTGTACTAAATAACATGAGTAATGCAAGGAAGCAAGCATGCTAGTATATATGATAAATGGTATTTTTGGGATTGTGTGATTTAATTGAAGTTTATGCACATTGAGATATTTAAGGATGACCTAAGGCATTGTTTGGAAGCACTTAGAGCAAAAAGCAACCCTATTCTAATTTTTGCCTATTTAGTACCAATATTTGAGCCTATTGACCCTTCTTGATGAACCTCATTAAAAACCATAAGATCTAAAAATGAAAGTCAACTTGTGTTTATCCTTTACTTTGGTCCTAAATTGCATGATTATAGATGTATGGCCTTATGTATTAAAGGTAAGTAGACACATCAAGGTAAAGTTTGTAAAATAAGAGCGAAATAGGAAAAATCAATGTGGCATATGAACTTTAGAATAACCAAAATTATGAAATAAGGAAAAATCCAAAAAGAAGAAAAAATCGAGTAGAAATGAATGAAAAAATAAATAAATAAACATTCTTAAGTGAGAAAAACATGAAAAGTGACAAAGTCACAAAAAGTTAAAAGAAAAAAAACTCATTCAAAAAATGTAGAAATGCTCGTAGGCTAGCTAAAAGGATTATATCACGTTGAGATTTCCTAATTGGAGAGATAAGGAAGGTGAGATAAGGAGAAATAAGGCGGTGAGTGAGAAGTGGGATACTGAAAGGGAAGAATAGGAAACAATGCAATGTGCCAAACTATTTTCGTGTTTGTAACCTCTTGATGTTTATCATTCTTTTGAAATTCATACCTGCCCTAACCTCAGAACGTTACAAGTCGAAAAGGCCTATGTGACCTAAATAAATCTCTACATGAATGGAATAACATCAAACAATCCTATTACAACTATTTGTATTGTACTAGGATAATTAAAGTACTTATATTAGTCATTGATGGAATTATACAGATAAGATATTTACATTTGTATCTTTTATAACTTACTGAACTTATATGTTTTAATCAAAAGTGGTAAGATTATTAGTTTATCATGCTGAAGTTATTAAAAGATATAAAATGTCTTAAGTAGATGTTTAGAACCTAGTCCTTGTATGATATGTGCTCAAGCTTTTATGTTATTTTTTCATTGTTTTTACTTTTGTTCGCTTGAGGACAACCAATGACTTAAGTGTGGGGGAGTTTGATCTGTCGTAAACCGACCTAGTAGATTAAACTAGTTTTTGCACTTTAGGAGATTGAAATTAAGCATTTTCATTAGATTTACCTAGGATTACTTTAGTTTCAATAATATGAATAAATATGTAAAAAGTGTAAAAAGGTATCTTTTATTGACTTTAAGGCCGATTGAGGCCTATAGGTTGGCTAATGAACTTTGTGAGTGTGTAGGAGACCTTTAGAAGACAAACTACATCGAAACTAATCACTATGTCACGACACGAGACAAGCAATGTCTCAACATAGGAACCAAAATCAAAGAATCCTGAAGTTGTCTTTTATGTCGCGACATGGGCATAGCATGTCGTAACAACGCTTGGAAATCACACTAAAGGAGTATACTACCTGTCATATCGTGACACGACTCCTGTGTGTCGCGACATCGACTCTTAAAAGTGAAAATACACCGAGTGAGGGGCGTTTTGGTCTTCACAACACAACTTAAACCCAAAGAATGCCAGTTGACATAGGGCTAAGGAAAATGGTCATCCAAATGCTATAAATAGGCCCCTTTAGCACTTAGTTTTAAACACTCTATTCTTTAGTTTAATTCTCTCTTGTAATTTAGGTTTAGTTGTTTTATATCTTTAATTATTTTTATTTTCAATTTACGGAAACGAGATTTGTACATTTGCATAAATGATTATGGATTCGTCCCAAAAGATTGCAATACAAATCATTGAGTTTCTTCACTTATATTTTCAATCCCATTTCATATGTTTAATCTTTTTATTGAATTTGTAATGTTTCGAGAAATCATGAGGAACTAATCCCTTGCGGGAGATTAGGGAGAGAAGGTATGATCATTTAATTGTTGTATAGGGATCTTCAACGGATCAACTGTTTGGAAAAGGAAGAACGTGAAACAAATCCTAGGCCTAACAATCCAAGGAAGTCATTTAGGTGGGAATTAACCCAAAATTGGTATTGCCCATTTGTGAACACCTTTACCCAAAACAAATGTGAACTGTGAGATTGGAAGATAAATAGTTCTTGTTGACTCGTTATGTTAATGGAAGATCATAAGATCGGAAGATCCTGCTAGGGTAACGACTAGTTGATTGATGAAAACCCTAAAGGCAACAGTTGAAGAAATCATACCAAAGCGAGCTAATCCCTCATAAATCAATTTATCGAATCCTTTATCTCATTTCCCTTAGTTTATTTTACTTTTATGATTTTTTTATTACTTCAAAAACCTAAATCTTTTATTTTATTTTCGTACTATAACTTTAAGAAGAGTACTAATTAGATCTTTTCAATGCAGGGATTGAAATTATTTTTGCCTCGCCTCCCTTAGGTACTAATTAGATATTTTATTTTATTAGATCCTCGGAGTACTCATTACTTCATTATAAAACTATATTGCAACTCGACCCGTATACTTGCAGAAGCCCAAAATAAACACCGAACAGGAGTATGTTCGGAGGCAGTCACATTTCTTTGCTTATGCCCACTTTATTTCTTTATTGGTATTTTGAGATACATTGATGTTTTTACTTCATTGCTCGTCCAATTTTATTTTTCTATTATTATGAGCTAACCTCTTTTCTCCTTAAGATTTTTTTGTCGTTTGATATAACAAAAAGGGGGAGAAGAAAAGATAAATTAAGGCAAATTGATTGATTTTTCTTTGATGCTAACTTATGCAAATTTTGTGACCAATTTTCCTTAAAGTAAAAATGAATACCAAGTTGTATGACAAATTTTACTTTGGCCTTAAATTCAAAATGCCTTTTATTAAGGGGAAGCAGTTTTCTTTAAAGTAAAAATGAATGCCAAGTTTTATAACAAATTTTACTTTGACCTTAAATTTAAAATGTCTTTTATTAAGCGGGTGCAATTATTCAAAAACAAATTTACTAAATATTTTGTTATATCAAAAAGAGATATTGTGAAACCAAACTTTATTTGATAAAAGATTTTGATATAACAAATTGAAGTGTTTTTTTTTAATAAAAGTTAAAATTGAACAAATTAACAAAATGATTTTTCAATTTGAAGTCTAAGAAATAAAATTTTGAATACTTACATTGAACTCTTAGAAAACTTTTGAAACAATTTTAAAATCAAGTTAAAATGATTTTAACCAAGTCCAAATCATTTTAACAAATCAAAATATTTTTCAAACAAGTCAAAATTGCTCCAGACCAAAAAGTATTGATACCTTTTTGGCCAAGTATTGATAATTTTGAAAACTATTGATACCCTTCAAATAATCGAGACTAAACTTGCATTATGTTTTGACAAACCTTAAAAAATATTGATACCATTTTGCCAAATATCAATATTTTATGAGATATCGATATCAGTATTAAAGAACGATACCAAAATGACGTTATGTTTTTCACAAACCCTACAAAGTATCGATACGGTATCGATACCTTTTTCAAAGAGTATCGATAAAATTATTTTGGTATCGATTGGAAAACTACAATGGTTACTGAATTTAACATTTATTAAAAAATATCGATACAGATTTATTTGGTATTAATACTCACAGTTGTAGGTGAATTAAATGCTATGGTTTTACATCCTCGACGACTCTATTCATGACACCAATAACTTCAATAGTTGAAAATCAATTAGGGGGTATAAATACCATCTTCCAAAGATCCTATAACAACAAGAAATCACTTTCAAGCAAAAATCATCAATCAAACAACCTTTGAGCTTAATATTTTCATATTTTTCTTACATACTCTTGTGAGCTTTACTTCTATTCTTTTGCTTAAGTGTATTTCATTGTATTTGAGCTTAATTTGCAAACAGTTTAATCTTGTAAGGATTGTTTCTTTGTTTGCTTATTTGTATCTATTTGAGAGAGTTTATATCTTAAGATTTAGGGTAGAAATATTAAGGGAGTTGTAATGTTAAACATTGTCCCCAAAGGTTGAGCAAATCAGTGAATTTGGAAAAATTCTTATTAGTGGAAAACTAAGGTAGTGGAGTAGGTAATTGAGGTCGAACACTCTAAATATTTGTGTTCATTGTTTTATTTTCTCTCTTTACTTCCACAAAAATTTTTTAAAAGGCCAATTCACCCCATTTTGATGATTTCGGTTTGTGTTATCGAGCTAACACCCATCAAAGCAAAAAAGTAGAAGAAGAAGAAGAAAAAGAAGAAGAAGAAGAAGAAGTTGATGATGATGATGATGATGATGATGATTCCATGATCAAGAACTTCAAAAACCATCATCCATTACAAAGAAGAAGATAAAATCATAAATAGCCATTGTTTCTTTTTAACTGTTTGGTACCTGAGAAAGAGAAAGGAAAAATGGTAGTAGTTGACACTAAGACAGATAAATTGAGGAAAAGAAAAAAAAAGAAAAAGAAAAAGAAAAAGAAAAAAACCCTTAAAATATTAACTAAGGAAAAGAAAAGAAGAAAGAATGGAGGATGATGGCTTCAATGGACGGACGTAGGTTTCCTTTGCAACTAAAGGAAAACAAGGGAAGCGTTTAAAAAAAAAGAGTACCAGTATCCTTAGTAGAGATGGAAAGGAAAGGAAGTTACTAGTGAGATCGAGGGAGAAGGATGATGGTTTTAGTTATAGAGTTTTCATCCTCAGGATAAAGTGAGGGAAAAAAATTGAAAATGAGAAAAAAAAAATCTCCCTCTTCCATTGAGTTGAATGCCTATTCAATAATGAGGGAAGAGAATGACTATGTAACCTTTTCCCGAAATAGAACCCTATTCAGGGCAAACTATAATAGGTTATTATAGCCAATCAAACGTTAGTTTGGTAGTGGACCCGTCGAATTGGATTATAATCCATTCCTATTCCTCTAATCAAATATGGTGTTAGTGTTCTCGGGTAATCTAACAATTTTTTGTTTTCAAAAGCTAACAAATTAATATAAGAAAGATCATATGTTAAAAAAAGAGAGAAAGCTCATGCTTTTTTATTTAATAATGAATAGTTTTAGAGGTCATTTTTTAATGGAAAAAATAAAAAACTTTAGAGAAAACTTTACCAAACTTGATTGAATTAAATCATTCAATATCTCTCAAATATTTAAAAATCGCATTAAAAAAAGAATAGAAAAAAATATAAAAAAAATTGAATTAAATATTTAATTTAAAAATATATATTTCGAGTTATGAGCGCTAAAATAGTCCAATGGTTTTCTTTGTGTGTCGAACATAATATGGTTTAATTTAATTTTACAATGTTGACTTTTTTTTGAGAAAGAGTTTTGACTTTTAAATTTACTAATTAAAGGGCTATTATTTTAGGGAGAAAACAATAGGCTTGTTTTTGGTGAATGAAAACAATAGGCTTTAATTCATATTATTATTACAAAATTGAAAAAGGAAAAAACGGAAGTACGGAATTTTCTTTCTTTTTAACAAAAATTTGTCTCATTTCATCTTATGCTAATCTAAAATAATTCGCAGGTTCAGACACGTGTACTAACGCAAAACTGGGCCCCATTATTTGTCCCACCTCCCCTCTCTTACTTACCTCATTCTCACGCGACTCTCGTGATCGTGTCGTCTAAACTCATTACTCATTTCGCGCTAAAATAAGAGAAGAAAGAAAGAAAATAAAATAAATTCAATCATCAAGCAAAAAGCAAAAATTACACATCACCACCCGTTTATTTATTTATAATTTACTTTTTCCTCAAAAAAATTGGGGACCGAAAATTGCCGTTTGCCATTGGGGCTATGATGAATGGCATCGCGTCCAAGGCAAGCAGAAAAGCTATATTCCTACTAAAATTATTGACGAATTAAAGAAAAGTTAAAGAAAAAAGGCCTATTTCTCTTTCTATTTCTTTTACTCTTGTACTGATGAGTGATGATGATTTTCTCGCAGTCCTTTTTTGTATATAGAAAAACTTGTAATCTTTATTTTTCTCTCAAAATTTTTCTCCTAACTGTTAGATCTATAGATTCTATATAGTTTTTTTTAATCCACAATGCTTCTCTGATTCTACAAAGGTAAGTTTTCTTATTGTCATTTTGTTTGGACTGGAGAGATGATTTTTTTTTTTATATTTTTTGAAAAAATTGATTTTAGTTTTTTTTTTATAAAAAGCTTTCTTGTGTTTTTACTTATTTTTTCAATTGTACTGATTTTGTGTTGGATGATAGAGAAAATAGAGGATATAAAAGGAAGTTGATTTCCTTCCTTCTTTCTTCTGAGTTGTAAAAGTCAACTGAATTTGTCTACAAAATTGACTGGGAGAGTTGATTTTTTTTTCATTGACAGTCTGATTACTTTAGGAAAGTCAAGAACCTTGAAATTGCTTCAAATTTCTGCTACTGTAAATCGATTTTGTAACAATGTAGCGATTTCCGAAACTAATTTCTACCTTTTTAGCTCGAATTTCATATTTTCTAATTTCGAGTTGCTTTTTTTTTTTTTGTTAGGTGTGTAGAACGGAGAATTTTTGGTGAGGTGAAAATGTCTTCGAGAAGAGGATCGAAATCGAAGAAATTAGGTTCAAGCAACTCAAAAGCTGTAAATTCACCTTCGTCTTCAACAACTTCATCATCCAAACACTTTCCAGAAACATCTATCGATTGCCAGAGCTCACCGGCATCGTCATCGGCTCGAAGCAAGCCACAGTGTTTTTACTCTGAGAACTTGCATGTGGATGCCGACCGATCCAAGGAGAATGTCACTGTCACCGTTCGGTTTCGTCCTCTCAGGTATATTATTATTTTCCCTTGCTTTTGGGTATTTTGTTTTATGTATTTGTTTGATGAAGGCTTTGAGTGGCGTTTGTGGGTGTAGTCCAAGGGAAATTCGTCTTGGCGAGGAGATTGCTTGGTATGCAGATGGGGAGACTATTGTGAGAAATGAACATAATCCATCGATAGCTTATGCATATGGTTAGTTTTATATTATGTCAAGTGATCTTTTTCTTTCAATTTCATGTTTTTCATGCACTCTATTGAAGATACCTTTAATTTTGCTCGGAGTTATGTTTTTTAGAAGCCAACTAATGAAAAATGTCGAATAAATATATATTGAGGTAATTCCAGTGCCAAAGAGCTGGAGATATTCAAAGCATATCTTCAAAACATCGGTATCTGCTTTCACAATATTTGTAACCCTTAAAACTTTTTGTTCCTTAGCCTTTAAGACAGCTTCTGAGGATTCTAATTCTAATGTTTTCTTCTTAAAACATTTCTCTTCTTGACGTTTAATATGTGAATGACCTTTTTTTTGTTGATGGTGTTTCTGGTTGTCATTTTTCATGATGTGCAGAAACTTTTTAAGTTCTGATTTGCGTTTTATGTCTGTGTGAAATAGCACTAGGTACTGGATGAACTTTGAGAAGTATCGGCTATTTGTTTTCTATATAAATTTAATAAAAAAAATTACTTTTCCCTTTCATTTCTATTAGAGGCATTTGGCATAGTGTATATTATCTAGTTTGCCTTTATCTCTTTTATGGTCCAAAATTCTTAAGCTATCTAGATCTCACTTAATTGATTGTTCCTTATGCTTCTAGATCGAGTGTTTGGCCCGACAACAACCACACGCCATGTTTATGATGTTGCCGCCCAGCATGTTGTCAGTGGTGCCATGGAAGGCATCAATGGTAGGATGCGAAGAACCCACTTCATAGCTAAATTTGGCTCTTACTCCATTCGATAAAATACAGTACCTTTGTTTTCTTCTTGTCGCTTTTACTTCTTTTAGAAAGTTAAGAATTGAGATTAGTCCATGACCACCTATTAAACACATGTTAAGGCTACTTTGAGATAAATAGTTTTTCTTTTTTCATGCAACATGGGCTGATGGATTTATGAATGTGTGAATGTACTTATCCATGATAGTTGGACTAGACAAGTCTGTTACCAGCTTTGGATCTGCTAATGTTTGTTTTATGTCAGTTTTGGTTGCTCTTACAGGATATATAATGAAATTCAAGGATATTGCCAAGGCTTGTTGCTAAGAGGAATGAATCTGGTGATTTTGCTTAGAAGTTAGTTTGAGTAGGTTCTGAAGGTTTTCAGAGTGCTTTTGGATATGGACTTTGTTAGTGATGTTTGTAGCACAGGACCGAGTTCTAATTGTTAATTGGTCCTTTTCAGGACTACCTCATAATCACTCTGTAGGAAGACTATTTTAATCTAGGAACACTCAGTTAAGATTTCTGGAACCAATAGATTTGTTACTGAGGTATCCTAAGCTTCCTTGGTAACTATTGTTTCAGGCAAGAATCTACCTTGCCTTCTCTGAAGAAGTGCTCACAGTTTTGCATCAGAAATTGTGGGTTAATATTGAATGTTTGGCATTTAATTTGTATCTCCTCAAAAGCTCGTTCTTCTACCTTAAAGTGTTAAATTCTGTCCACAGGCACCATTTTTGCTTATGGCGTGACAAGTAGCGGGAAGACTCATACAATGCATGTAAGAAATAATTAGCTACTTCTTTTCCTTATCTTTGTATGTTCTGCTCTGTAGGATGGTGTCTCCTATTTTAATTTCATCTAAAGCTGTCATTTAATTTGTGTTATAGAGACCAAATGTTCGATTCTCTTGCTATTATACATTAATGAAGAATTGGTTTATTGACTACTCTCTGCTTGTCAGATTGGGATGTAGGGAATAGGATTAATGATTATTTGTTTATATAGGAGCAAGAAGGGATTGTGTGTTGGTTATTTAACCTTATAAGTAAGTGCAACAAGGATTGGAATTATTTGCTCTTCAAACAAAATCTATTTAATTCTATATCTAAAGCTCAGAGTAGCATTAATTTTTTAACTAAAGCAACAGTGTCTAGATTTTTGTCTACCAATGTCATGTTAATTTGCTTCCACATTTGTCCCTAGGTATTACTTATTTCTAGCTTTCCAAATTCCATTTTTGGAGAAATGTACTTGTTATTTAAGTTAAGTTAGTGCAGCAAGTGTCAAAATCATTCTTTAAGTCAAATCTGTTTAATTTTTGCATTTTCCACTTGTGACAAGCTTAGAAGTAGCAGTATTTTTTAACTAAAGCAACAACTTCCTGCTCTTCTTCTACTAGAGTTTATAAATTTGATTTCCTTCACATTTGAGTCTAGCTACTTTATTACTATCTTTGCAAATTCCATTTTTGGAGAAGTTTGTTACTCTAGTTTGTTCTAAACTATATAATCGAAAACATTGTATGTTGACTTTTAGTGCCTATATATAAAACATACTGCTTTTAGCAAGGACAGTAATTACGTGATATTAAGGTGTATGGTTTATTATCATGCATCATCATATTTGTTAAATACATCTGCAAATGGAAACTCTAAACCAAATAATCATGTTTTCTTGTGGAGTATATGCAAAATCTTTAAAACTTCAAGCACAGATTCTTTTAAAGAAAAATTGTTCAATTTCTACATGCAACATTATAATAGTTGGTATGCTTTGGTCTGGAATTAGTGTTCTGTATAATCTATGTTTTATAATTTAAAATACAAATAGCATGCTAATTTGTTCTTAACTGCTGAAATGGCAGGGTGATCAGAGGTCCCCTGGAATCATACCACTGGCGGTAAAAGATGCTTTTAGTATTATTCAGGAGGTACTTACATTAGATGTTGACTTATGTAGTTTCTATTTTTCTACTTTTTATGGATACTAATGAGCTCCTTATGCTCTAGACACCAAATCGGGAGTTTCTTCTTCGTGTTTCATACCTGGAGATCTATAATGAAGTGAGCTTTCTTTCTTTTTTTCTTAGTTATTAGTTTGTTAGTTTTCTCTCTAGCTTGGCAACCTCTTTCTCATTAGAAAACTTAGTTAAACTTCCTTCAAATATGCATTTGCTTTTATATGATATCACTGCTCTTCAAGGTTTTTTTTTTTTTTTTTCATTTTAGGTTGTTAATGACTTGTTAAATCCAGCTGGACAAAATTTGAGAATTAGAGAAGATGCTCAGGTACTTGCTTCTCACTTATTAAATCTCTCACTTGATGGTTCACAGGTAATATATATGGACTAGATTAGGCCTCATACCTAGTAACTAGGTAAAGTTAAATGCTACTGCAAAACAAAATGGTGAGCAGTTATCTTTAACCCTCATCAGTATAGTAGTTCAACTTGAATAAAATTTATGAGATCATGTTACCTAAAAAATTAAACATTTTTTTTGGCTTCCTAAATAATCACATAAGCCAAAATACTTTTTAGTGATTGGGTATATGCAACTTAGTTTTTATTATCGGTATGCCTTGTGTTTCTTGTTTGTTTGGAAGTGTGTTTTATTGTTTGCTTGGTTTATTGCTGTAGGGAACCTTTGTTGAAGGAGTAAAGGAAGAAGTTGTACTATCCCCTGCTCATGCCCTCTCTCTTATAGCGGCTGGGGAAGGTAAAGCATGTTGACTTGACTTTCAATATCCTGATTCCAGAGACGAGTTGTCCAAAATTGAATTGGAAGATTTTGTAGAGAGCTTCTACAAAACCAAGCTTCAGATCATTATGTTATCAAAACTGACACTATTAATCTATTTTTCAGTTGGATAAAATGACTAAATAGTTTGCTGACAATTAGATCTGTGTTTCTGTGTGGATGCTCTCTTCATTGCATGCCTTGTCAATGTTCATTATTTGAACTAGGGTCAATTTCCTGCTAGCAGTAATGAAATTTTTTCATATTATGTGAATGGATTTCACTCTTTTAAAACAGAACACAGACATGTTGGATCAACAAACTTCAATTTACTGAGCAGCAGGAGCCATACAATATTTACACTGGTATATGTTCTATTACTCTGCATCTTTTAGAAGTTTCCAATACCCCTATTTTTAGTTTTACCACAGTAAGATAAAAATATGTTTGCTGATACTATTTTAAGGGGTATTAGCTGCAATTTTTATATCCAAGAATTTGTGAGAAATAATGTTGTTTACCTGTTTGGAGATGTGGATTTGCTGTTACATGTCAATATGTATTCACGTTTGCCATTGTTCTGGTTTTGGATGGTTCATTTGATTGGTTGATGGTCATCTACATGTTCCAATTCACTGCCACATCTGATTATTTCATGTGACCAACTTGTCTCCAGACAATAGAGAGCAGTTCATGTGGTGAAAATAGTGAAGGTGAAGCAGTAAATCTCTCACAGCTGGTAAATTCTATAGCCTGTCTTGGACTAGTTTTAGGTCTTTTATGTTTTTAGTTCTTTTTCTTATTTTTATTTGGTAGTTATTTATATATGTCTATCGTCTTTCCTGTTTTTTGAAGGGCTAATACTTTATATTTCAACTTTTCTATATTTTCATGTTTTACATATATGTGCAGAACCTCATTGATCTGGCTGGTTCTGAGAGCTCGAAGGCTGAAACAAGTGGCGTTAGACGAAAAGAGGGATCTTATATCAATAAAAGCTTGCTAACACTAGGAACTGTGAGTCAAAATTTGCCATTTCTGTTCTGGTTTGCAATTAAGCTGTTTCTCTTTAATCTCTAAGTCATCAGTTCTTATGTAGTCTATTTCTGGTGTGTGTGAGTGCACTATGTCTGGGTATACACACTTGGTTACTTGATTTAAATTCTATGGTAACTTTAACAAGTGCTTGCAGAGAATAACTATAGCCAACTAGCATAGCATTAAGCCAACTTCCTATTTGATATTTATTCTCACTTCTGTAAAATATTGTTGAAATCGAAAGGGAGACACCAAAAGTTTTCCTAATTTATCAGTGTAGCTACTGATTGAATTTAGTATAATATGTTTTACGATCTTAATTTTCTTCTTCAAAGATGTGCTTCCTGAGATATTAGTTTCTTAAATTGTTAAGACAAGTCTGTAATAATAAGATATTTCAGCCTAATACACAGATAAACTCATGCTTCTATATCTACTGTCAAGTACACTTCATTTTGTTTTCTGGTATTTTATGACCAGTAAAGAAAATTCTAAGAGAAAATGCTACATGACTGGGCTAAGTATATTTTGATTGTTATACAGTTCTGAATTTTTACTTGGATAAGGGTGGCTTTAAGGTGTATTCTTTAACGCTTTGAGGTATGTTAATTGCATAAGATATTTTAGAGCACATGATAGTAATTTGCTCTTATAATTGCTGACACTTACTGTGTTTTGAAATCTAATGGCCTAAACATATGTATATGATAGTTCATAACTTATTCTCCCTCTCTAAATAAATAATTATTTTGGTGTTCACGTGATCTTCATTGAAAATAACAATTTTTGCTGGTCCTATGCACATTTGTCGATAATATTATTAATGTTTTTCTACGGGATAAACCTTGCTGAGCATATGACCTCATTTTGTAGGTTATATCTAAATTGACTGATGGGAGAGCCACTCATATACCATATAGGGATTCTAAGCTGACTAGGCTGCTTCAGTCTTCCTTAAGTGGTCATGGGCGTGTATCTGTAAGCATAATTGGATACCTTTCTTGAAAAACATGTCATATGCCTAGGTCAACAAAAAGATAATAGAAAAATTTAGTGGTATCATTCTCTTCTTTAAAAAAGGTAATACTTGCTTACAGGTCTTGGTTTTATTAATTTTCTTGTCTAAAATTTCAGCTTATTTGCACTATCACCCCTTCGTCAAGTAACACAGAAGAGACACACAATACACTGAAATTCGCTCACCGTGCTAAGCACATTGAAATCCAAGCTGCAACAAACAAGGTATGGTTTTTGTATTTGCAAACTTACTGAATATTCAAGCGTGCGTATTGCTTGTGCAGGTGTGTCTTTATGCTATAGGTGTACGTATTGTATCATGTGCTAGACACAAATGTACTGTGCACACATGCACCCATGCAAATACGTTTATTTGAATATTAATTTTTACAGTTTTGTTATTTACTTTGTCAAAAAGCAGATTATTGATGAGAAATCACTTATCAAAAAATACCAAAATGAGATACGCTCCTTGAAGGAAGAGTTAGAACAATTGAAGCGGGGCATTGTATCAATTCCTCAACTAAAAGATATTGGTGAAGATGACATTGCACTCTTAAAGCAGAAGGTACATTTGTGCTGCTTTGACTACAATTGCTGAAGTTTTTGAGAATTTTGGTGCAGGAAAAATTCTTATTTCATCCAGCAATGCCTAACCTATATTAAGATGCCTGACATTTCAGTCCATAATTCTAGGAAAGGTTATAGGATAATCCCACAAATTTAGGAATCTTAATAAACTAGGAAAGCAACTAATTAGGAATTAATAATGATTGATCCTATATTTCTTAGGAAATTAAATAATAAATCCTAATGTACCACATTATAGCATATCAGTAAATTCCTAATATATACAAATTAATTTGGCTCCTTTCTACACTCCCCCTCAAGCTGGGGTGTATATGTTATACATTCCCAGCTTGGAGTTGAATTCATCGAAGCTGACTCTTGGAAGATCTTTGGTGAGAATGTCAGCAAGCTGTAGTTGAGTAGGGATGTAGTTCAATTGGACTATTCCTTTGTTGACCTTTTTTGAAATGAAATGTCTATCAATTTCCAAATGCTTGGTCCTGTCATGGTGTATTGGATTTTTAGCAATGCTTATGGCGGATTGATATCACTATGTATTTTTATTTGGTCCTTAAAATCAACTTTTAATTCCCTTAGTAATCTTTGAATCCACATTCCTTCGCAAATGCCCAAAGCAAGAGCACGATATTCTAACTATGCACTACTTCTTGACACCACTAACTACTTTTTGCTTCTCCATGTAATAAGATTGCCCCAAACAAAGGAGCAATAACCACTTGTGGATCTTCTTTCGGTCAATTCTCCAGCCCAACTTGCATCGGTGTAAACCTTTATCTCACGACTTTCAGTCTTTTTGAAAAGTAAACCTTGGCTTGGTGTCATCTTTAGGTATTTGAGAATTCGATTCACAGCCTCTAAATGTTCCTCATGAGGATCATTCATGTGCTGGCTAACAACAGTTACTGAGAATGCAATGTCTGGCCTCGTATGTGAAAGATAGATCAATTTGCCCACAAGTCTTTGATACTACCCTTTATCCATTGGTACACTTTCCTCATTTTTCCTTAAACTTTAGATTGGGGTCCATAGGCATCTTTGTAGGTTACACCCAAGCATGCCGGTCTCAATTAGAAAATCTAAGATGTACTTTCTTTGGGATATAACAATCCCTGCCTTAGATTGAGCAACCTCCATGCCTAGAAAATATTTGAGAGTGCCAAGATCTTTAATTTCAAACTCAGTTGCAAGTAATCTTTTGAGTTTGGTAATTTCCTCTGAGTCATCTCCAGTTAGAATGATGTCGTTGACATAGATATTGAGAATTGCCATTTTACCTTTTGATGAGGATTTTAGAAATAAGGAATGATCTGCTTGGCATTGGTTGTATCCGTTTGTGACTACTATTTTAGAGAACCTATCAAACCAGGCACAAGGTGATTGTTTTAGCCCATACAATGATTTCTTCAGTTTGCACACTTGATGGCTATTTGAGGAGTTTTCTGGACCTGGAGGTATTTCCATGTAAATGTGTTCTTCAAGATCTCCGTTCAAAAAAGCATTTTTGATGTCTAACTGGTACAAGAGTTAGCCTTTATTTACTGCTAGTGACAATAGTACTCGAATCGTGTTTAACTTGGCAACAGGTGCAAAGGTTTCCTGATGATCGATTCCATATGAGTAAGTAAAGCCCTTTGCCACTAGCTTGGCTTTAAACCTCTCGATACTTCCATTTGCTTTATACTTAACTGTAAATATCCACTTGCAACCCACTGGCTTATTCCCTTAAGGTAACTTTGTAAGAGGCCAAGTTCCATTGCTATCTAGAGCCCTGATTTCTTCCTCAATAGCCTTCCATGCTGGATTTTTCAAAGCTTCTTGAATCGAGTTTGGTATCTATATACTATCAATATCCGAAATAAATGCTTTATATGATGGCAACAATTTCCCATATGCCACATATTTCTCAATAGGATGGTTTGTACATGTTCGGACACCCTTCCTTTGAGTAATAGGTAAATCAGAATCATCAACAAAAGGAACAAGAGGCTCACGAGTTGAAGAATCCATACCAGTGTGAAATTTTGAAGCAGGAGGCTCCGGTTCAAGTTCTTGACAATCTCTGATTTGAGTGTCATTCTCTAGATTTTCAGTAGGTCATCTCCTCCTAGAATAGACATGAAGTTCCTGAGGATTTGTACCAAGTTGAGGTTGGGTGGGCTCATGGAACTAAGACTCGAATGATGTGTTGTTTGGACTTGATGTGGAATTGAGATTAGGATTTTGAGGACTCGAGAGAGGTAAGATATTTGAGAACTCGGAAGAGGATAAGGATGCCGGATTGACACTTTGGGGTGAAACATACACAGATTGAGTGTCTTGAAGAATGTCCCAAAGCTGAAATTCCCTCTAGTTCTCCCCTTGAATTTTAGATTTGGAAAAATAGGATTGGTGTTCAAAAAATGTGACATCCATGGAATTGTACATCTTTCGAGTTACTTGGGAGTAACACTTGTACTTTTTTTATTAGAGGAATATCCTAGGAAAATGCATTTTACTGATTTGGGATCAAGTTTGGTTCGATGTTGTTGGTGTATGTGAACAATGTTGAACAACCAAAGACTATGAGTGGAATATCAAAAGAAAAAGATTTAGCATGAGTGAATAGCAGGAGGACTTCACGAGGTCTTTGAAATTGTAGCACTCGACTAGGCATTCTATTGATGAGATTGATAGGCTTCACCCCGGAAATGTTTAGGTACATGATTTGTAAGCATAAGTGATCTAGCTACCTCAAGTAAGTGTCTATTTTTTCTCTCGACTATCCCATTTGTTGAGGGGTGTCAACACAAGAACTCACATGAATAATTCCTTGTTTTGTGAAATACGAACCCAAGGTTGATGTAAAATACCCCTTGTCATTATCGGTCATAAGAATCTGAATTTTGCTTTTGAATTGGGTGTAATCATGGAATAAAAAGACTAGAAAATTTCTCCAGTTTCAGATTTTTCTTTCATAAGGAATACCCAAGTGGTTCTAGTATGATCGTCTATGAAAGATATGAACCAATGAGCCCTATTAATATTTTTCACTTGTGAGGGTCCCCAAATGTCACTATGAATTATAGAGAATGGATGCGAAGGCTTATATTGAATGCTAGGATAAACATGCCTTGTGTGTTTTGCAAGTTGACATATTTCACAATGAAAAAACTGAGTTTTTATTGATGAAAAAAATGAGGAGGCAATTTTTCAAGGTACACAAAATTTGGGTGACCAAGGCGAAAGTGCCATAACATGACTTGATTTTCATTTGAAACAGAAACAAAATTAGAGAAAGAGTTAGAAACAGACTCAGAAACACAAATTGGATGAACTTGTCCACGTAAAGGAGAGTTCCCTTTGAGCAAGTCGAGACCACCACACATTTCAGCACTGCCAATCACCTTCCCTGAAACCGCTGCCTGAATTTCACAAAAATTTGGATAAAATTTAGTTACACAGTTCAAGTCACGGGTGAGTTTACTAATAGAAATCAGATTGCAATCTAATTTTGGAACATAAAGGACAGATGAGAGAAGAAGGTCCTTTGTCAATTTGATTGATTCAATTCTTGCCACTTTTGAGAGTGATCCATCTGCTATTTGTACTGTAGAGGGGCTTGAATCTGGGCTGAACTTGTGGAATACATTGATATCTCTGATGATGTAATCCGAAGCTCCAGAATCAACTATCCATGGCCTTAATTTCTGGTTGTTGCAATATGAACAGAAGAAAATGTACCTTGATGTATTTCGATGGTATTGGCTGAGGAATTTTTGTAGTTTTTGACTCAGTGATTTTGCTCGGGTCTAGAATTGACATCCATGGAGGAGATGGTTTGTGTATCCATGTTGTATTAGGGTTTAGAGCCTAGCTCTATTGCCATGAGAATATTGGTGCAGGAAAAATTCTTATTTCATCCAGCAATTACAACCTAACTTATATTAATTTTAGGAAAGTTAATAGGATATTCCCACAAATTTAGGAATCTTAATAAACTAGGAAAGCAGCTAATTAGGAAATAATAATGACTGATCCTATATTTCTTAGGAAATTAAATAATAAATTCTAATCTACCAGATTACAACATATCAGTAAATTCCTAATATATACAAATTAATTTGGCTCCTTTCTACAGTTTTTAATGTTTAATTGTATTTTTATCTAATTGTCAATCTAGTCTATGGGGAAATGTTGCGGCCTTTTCATTTATAGACCATGATATGTTTATCATCTTTCTAACTAGGTGATTTCAGCTAATAGAGAGGTAGGCAGTAGTACAAAAATGCTGACTCCTTGTGGTAGCATGTGCTTAATATTTAAACATTTTGGTTGTACTTGTGTCCTCGCTTAACTGATTCTGTATATTTATTTTGTGTATGTATGTATTGGGGGTGGGGTATGTGGGTTATTAGTCTATGATAATACAGTTTCTGCTGCTCGTCAATGTGGATGATTCTGTCTAGCAAAATATTATCCAATGCTTAAACTGCCATTGACCATTCTACTTCCAAGTAGTCTACCAATCATGTGGATAGGATTTTCTACTGAGTAACCTTTTGCTCAATGATCCATCTTTTTGGTCTAGCTGATTTATGGTAACCCTTTTTAGCAGTTCCAATGATACAAAATGTAGTTTGACCCTTACCCTTTCACGTGGATAGGATTTTCTACAAAGTAACCTTATGCTCAGTGATCCATCTTTTTGATCTAGCTGCTCGTCAATGTGGATGATTCTGTCTGACAAAATATTATCCAATGCTTGGCAGCCATTGACCATTCTACTTCCAAGCAGATTACCATTCATGTGGATAGGATTTTCTACCGGGTAACCTTTTGCCCAATGATCCATCTTTTTGATCTAGCTGATTTATGGTAGTCCTTTTAAGCAGTTCCAATGATGCAAAAAGTAGTTTGACCCATACCCATTCATGTGGATAGGATTTTCTATGAGTAACCTTTTGCTCAATGATCCACTTTTTGATCTAGCTGCTCATCAATGTGGATGATTCTGTCTAGCAAAATATTATCCAATGCTAAACAGCCATTGACCATTCTACTTACAAGTAGACTACCATTCATGTGGATAGGATTTTCTACCGAGTAACCTTTTTGCACAATGATCCATCCATTTTATCTAGCTGATTTATGGTAACCCTTTTAAGCAGTTCCAATGATACAGAAATTAGTTTGACCCATACCCATTAGCTGGATCCGATTCTTCATGTATAGTCTTGATAGGCAGTGTAAAATCTTTTCACTTAAGTGAGTATGACCGCATAGAAATTACTTAACCAAATTGCCTGAATTTCCTCAAAATGTATGGGCAGAGTAAATTAAAGAAGGTTCTCTCACTGCAAGGTTTATCTTCAGCAGGCTTTGCTACAATTTCTATAAAATAAACCTTGTTGCCAGACATTTTGAACTTCTTCCTTGGTTGTCAATTTGTGGTTATTCTATTAACACGGCCTCCATGGTTCTTGAACCTTTTGGTGACCTTAGGGTAGAGACATGGGGGGAAGAACATACTAGTTCTAGGTGCTTGTGGTAGAAAGAGAAAATAATAACATCCTAAAGAACAGAAAATTTCTTTTTTATTGCTAACCTTTCTATATACTGCACTCCATGTTGAAGATTTGAGATTGGATGCTGTTGAGGAATTTTAGGGGAAAGTAAACTTAAGACAGAATCATCTCTAACAAATGCCTCAATTATGCTATCTTTTGGTATACTGACATGTTAGTTTAGATTGGTTTAGATTAGATTTCAACTCAAAAGCAGTCTACATTTTGTATTCTTGGCATAAGCAGTGTATGGTGTAAGGATATCCTTGGTATCATGTTCAATTTTTTTTTTCCCTTTTCCCTTGTATTGCCTTTTTACTTGAAGTATTTTTTATGGTTTTATTCGTTTTCATGTCTCACTTTAATCACTTGGTATCAGGATAATATAGTTGATGTGAATAGTTTTGAATTATAGTTGCTAATTTTATCTCAAAGGCGAAAGAGAGATGATGAATCACTTCTTGACTTTGACAATTCGTTTATTCTTATCTTTAAAGCTGGAAGATGGTCAAGTCAAGTTGCAATCAAGGTTGGAGCAAGAAGAAGAAGCGAAAGCGGCTTTATTGAGCAGAATACAACGATTGACAAAATTGATTCTTGTCTCCACAAAAGCTTCACAATCATCAAGATTTCCCCAGCGCCCTGGTCTAAGGAGGAGACATTCATTTGGAGAAGAAGAGGTATCATGGTTGATCTTTTACTTCATATACTTGCTGTTATGTTATATTACGTGCCTGGAGTTGTTTTTACACACTAAGTCTTCCATTTTGTTTAATTTGATTGTCTTTAATTATAGTTACTTGTGTCCATGCCTAGCTTGCGTATCTACCACATAGAAGGCGGGACTTGATCCTGGATGAGGAGAATGTTGAGTTGTATGTTTCCCTCGAAGAGAATGCTGGAGAAGATACAGTTAAAGAGGAGAAGAAAACCCGAAAGCATGGTTTGCTGAACTGGCTTAAGCTCCGAGTATGTTTATTCTAGACTTTTAGCTCTCTATGTTCACTTATAGTCTATGTTTATTATTTTTCTTCAAGAATACCACTTTTGGGGTTGGTCTTGATAAAGCAGCTATGATAGATTAGTTGATGAATATTCTTTCTCCATCTGATCTTACATTTGTTTCAGCTATTCAGCACCCCAAAACAAATAATACGAAAGAGTTACTTTTGTAATGGTACCTGTTGGCTTGTGGTTCATTATCATAGGAGATTTACTAAATGCGATAGTTGTCTATAAGTGATTGCTTAGAATTGTATACTTACGAAGATTATAAAATAGCTCAACTGCTTTTTTTTTTTTTTTCTGAAAGCCATAAAATGTTAGCAGTTATGAACGAACTTCCACAAAATGGTAGCCCAACAAAAAAAAAAAAAACTGAAATTTGACAACCAAATTCTTACTTCTGTGCTGCATTTTCTTTTTCCTCATCAAGGTTTATACATTGCCTTGTAAAGATAATTGCTTTGCACTTCTCTACTGTGGAGTTTGTAAGATTAATCTTTTCAAGAATTACCAGTTAAAAATCTGGCAACTACTATATCTTTCTCTGAATCCTAAAATATGAAAATTGATAACCACCTATAATATTGCATTGGAAGAAAATAGCTAGAAGAAACATAGTCCAGATGCTATGTAGCAATGCAGTTTCTTTTATTTCTAAATTGGCTAATAAATCAGCCAATGCAAACATAGACACCAAGCTAGTTGGGAAGAAAATAGCTAGAAGAAACATAGTCCAGATGCTATGTAGCAATGCAGTTTCTTTTATTTCTAAATTGGCTAATAAATCAGCCAATGCAAACATAGACACCAAGCTAGTTGGTTTCAGTTACATTAATAGATTCTAGTCAAGTATGCTTAGATCTTATTCCTCCTTAGTAGCTCATATTATTTTATAATTCTTGTCCAGAAACGTGATACTGGTACAGGGACATTGACTAGTGTCAGCGATAAGTCAAGTGGAATTAAATCCAATTGTACACCTTCTACTCCTCAAGCAGGAAGCAATAACTTCCATGCAGAATCTAGGCTTTCCCAATCCATAGTTACAGCAAGTTCTCCACCCATGGATCTTCTATCAGATGCTAGACATGATAGAGAAGCTCCGGAGGACAATTTCCTTGGACAAGAGACACCTTTGGTATGCAAATGATTTTTCTTTTCATTTTTTATTTCTTTTCTGTCCTGCATAATTTCATGAAGTGTATTAGTTTTTAATGCATCTGTTTCATGCTCCAACTTCATTAAACAATTCAAATGTCGTACAGCATACTCAATTTTAAGGAATGTTATCTAAGTACTGTTAATTTTCCAACTCTCTGTGCCTTGTTCATTCATTTAATTTTTAATTTGAGGATTGTACTGTTCATAGTTCAGCAAGTAAATTTTAATGCCTTATTTGTTCCAGACTAGCTTAAAAACAATTGATCAGATAGATCTACTAAGGGAGCAGCAGAAGATTTTGTCTGGAGAGGTAGCACTTCATTCAAGTGCCTTAAAGCGTTTGTCTGAGGAGGCTATGAAAACCCCCCAGAATGAGCAACAGATTCAAGTAAATACTGGCTCGTTCATGTTATTTGCTTTTAACTCTTAACTAAATGCTGAATTATGTTGTCCATTCTGTATTTAAGGTTGAGATGAAAAAGTTGAGTGATGAAATAAGGGGGAAGAATGAACAAATTGCTTTGTTAGAAAAGCAAATTGCTGAATCCATCTTGGTTTCACCCAACAAGATGGAGAAATCAGAAATATCTCGAGTAAGTTCAGCTTTTCTTACTGGTTCTCTACGCCATTTGTCTCTCCTGCAACACTCCATCTTTATGCATTTTTTTCTTTGAATGCTACAGTCCGTTTCTGAATTGGTGGCGCAATTAAATGAGAAATCTTTTGAACTTGAGGTAATCAATTTTCTGTGTATATTGTTCTATGTATTACTAAGGGCAATTTACGTATCCAAGTAAATCAGGTTATATGATGCCATTCTAGTAACCAAATTTGAGGACATGGTCCATTACCTCAAATTCCTACATAGGTACAGGAGTCATAAATTTGAATTGTAGTGACTTTTTTAAAAGGAAATAATATGAATTAAAACTTTCCCAGCTTTTTGCCAGTTGTCCCTTTGATTTTTCTGATTTTCTCTTAGTGAGCATTCTATCATAAATTACTGTTTCCAGGTTAAAGCTGCGGACAATCGAATAATCCAAGAGCAGTTGAACCTGAAGGTAGATATACCTATGCAGCATATGTATAAATATATTTGTCCAATTTACATGCCTTATAAGTTTCCTCCTGAAAGCCTGTTCTGACTTGTTTCTTTTTTTTTTTTTTTTCAGATTTGTGAATGTGAAGGATTGCAAGAAACTGTTGCCTCCTTAAAGCAGCAGCTCTCTGATGCACTAGAATCACAAAATGTCAGTCCTATAGCCCCTAATTCTCAACAATTTGAAGAAATGAATGGTCTGCAGATGGACAAAGAAGTTGCGGCATCAAAAGATAGCGATGAAGATTTACTTATAGAAGCACAGGTGCTTCTAATTTCTAAAAACTCGATACCTTCATTGCTTGTATGGTACCTTAATAGTGTGCATTGTTTTTTAATGGCCAAGTCATGCAATTTTATACCACACTTTTTGCAATTCTTTACTCCCATTCAGTAATAGCAATATTTCTAGATATTAATTTCTTAGATTTTATTTTCATGAGCAACCAAAACGAAAACCGAAGATAATTTTGTAGCTCATTTGGAAATGTGCTACAACTTTATATTTGTGGCGGCAATTTGGTGCTTGATAGAAATTTCTCTTTTTTTTTTTTTTTTTTTTGTCATTTTACAGAGTACTCCATGAAAAGTAAATAAACTTCTTATTTTTCTAAATTTTGTAGTTCTCATTGTAACAGAACACACTTGTCCTATTCTTCATGCAACATTTGAAATGCAGAGTACTTAGGAGATAATGCTTCTCTATCTTAGATTAGCTAGTTAAATATGGTTATCAAAATCAAAGTCTCGTATGTATGTCTTTTGGGATAAAGCCGGCTATCTCAAACATACATGTTTTTATCGAACCATGTATTGCCATACTATTTTTCTTCCCAGCTGATACATTACAGTGATATTAGTACGAATGTTTAGCTTTACACAGCATTAGTACTTTTAACGATTTCACTTACATGAATGTCAATTTTAGATCTAATTCCTGGTTTTACTCTATCAGGTGGCTGACATTGAAGAACTGAAGCGGAAAATTGTTGAACTAACCGAGTCAAAAGAACAATTAGAACTGTGGAACCAGAAACTAGCAGAGGAGAGTTCATATGCCAAAGGGCTAGCCTCAGCTGCTGCTGTGGAGCTTAAGGCATTGTCGGAGGAAGTTACTAAACTGATGAATCATAATGAGAGACTAGCTGCTGACCTCGCAGCAGCAAAGAATTCTCCGACACAACGTCGAACAAGTACTCTACGGAACAGCCGAAGAGAGAGTGTGACCAAACGACATGACCAACTTGGATCACCCTCGGATCTAAAGAAGGAACTGGCTATGAGTAACGAGAGGGAGCTTTCATATGAAGCTGCTCTGGTAGAGAAGGATCACATAGAGGCTGAACTTAAAAGAAAAGTTGAAGAATCTAAGCAAAGAGAAGCTTATCTTGAAAATGAACTTGCAAACATGTGGGTTCTTGTTGCCAAATTAAAGAAATCCAATGGAGTGGACACGGTTGTTTCAGAATCGAAATAAGAGAAACAGGGTAAGCTTGAAGCGAACCAGGAACAATTGTTGATGGGGTTCAATAATTCAGATTCGGCTAGAATTGGATTGGGAGAGTAGTGTCTCGAGAATGTTGTGTATTAGGGCATTGTATATGAAAAGCTCCACTTGTGCATTATTATTAGTTTTGAAAGCAATGAAGCTGTCATCCTGTAGTTTTATTTTTCATCACATAAATTTAATAGTTTTGATGGAAGGGGGGATTTCTTGGATAGCCATAACCAACTGAATTTTCAATACTCTTCAAAAGTTAATTGATTACGACTGAATTAATCAATTTCCACGTACTCTTTAACAGAACTAACTTTATGATATTTATTTTTAACACCTGATTTTATATATTGTTATTCTTTCATAACTATTTATAACAAAACTACAATGATATTTAAAGATCAAATTCAAACATATTACACGTCTAAAACCACTAGTTTGGAATGGTTGTGGTCAAAAAAATATTTTATATTATAAAAATAAATTGTGTATGTTATAAAATTATAATAAAAATATATTATTTAAATTTTAAAGTTTTGGTCAAAAAATTTATTTTAAGAAATAATTAACATGTTATAAAAGTGTTATAATATGTTTATTTATAAAAAGTTACAATTAAGAAGCATGAACATAATTATGTGTTCATGTTATATACTATAAAAATAATATACTTATTCTTAAAAAAATTATAGTTTTTTTGTCATAATTTATTTATAAAAAATATATTATTTATAAAAAGTGATACGAAAGTTGTGGATAATTTATAAAATTTTTTTATAAAGGTTATATGTTATAATTATTATTATTTTTTACTTAATGTAGGTAATATTAAAAGTAATATAACCTAGCACTAGTGTTTTTCTAAATTAAGTTTATATACGCTTTTATATTCTATAGATTATTTGGACTATAAACCCAACTATTATAAGATCGATGGTAACTATGCGAATAAAAAAAAAGTTTTTTTGTACCATATCAAGCATCATAGATAGCTCGCGGATTCTTTAATTAAAAATATTCAAGGTTTCGAAATGTGGTTGAAAAGACAATTGTTCTAAAATATATTTTTCATATTAACAACATCACCTTAGTTAGATATATTGCGTATTTTATAACTTCAATTATAGGTGGAATCGAGATGATCCATACTTCAAAGAGTACATAGAAGAAGATCTTGATAATCTTAATGATACATATTCAAATTCAAATGATGATGAACTAGGTTATGATCACATATAATGATAAGGAGCATATGTTAAATATTAAAAAAAGAATAGTCCAACAAATATGCATTAGAACAATTAGATAAAATTACATATGATATTTTTTTTCTTGTTATTTTTATTAGTAATTGTATTATCAACTGTTTTTTTAGACTAACATATTTAATTTTGGTTACTTGTTTAGAAATTATTTTTAACATATTTACTAGTTTTATAGTAATTAATATTTAAAAATATAAATTATGTAACTATGTAATTATAATTTGTAATACCAAATATGATATAAAAAATTACGATGTAATTATACTGTCAACCAAACACGTCTAAAGAGTTACAATTTTTTGTAGTTATAAAAGAGTGTAATTACTAAGATAGTAATTATATTTTCATTCAATTACTCTGTATTGTCAAGCAACGATTTAACACCAATTCACAATTTAATTAAGCTTGATTTAATCCCTCTTCTTACTTTCCTTCTTAATTTATGCCTAAAGGGTTAATATTTTATTAATCTGTTAAATAGAAAAAGAAGTAATTTAGAATCATCTGGCTAGGATCGATCTAAATCAATCTATTATGTATATGATTCAATATGCCAACTATTAAACAACTTATTAGAAATGCAAGACAGCCAATTAGAAATGTCACAAAATCCCCTGCTCTTGGGGGGATGTCCTCAACGCTGAGGAACATGTACTAGGGTGTATGTGCGATTTGTCCAGATCATGGGTTGAGAAAAAAAAAAAACTTTTTCAATATCAACGATCCGTACCAATGAATAGAATTGAGTTTATCCGTTCACTATCTAAAAAAGAAAGATCTATCGTATCTTTTAATTGTATATAAAATTTATGATTTCCATTGACGTAAATTCAATCTTGAAATTTAAAATAAGAAAAAATTACCACACCTTTGCAAAATTGAATTAAACAAAAATTAGAATTAAAAATTTTTTTGGTGTCTGATTGACTGAAAAATTTTGAATTCGTACATAAAATCTACTTTTTTTTAAAATAATAATAAGAGGCTCGTAGGCGAAAACATCAGACGATCAACCCGGCTCCTCTCCCCACCCCGCGCGTGCGCGCGCGCAAGCCCACCAGCTTCCAAATCCTGTTCGATGTTCACATGCAAGCCTGCAAGTATGCCATGAAACACCTATATTTCCCCCACCGAAGCTGGAACCGGCTTTGCTATTTCATCCGCTACTTTATTCGCCTCGTGGAAAGTATGCTGAAAGGTAATTTTTCGGGCTTTCAGCCGTAAACCATTGACACGCCGAACCAAACCAAACCAAATGGACTGAACAGCCACATCCTAGTTATTCAGCACCTGTACCAACTGGAGACAATCCGATTCCACCTCTAACTGCTTGAAACCAGTGGTCCAAGCTATTTCCAAGCCATCTGCAATACCCCACAACTCCGCTTGTAAAAAATCATACATTCCGACATTCCTACAGAATCCAAGGACCCATTCACCGCGGTCATCTTGCAACAACCCTCCCGCTGACACAAGCCTCATTCCTGTGTCCACTCCATCCGTATTCAACTTGACCCATCCCGGTTGAGGGACCACCCATCGAACAAACTATTGAGCACAGCCCTGCTGCAGCTCCTTAGACACGGTGGACTCCGAAATATGTTTAGCCCAAGGAAGGCTCTGTTTGAGTATTAAGACTTTGCTTGGTAAGGAAAAAAATTGGAAAGATGAAAAATTGAAGGAATAAAAATAGAAAGATGAAAAATATAGTTGTTATTTTCATAAGTGTGCTTGATAAAAAAGATAAAAAAATATATAATTGAAAGTTCTATAGTAAAGTTGAAAAAAAAAAAAACATTTAAAAACTGGATAATTTTGAATTAACACCCACATTTATTTTATTTTTTTCTCTTTAATAATTCTAATTTTAAATAATTGGTTTTTATGCATGAAGATAAAAAATAATTATCTTTCCTCTCTCTTTTTATCTATCAAGCGCACTCAATATTTATTTATTTATTTTATTTTTTCATTCTCTCTACTCATCTTTTTATTTTTCCACCCAATCAAATATATCTTAAATTACAACTAATAGTAGCAGGTTTAAAAAAAGAATGAGATCCGGTTTTTCCATGCATAACAGCGAACTATCCCAAAGAGCACATTCCACTAAGAAAACGCAGCCATATCCAATCCCCTCCCACTCATATTCTGCTTTAATCAAACAGTAAACATAGGATATCATCATCATCATCCCTTTCTCTAGATTTTTTCCCTTAAAAAATGGAAGGAAAAAAATGACATGTTTCTTTGGGGACGATAGAGATATCAAATAGATTTTGGAGTTATTATACTTTAAAGATAAAAGAATTATTATTATTTTTGATAAATAATAAAAAAACACGCTTAGAAATTAGGAGTGAACAGAAATAGTGATCCCTTCATGAAGAGAAATATGAGCATCCTCCTCAAGTAATTGTATAACATATTACGGTGGATCTTCGAGGAGGGTTAATTGGTTTAAATTCCCTATTGCAGCCTTAGCCAAACAATTAGTTACCATATTATTTTCTCGCAAGACATGCTTGAACTTCACTTTCCAATCCTTGTTGTACCGTTCATGAATTAACCAAACTTTTATAATATTGCTAATTGATGCGAAGCCATTACGAATAGTATAGCAAATCATTATCACAATTAATCTCAACCTATTTGTACCCTTTCAACCATGCCAGTTTCATCCCTTCCACTACAGCTCGTGCTTCTACCTAGAATACCTCGGACATCCCTTTTGCCATGGAAAAGCTCGTCAGCCACTTCCCATTTGAGTCTCGTACAGTTCCTCCAATCCCTGCTTTAGAGTTAACTCTTGAAACGGAACCATCAACATTAAGCTTGACCCAACTTAAATCGGGTCGCTGCCAATCTTGTGTAGTTTAAGAATAGTAGGCCAAATAATTCATTTTATCCCTACACCCACAAGCCTTTGTCCAAGCAAGGGCTGAGACAGTAAGCTCATGACTACTGTTGTTGACATTGTTAAAAATGAATGCATTGCGATTTTTCGAAGGAACCATGTCACAATTGAGAAAAAAGTCGACCAATTAGCACCATTAACATTTTAGCATCCCTTCGTTCATGACGTTCCAGTGTACCCAATCCCCAAATGAGAATTAAAAAATACATTCCAAACATGCCTAGGTAATAGGGACTTCCAAATGGATTGAGCAAACTCATAATCCCTCACAACATGGATAGCTGATTTAATCGATTTACCACAGTATTCACAAAAAGGATGTTATATCACTGGTACACCCCATGGCGCAGCGAAAAAATTAATCCGACGATCACATCCAGGGATCCATGTGCGAGGAACAAATCGAGGTAAGAAGGGTATGAACGATTACCTTTAATCGTCTGGAAAACTGATTATTGTGAACCAGATTACACTATTGTATGTCGATCCAAGCCGTTACACAATGTTTCGGCCTCTACGTAATCCACCCGATGTGACAATGAATGACAATCACCCTCTAAACTTTTCAGAGAGTGTTTTATTCACAGTTGTTAGACCCTTTTTTTTTTATATGTATAACCTAACACAATTCTGCTATAATTTCCTTTTATTTAATATCTCATATTAAAACGAAATTATTCCTTTAGAGAAATATATGAAAAGTTATTAAAACATTATATCATTTCCAAAAGGATATTAACTTCCATGTTTTAATATTTAACAAAATTATTAAAATAATAATTATAGTTATGTTAAATTATATTAAGTTAATATCAAACTTTTATATGAAACAAATTAATATAATATTAACTGTGTTTTTATTCATGTACAACAAGTTTGTACACATAATGTGTTTAATAATTAATTATCAAATTAAATTAATTAATAATTAATTTAAATCATGTGAAAGCTAAACAAAACACCAATTGTGTTTGGATTCTGTTCGTTTCAACCATAGGGTGTGACCCTGTAGGTTCTTATAACATTAGCAACAATACTAGAACGATTCTAATATTACAAACAATGAGTGGCATCTAGCAATGCATCATTGCTACCTAAGTTAGAAGAAGTCATGGTTCAACATAACCTCTCTGTGATTAGCCCTTCATATATCAAATCTTTTTGTCCTTTATAGCTAGAATGGACACAAGTCATGGAATAGTCACACTTGCATAGTCCATCCAATGTTTCTTGATATCTTGAGTAGACTATGATAAACAAATAGATATGATATATCATATCAACTTATTAGAGCATGGCCATGCATTTCTAGTCTCACTCAATCAAGTGGCCTAAGATATTGCTCCCATTATGTAGGAGGGACAAATCCTATATTGATCAACCATATCCCATTACGTAAATTGTGGTAAATCCAACATAAGCCTTTATAGAACAACCAATTACGATGGACATTTGACTGTATCAAAATATATGACTCATGATGTTGAGATAATGATGATATAAAGTCTGAGGATCATATACACAGTAATCACTATGACTAATATTGTTATTATTACATAATAATCCAAGAAACATACTAATAGCGGATCAGTCCAATATGTTGTTCTTTAACACACATACTCATGTATTGATTTTGACATCCCATGTCAATGTCAACACTTTGTCATCAATAAACTACATGTTAGTCTTAATGCATTATTGTTGTCCAAGCCCACAATAATTCTATACCAAGGACCTTTTAAGAATAATCATATTATTCTCAAGACATTATTATAAAACAGTTTATTTATATACTCAAAAAATAAATTGAAATAATAATGACAATGCCTTATATTAATAAATGAGATAAAACAAGTATGTTTTTACAATCATCTTATGATTGGTCTTTGGGCATACTCTAATAAAGGAAAGGATGACATACCTCTTCATGTATGCCTTACGTTGGTCAAAATCCTATTACAAATAAACATTCATAAGAAAGCCCGGACTCATTGGGGAGCATTCAACTTCCAAATGACTTTATGATCACCGAGTTGAGTAGGGGAAACTATACTACAAAGGTGCTTATAGGACTCATGCATAGAAAATTTCCTAGTAGCCATCCACTTCCAAGATAGTCGATCCGCCCCTAACTCCCTTAGAGAAGAATTGCAAGCCCGTATGCGATTAACCATACTCCTAGGGAGAATCATTAGGAGCCAAGTTGAATTCCAATTTCCTTCCTCGTTTACCACATCACATACACAAATAGATTCATCAAGATAACCATTACCATTAAAATGTAATTTTAGGGGACCTAACTGACTCATCCAAACATCGTTCCAAAAGTTAACCATTCAGCCATCTCGAATGTTCAAGAAAAGACCCTTCTTTACCTCATTCCAAATATTTACAATACTTCAAACATAGGAATAATTACTACAGTGCAAAACCTCAAGGATAAATCCTTGGATATTGTGTTTATTATTAAGGATCCTAACCACAACGCATCTGTATCAGACACTAGATTAAAACCCAACTCTAAAAGAAATAAAAATTCTGGTCTTATAGCCTCCGAACACCAAGGCCCCCTTTATCCACTGGTTTACAAACATCTTCCCATCGTACTAAATTCACCTTTCTCCCTTTATTAGTGGACCCTTAGAGAAAACCCCGAGCGACCTTCTCAAAATGCTTACAAATCGTAACTTGGATTCCAGCCGTGGCCATAAAGTAATTAGGGATAGACAACAAAATCGACTACGCAAGTGTAAGTCTTCCAGAAAAGGATAGCTAGCAAGCATCCTATCGATTGAAATGATCTCGCACTTTATCCAAAACAAAAGAGAAAGTATTCCTCCCAACTTTGCGGTGAAATAACGACATGCCAAGATATTTTCCCAAGTCATCAACTCGATGGAAACCCAAGTTGGCGCATATGTCAGCAGTTACCTCTTTCGTCACGTTCTTAAAAAAATAACTGTGTCTTTCGTCTATTAACTTTGTGACCGAAGAACCAACAAAATTTATCCAATACCTGTCTAAGGCAATCAGCTCCTTTCACAATTTCTCTAGCAAATAACAAACGGTCGTCAGCAATAAAGAGATCGGAGATACTTAGGCCCCGACATGAAAGCATAATTGGTTCCCAAGACCTCTCTTCAATCGATGACTCAATTAGATGTCCTAATTTCTCCATGCCAAGAAAAAACAAGTAGGGAGATAAGGGACCCCTTTATCTTACCCCTCTAGATGGGATAAAATCCTCCGAGAGATTTCCATTCCAAAGCAGTTGCATAGAAGAGGATGAAATGCACTGCATAATAGTGCACACAAGCACTCCAAGCAATCTAGCATCAACCAAAGTAGTATCCCGAAGAAAATCCCAACGAATCCTATCATAAGCTTTTTTCAAGATGTGCCTTAAGCACCATCCACCCTTTTTTACTCTTCATAGACTTCATAGTATAATAGCTTAATGTGTAATGATTATTTTGTTTGATATGTTTAGCGAAACAATGAAGCTTGATTGGTTCTGCCTAACCAAAGTTTGCATAGCTTTCCGAAGTCTAATTACAACTTTGGTAATTATTTTGTACAAAACATTACACAAAATGATTGGGCGGAACTGGTTGATAGTTTCTGCTCCAACAATCTTAGGTATGAGCACTAGAAGAGTAATGTTAAGATTAGGATCCAAGTGTTCCCCCGAGAACGTGCGCTTCACTAAATTAAAGACACTGAGCCCCACAACCTCCCAATTAGCTTGGTAAAAATTGGCATGAAACCTATCCACCACAGGTGCCTTAAGGGGTCTCATATTGAAAATAGAACAATGAACCTCCTCTAAAGTGACATCAACCATCAAATCACTAAGTACATTGTCCTCTAGCTTTGGGAAGCGTCCACACACAGGGAGCCTCCCCATTGAATAATTATCCACCGTATATAATGTTGAGAAATACTCAATTGCATTCCTTCATAAAATATCATTATCAAAACACCAACTAACCTCTTCGATCAGTAAAGCTTCTATTTTATTCTGCCGCCTCTAGTTCAGTGTGCGATTATAAAAGAATGCAATGTTCCTATCCCTATTCAATAACCACTCACGATGATATTTTTGAAACCATACAATTCCTCCTAGTTTAGAATGTGTTATAATTCAAGCTGAATTTCTACTTCTCTCAAATTTATCCTCGAATTGAATCTTCTTTCTAAGGCTCTCTACACATGTTCTAATTATTTCAACTTCATTCTTTTCCTGTAAAAAATGTTCTCGAATATAGTTTTATTCTAGTCCAGTATTGACTTCGAAAGGTCTCAATATTCTGCAAAACATCATCCCCAGAATCCCAAGCTTTCGAAATCACATCTTGGAATTCCGAGTGTTGTAACCAACTTACTAGGAATCGAAGCGGTCGAACACCCTTTTGTATCCTCTCAGGGCTAGTTGACACCAATAAAGGATGGTGATCTGACTTTAATTTATAAAGGTGTTTGACTGTGGTATTCGGAGCAAAAATCTACTAATCGCCAATACAAAATGACCTATCTAGTTTTTGAAATAGCTGACCCCTACTCCAAGTGAATTTTGCCTATTTGAAACCCAAATAAATGAAACTATGATGAAAGAAAAAAGACTTGAAGCGATTACATCCAACCTGGGACATATTTGCACCACCTTGTCGTTCATCAATACTCATAGCCACATTGAGATCCCCTCCCAAAAGCCATGGATCATTAATTCCAAAGGTTAAATGATCAAGATGATCCCATAACTGTCTCCGTAAACCTTGTTGTGGGTTCCATATACCATATTACAGAGAAAAGGTCTTCGGGTCCTTTGGTCCTAAATTCACACATGAATAAACTAAAGATGTGCCTTTAGTATCTCCACACTAGTCCCCCCTTCCATAACAACCAGAAAAATCCACAACTTCTACCTTAAATGAGTAATCAAAACCCAATTTAGCAATCACAGTCTCAACCCTACAACCACTAATTCTAGCCTCAAAGAGAGCAATAAATTCCAAACAAAATTCTCTATTATACTCATTCAAAAAATTGTGAAAACATGGATGTCCACACCCCTGGAAATTCCAAAATAGAAAATGAAAATTTGACTCAATAAATTATAGACTAGGTTAGAATTAGGAATCCCTTACCCTGATTCAAGCTTCCTCAATATTTTTCAGTGACTTATCACCCGAATAATCTCTCTCCACCTCATCATCCATCAATTTGGAGCTTTCACCATTGTGGTTGTGCAAACCATGGATAATTCCTTCCATCGCTGCCATAACAGTTAGTGATGGTTGCTTGTGGGTAACAAAGAGCAAGGTACCTGACCAGTATTTTCCCCCGCTTCGTCCCCAACAAATTCGTTTGGTTTGTGACCTAAATTTTCTCCCATTTGAATCTCCAAGTTCAGGATATGATTCTTTTAGACAATTTTTCCTATCGGGTCTTTCCCTTTGTTGGAAGGGAACATCATCGACACGTGATTTCCCCCATTCAATTTTGGGTCAGCTACCTGAAATCTAATGCTTCTTAAATTTTCCCCAAGCAAAATAGGTTCGATTTTGGAGCCATCATCGAATGGATTATGGGTTAGACCCAAAGAAGAACCACCAAGGGATTTAGACGGCTTGAGAATTTTGAGGCCTACTTTTGGCCCACCCTCTATCAATATTCCTTTCCCTTGTTAGCCAGTTTACTCCTTACCCAATTCTAGGTCTTAGACTTACCTTCAGCTTATCGTTTTTCCAATCCTTCTCTCATCTCTTCCACGATTTGTGCCTTAGAATTCTGTTTTGATTTTTCTACAATAATTCCCTACCTAAAAGCACCAGAATCATCGACTAGATTTTCACTCAAAGATTCAAATCTGGACTCATTGCTCTCACCGACCGCTTGTGGCTTCACTTGGTTTTTCCAGCACTAGTCTAACTCCTCAGTTTTGCCTTCTCTCCACTAACATCCAAGGGCTGTATCTTTCCTCCTCAACACTTTTCGGGACCCTAGATGTCTCCTTTGGCAACTAATCCATAAATGTCATTGAAATCATCTGTTAACTTGATTTCTAAGGACAAATCTCTCGGCTGTGTCTATACCTCCCACTGTCAAAAGGCACTAGCGGTAAGGACTCATACTCCACATGTTGAATCCTGCCATCGATCTTTATCTTTGACAGTAGGGGTTGCCCTAAATCAACAAAAATTGTAAGTTTAGAAAATTTTCCTTTAGCTTTGTTGTCCGTATGTTGATCGATTTTGGCTATCGGGCCTATCACCCCACCAATAAATTTCAATAAGCTCATAGCGTACATCCCTTCCGATAGGCTAGGTAGACGAACCCAAACCAACAAATTACTAGGTTGTGCTTGATCAGGTGAAAAGCTTGGTGTCCATGGCCTCACCATTAGATAATGTCCAAAAATTATCCACGGTCCTCCCGATATCGCAACAAGGTACTTATTGTCATCTTAGAAGCGGATTGAAAAATAATCATTCTCCAGATCAAGGATCTATAATGATTGCTTTTTTTTTTTTCCAAATCGACTGAAGCTTGCTTGACATTGTAACATCCCAAAGTTTAGCCCAATAGAAATCTAAAATTATGTTAAAGATATGATGATGGTGCAATGGTTAATTGATCAATGGTAACACATGAAAGTAAATGAGGTCCCAAGTTCTAATCCCATACTTTATAAAATAAATTAATTTTTGCAAATTCCCTTGTTTTTAATTAATGTTGTTTTCCAAGCCTTTTTAACCTAACTATAAATATAATTTTTAAGCAAGATAATCAGTGTTAATCCCTTATTTTCTTCCCCTTATGTCGTCCCTAATCTTTATTTTTCTTTTATTTTTCTCTTCTTCTCTATTGTTCCCATCGCACCTCTCCTCCTCTTTCTCTTTGTTTTCCTTACTTTTGCTACAAGATTAATCACCATCTCATCCCGCACCTTGCTGCAATTTTTTCTCACTAAAATCAACTCCAAATCTGAAATTTTGGGCATCCAAGTTCAATCCAAACATTGCCAAGAAAGTGCCATTGTCGATTTTCTCTTCTAGCTTGGGTAAGTTCACTTTTTCCTTTAATTTCTTGATTAATTGAGCCAATTAAAAAACCCTATTTTTTAAATTTGGAAAGTAGGGGAGTTTTAATTATTTTAAATTTATTTCCCATATTTTAATTGATCTCAAACCATTTTAAAATTCAGCCCCAATTTTGGCCACCGTGGGAGGTGTATGTGAGCCTAGGTGCATGATGGGGGATGTTTTGTTTCTTAATTTTTCCCAATTGATTTCAGCATTATTTTGTGTTCTTGAGCCATCCTAATAAATCTTTAATCACATGTTAATTACGGAAAAATGTTCTTTATCAGTTGGCCATTTGGATCTCTCATATAGGGAAGCGTAAGTGTGATTAAACATAAACTAGTTTGTTGTTTTGTTGGGTAAAGGTTGTGAATTCATTAAATAAAGGAATTTAATAAATATTAGATACGTATTTTCTAGTATATAAACATGTTAGGTGCTGACGCAAATGCCCCACATCAACTGTAAAGTCGAAAGACGATCGCTAGTGTGGCTCTCGTCAAAACAATGTAAAGAATTTAACTAGTTTGGTTTCGAAATTAATAGTAATTTCGACGATTGGTTTGAACCCATAAGTGGGAGTTTAGATGCTGGTTATGAGGTGAATTTAATGAATGTATACTAAATTCTGTTCTAGGTTCATTTAAGGAGTTAATAAAGAAAGGGCAAGTGTATTGCAAAAGGGCGAAAAAAAAAGTGTGATTCTAAACTCATAAGCTTGATTGAAATTGGTAAATTTTATGTTGAAAATTGTTAAATTAGATGTTGAATGGGTTGGATTAATAGTCATATTGTTTAATTTTTAAGTGGTAGAACCAGGTATATTTCGAGCCCTAAAAGATTTTTGTGATATCAAAGTGCTACTTTGGTTGTGTGAATTTTCTGATTGAGTTTTAGATGAGTGATTGAGTTATGTGATTTGAGAATAAATGTTTGAATAGCATGATATGCTGATATATTGAGTTTATGCATGATTTAAATGCATGACATATTTGCTATGATATATGTATTGAAAAGGGCGCTTCATATGCATAATGAAAATTTGTAAAGAATGTGAAATTAAACGATATTGATAGATACCATCATAATGGTAATTTGAAAGTTGGAATGTTGTTTCCTATTATTGAAAGTATATGATTGATTGAGAGCATGATTGAATATGACAAAAGAATGTGAAACGTACTGAAATATGTTTATGTATGAGTTTTGCATGACATCTTGCATGTGTATTGGGATGGGTTATTTGTGGTTGACGGAGGAGTTCCGCGGAGTACCGACAGCATATTATGACCGCATTATTCGTAGTCAATGTACTGCATTTGGAGTACCAAGGGGATTGACGATCTTATCACATTATATGTTATTTGGCAGACTTTTTGCATTATTGATAATTTGGTGGTTCTACCACATCGAGCTATGCTCGCAACTGTTAGAGTTTGGCAGATGAATTTATGGAAATTTGTAATGTGTAGCGATTGGTATGGGTAAGATCTCATATGCGCATCATGTCATGGACATGATAATTGAAATTGACATATCTATATTCAATTATGCTTTTGAATGCTATATGAAATTGTTTATGTATGTGAATGTGTGTTTAAGGCTTGTTTGTTTAGTCTCACACTAAGATTGTTAAGCTCACCCCTTTACCTCAACATTTCAGGTAATGAACAAACTTAGGATCGGATTTGGCATGCGGACGTACGGTGGACTTTGAGCACTACTTGGACATTCATTTTAATTTTTATTTGATTATTTTTATTATTTGGTTTTGGACTTTAATAGTATTTAGACTATAGTTTGATAATGTTTTCGTTTTGGCTTTTCACGCATGCATGACATCCATACTTAGGTCGGATTTTACATGTTATTTATATCTATTTAGGTATATTGAAATTGGATTATGCATGCTATACGGCTAAGTATAAGATATTGGTTAATATTGATGATTTCTGATACAAAGAAACTGATTAAAATGTTTTGAATTGATTATGTCGAATGTTGGGTGTTTTTAAAAACTTCACCTAAACTGCTGTAAACTCGAAAATATATAGGATTTTTCTATAGATTTTCATCACCTTTTGACTTAAAATGATATTGAAAATCCAAGTAATTGTTTAATAAATTAATGAATTTTGCTTAAATGATAATCTTGGACATGAAATTTATAAAGATATTATTCTATGCTTTTTATATAGTTTTTATGCACGAAACGACTTATTTTATAGTATTTAATTGACATGTTATATTTTAATAGTAAAGTGGGCCATGAAAATTCATTTAATTAATAATGAAATTATATTTATTTAATGAACATATATTATTTCATAAGTTGGGATGGTTAAGTCTGTGAAATATAGGTTAATTAATTATTTAATTTAACCCAATCTAATTAAAATGCAATTTGGATAGGTTTGCTTGCTTGCTAGGTCACATAACCGTCCAACCCAAGATAACAAAGAGCCTAATTCGGTACAAGTATTGGCTGCTGATAGCATTAGAAATGACACATATTTTCTTCCTAAATTTATGTATTAACTGTCCCTTTTGTATAATATTTAACATGCATGATAGTAAATTCATAATTAGTATTCACATTTTCTAACTCAATGTTATGTGACTTAAATTCTCGTTATTTTATCTTTTCTGTGCACTAATGTCGCCATATGCAACATATGTATTGCGTTTGAAATTGTCAGCGCAGGGGTCCATCTTAGAAGATTGATGCTAGAAGAAGTTCAAAAATGCATCCACAAGTTTAGCTTGGAATTGTGGTCAGACATGTCACCGCATGGAAACATCTACCTTGTATGAGTGAATTCACGCTGCAATCACATCTGGAAGCACCAGCGTAGGAGAATAACACGTTGTTGCTGCAATTAAAGATTACAGATTACGCCCAGCGATGTTACGACAACCTGCAGATTCATGAAGAACACACCGGATCTGCGTGAGTGCACAGCTAGAATTTGACAAACTTTGATAGTTGCAAAACAAATTGGATCTAAGAGGAGATTAGATTTACAATTCTCAAAGCTTATAAATAGAGGAGAAAAAAAAGAAAGAGGTATTAAGAAGTGAAGAAATTAATTTTGCAAATTCTATAAAGCTTTGAAGCTTGGTTTGGGAGTCCGGTGAGTTGATCAAGCAAGTGTGCGATAGCTTCTGACGAGGAGTGCTTGATGCGATACAAGAGGAGCGGTTAAGGAATAGTCGTAGTAGCCTAGGAATAGTATGCTTCGATCTATTTGTTAATCCCTCTTTTAATGCTGATGAATTCAAATTGACAGTTGATTGTATATGGAAATATCTATCAATGTTAGATTACTTTGATTCCTATTCAATTCTTCTCATCTGTTTTCCTTGGACTTAACTGTTTTAACCACGGAAGTGTAATTGCAATCTACCGACACTGGAAAGTACGGTGACAAGTTAGGTTAACAAGCAAGTCAGTAGGAGTTGCTTGAGATTAGGAGGAATTCTAGTCACTTGTTCTTGAGTGCAAGGCATTGCCAACACTGGAAGGTGGCTAAATGTGGGCACTTGAGTCTTGGTTAAACACTGAGTTGTTATTGGCATGATTTCATTAGAACCTTATTGCTACGATAGTTCATCTATAAAATACATTATCGACGCATCTAGCGTTGCTACTTAGTGAAGTCAGTGATCCACTTCCTTCTTTGCACTTGATCGCACTTTTACTTTTTTTGCATTTAATTTCTCAAAATATCAACAACAATTTATTTTACTTTCAGTTGCTCTGACCTTTATTTTGCTCTAACATTTTTCATTGCATTGACAACTTTTAGTGCAGATCTGATTTAATTGGATTGACATCCTTGCTAGCATTTTTCTCTAATTTCAACTTTAGTTGCTTCGAAAATTGAACATCAAGATCTCTATCCTCGTGGGATTGATATCTGATAGAGCAAATCTATCAACTATACTTGCATCGATGAGTGTCCGCTTGCACTTAAATGGTGTACGTTTACAGGCCGATCATGTTTCTAGTTTGCTCAGTAAATCCCTAAGTGGAGGTGATTATGTCTCTAAGTGGAGGTGAAGTTATTCGACATCTGGGGTATAGACTTTATGGTACAATTTCCGAACTCTTTTGGGAATGTGTATATTTTAGTTGTTGTTGACTATGTCTCTAAGTGGATCGAGGCAATTGTGGTTCCAAAGGATGATGCTCGAATGGTGTTGAAATTCTTCCACACGTACATCCTTACAAGATTTGGAACACCTAGGGCATTGATAAGTGATCAAGGTACTCATTTTCACAATAAACAAGTGGCGATAGCCTTGAAACGATATGGTGTGAAGCATCGCATGACCAGCACATACCATTCACAAACTAATGGCCAAGCGGAGGTTTCCAATTTACAAATTAAAAGAATCCTTGAGAAGGTGGTTAACCCATCTCGAAGAGATTAGCCTTCGCGGTTACATGATGCGTTGTGGGCACTTCACACTACGTACAAAACCCTGTTGGGGATGTCGTAGTATCAATTAGTGTTTGGTAAATCATGTCACCTATTGGTTGAACTTGAATATAAAGCCTTGTGGGCGATCAAGTAGGTGAACATGGATTATGACGCTGCTGGACAGAAACGATTGTTGGACATTTCTGAGCTGGAAGAAATTCGATTCACTACGTATGAAAACATAGCCATATACAAAGAAAAAACTAAGAGATTCCACTACAATATCATCTTGCGACGATAATTTAACCCTAGTCAGTTGGTACTTCTATTTAACTCTCGTCTGAAATTACATCTAGGTAAATTACACTCGAGATGGTCAGGCCCTTTCAAAGTTGTCGAAGCATTTCAGCATGGTGCAGTGACAATTGAAGATATGAAGGATGGTCACCGGTTTAAAGTAAACGGCCAATGACTGAAGCATTACATGATTCCAGATGTCAAAGAACACAACGAGACCATAAATTTGGTCACATTTATTTAATGTCATTGCAATTTTTACTTTTACTTTTTGCTTTTTATTTTCATTTGTTTCCTTTTTAGTTTATGCAGGAATAAAAAATATCCTTTTTGTCGACACATCATAAACCACAACTTGTTGACGCATTCTGTGATGACTCAACAAAGATTTTTCAGTAAGAATCGTGTCGATTGATCTTCATCCATCCCTAGCCATTAGATCAACCTAAGAGGTACGATCTGTAGCCTGACATTTATTGGCTGTAGATGTAACATTTTCCCATGCTAATTATAATAATCACGTCTCTTCCTCTAAAAGAATTGTAAAACCCTTCTTCAGTCGTTTTTCTTCTCCCACTCAAAACATCCATTGCTATTGCAACCATCTTCTTCATTATCTTCAACATTTTTTGCAAATTCTCTCGCTCTCTTTACTCAGCTATTATGGTAAGAACTCGAGGAGAAAAAACCCCTTCGAAATCTCCCGCTGAATCCTTAGCCACTATGGTTCGGAATGCCGACCAACCCTCACAGAAAGAACCTGTCCTATTCCTCTTCAAGGTGGCGAAGGATCGTTACCAAGTCATTATGCTCAAGAGAAACTGTCACCCGGAGTAGGGTTTCTAATTTTTCCCGTATCAGACGTTGGGGAAACAAGTTACAAGGATAATCTCTCGCTTTGGTTGGGAGTGTTTTTGTAACCATCCAGTCGGTTATTCCCTCACTATGGTAAGAGAGTTCTATGCCAACTTAGTGGATTTTGAACAAGAGTTCATATTTTTACGCGAAGGTCTGGTGCCCTGGAGTGCCACCCATATCAATGAGCTCTTTCACTTTGTTGAAAAGAAAGATACTCACATTGCATTTTTAAAGGAATTAACTGATGAAGGTGCTGACCTGGTGATGCGAGATCTATGCATCGAGAAAGCTATGTGGACTGGTAACGGTTTGCATAACTATACTATGCATTGATGTGATCTCACCACTCAGAGCAAGGTATGGTTCCACTTTATTAACAGTCGAATTCTGCCTTTAACCCATAGCACAACTGAGACGCTAGATCATATGTGCCTTTTGCACTCCATTCTGAAGGGCCGTCACATCAATGTTGGCGTAATTTTGCATGATGAAATTGTTGAAGCCGCGGGTAAACAGACAGGTATCTTATCTTTCCCTTCTTTAATTATGATGCTCTACAAATAAAAGGGTATTGTGCCCCGTGATGGTGAGGAGTTGCTGGACAACAAAGGGCTAATAAATTATATCTCGGTGGAGAAAATGACTAGGGGACAAGAAACCTCTCTAGTGAAAGAGGTGCCTAAGAAGAAGGAGAAAGGGAAAGGAAAGAAAAAGGAGAAGTAAGAAAATGCACCCACAAACCCTCGAGTTGAGAAAAAGCTGGCTACAATAGAACAAATCATTGATCGCATGGATATGTGCGGGATTCACCTTGTCAGCATGTTGGAGGAAGTGGATTATAGGCAGACCCTCTTCTATGCGTACACAAAGGCATGAAACAGCGTTATTGTTGCCACATTGAGGAATCTAAACCCAAATCCCATGCCAGATTTCCCTGTATTCCCACCTATTGATAGGGAAGCCCCATCGTCCTCTGAGCAACCTACTCCTAAAGGTAGACCTCAACCTGTCCTATCCCCAATGAGAATTCATATCTTTGATGATAACGGGCACGAGGGACATTTCAATGCCACGGAGGACTGTTTCAAAACAATCACCAGCCTATTAGAGGATGAATTTTCGAATAGCCTTGGGGCTAACATGGCTGAAAGGGAGGTTGTTGCTAAGAAGATGCATGCACCGATCATATCTATGGGTTTGGAAGCGGAGGAAGGCATCGAGAGAGACACAACTGAGAAGGAGAACCCTGAGGAAGAAGAAATGGAGGAAGGGGAAGAAAAGGATAAGGATAATGAAGAGGATGAATGACCTGACGAGAAGGACCTGAAAGAAGAGAAGAATGATGCCCCAATAAATTTTGAGGAAGAATTTGTCGACTCACCCACAAGTGTGGGGGCATTCAGTGAAAACTTGGCTCCACCTGAAGCAAGCCAGGCTGAGGCAGTCATCAACAGTGCTAAGGATCTTAACCCTCTGGCCATCGTGCCTTATATGGCACCACTTACTGAAGTCCATCCATCTGATGTGGCTGTTGATGAGGCCTCCACTCAGCCGGTTATGGAGGAGCAATCCACTGCTCCGATTGATTCCAAGGACAAAAAGCGAAAGAGGAAAGACAAGAAAACAAGGCACAAAGCAATAGAGGAGCGCCCAAAGAAGAAGAAGAAGAAAGCCAAGGCAGCCACTTCGTCGGCTACTGAACAATGAGTTAGTTTACTTTTCAGTAGTTAGTTGCATGCATCTCATTGTGATTGGATTGTTATTTGTCATTGCATTTTTCATGTTAGTTTATCTGCATTGTAGTTGCATTTCCATTTTTATATGTATAGTATTGTCAGTGCATTAGGGACAATGCAAAATTAAGTTTGGGGGGATCTTGTGTGAAATGGAAATGCGATTACACCCACGTATTTGAAAATTTATTTGTCTTTAGGTCAATGAAAGTATGCAAAATTTGAACAAAAATGTGATCATAATTTTTATTTTATGCATAAATCTTGAATTGCTTAGAATGTTGATATGTGAATTAGGTGAATTTGGATGAATATTGAGCCTTCTATTTTTGGATGAATAATTGGAATTGCTTTAGTAATGAATGGGTAGAATCAATATTTGAATCTTTAAATAACTTACAAATTGCAGTGACATTGTACTAATAAAAGACACTCCAATGTGAGTGCATTGTGACTTACCAAGGGAGAACACTCCACTACATGTGTTAGAAAAATTATCTAGCCAAAGGCTGTCATTGCAAGAGTGTGTGTCAATGTAATTACATACTTCCTAGGGGTTTGTTGCAACCCATTGTTACTGCCCAGGAACAAAAGTAGAGTAATGAAATGACATCTCTCAGTCATTTATAAAAAAAGAAAAGAATAAAAAAGAAATATATGTTGTATTGGTCAAGGAAGGTTAAGATTCAAAGCATGTTACTAACATTAGTGAAGATGTAGTTTTAATTATTCATACCTATAAATTGTCGGCGTATTATTCTATCATGTGAATACAATTTGTACATTAGAATTCCAGTGGATTTAAGTTGTTAGAATAATGATTGCGATGACATGTTTTGTTTGTGACTTTGTTTACTTTTGTTTACTTAAGGAAAAGTAAAAAATCATGTTTGGGGGTGTGATAGTATTAGAAATGACACCTATTTTCTCCCTAAATTTATGTATTAACTATCCCTTTTATATTATATTTAGCATGCATGATAGTCATTTCACACTTAGTATTTACGTTTTCTAACTCAATGTTGTGTGGCTTAAATTCTCGTTATTTTATCTCTTCTGTGCACTAATGTCGCCATATGCAGCATATGTACTACGTATAAAATTGTCAGCGCAGGTATCCATCTTAGAAGATTGATGCTAGAAAAAGTTCAAAGATGCAACCACAAGTTTAGCTTGGAATTACGGCCAAAAATGTCACCGCATGGAAACATCTACTTTGTATGAGTAAATTCACGCTGCAAACACATCTGGAAGCACCAGCTTAGGAGAATAACACGTTGTCTCGCAATTAAAGATTACAGATTGCATCCAATGATGTCGCGACAACCTACAGATTCATGAAGAATACACCAGATCCGCGTGAGTGCACAGTTAAATTTTAATAAACTTTGACTGCTGCAAAAGGAGTTGGATCTGAGAGGAGATGAGATCTATAATTATCAAAGCTTATAAATAGAGGAGAGATGAAGGAAAAAGATATCACGAAGTGAATAAATTAATTCTGTAAATTCTCTAAAGCTTTGAAGCTTGGTTCTGGAGTTCGGTGAGCTGATTGAGCAAGTGTGCGACAACTTTTGATGAGGAGTGCTTGATACGATACAAGAGGAGAGGTTAAGGAATAATCGTAGTAGCCTAGGAATAGTATGCTTTGATCTATTTGTTAATCCCTCTTTTAATGCTGATGAATTCTTATTGATAGTTGATTGTATGTGGAAATATCTTTCAATGTTAGATTACTTTGATTGCTATTCAATTCTTCTCATCTATTTTCCCTTAGACTTAACTGTTTTGACCACGAAAGTACAATTACAGTCTACCGACACTGGAAAGTGCGGTGACAAGTTAGGTTAACAATAATGTCAGCGAAAGTTGCTTGAGGCTAGGAGGAATTCTAGTCACTTATTCTTGAGTGCAAGGCATTGCCAACACTAGAAGACAGGGTAAATGTGGGCGCTTGAGTCTTGGTTAAACAGAGAGTTGTTATTGGTATGATTTCATTGGAACCTTATTACTGCGACAATTCATCTATAAAATACCTTGTCGTCACATCTAACGTTGCTACTTAGTGAAGTCAGTGATCCACTCCATTCGTTACACTTGATCACACTTTTACTTTTCTGCATTTAAAGTATAAAAATATGAACAACAATTTATTTTACTTTCAGTTGCTCTGAAATTTTATTTTTATCATTGCGTTGACAACTTTGATTAACTTAGTGGTGCAAATCTGATTTAATTGCGCTGACATCCTTACTAGCATTTTCTCTAATTTTAACTTTAGTTTCTTAAACAATTGAACATCAAGAACTCTATCCTCGTGGGATCGATATCCGATAGAGCAAATCTATCAACTATACTTGTATCAACAAGTGTCCGCTTGCACTTAAATACTGTGACATTTACATGCCGATCATCTTTCTAGTTTGCTCAGTAAATCCCTATCAGCAGCCCCCAAAGTGTTCTAACTTTTGCCTTAAAGGAATCTTCCATAGTACACCAAGCTTCAAAGTGGAACCATTTTGAAAAAGCTCCATAAGACTCTTTCTCTAATCGGACCAAAAAGGGACAATGATCGGAGAAAGAGTGTGAAAGATGATGAATCGAAGCATCAGTGAAAGCCTCCTTCTAACTGGCGGTAGCAACCCCTCTGTCAAGTCGTTGTCGAATATTGTTTGAGGAAAAATTTCCTCTCTGCCATGTATACCATATTCCTAAATGACCAACATCAAATAAATGGCAGTTATTCAAAATGGTTCTAAAAGCTTCCATTCTACAATTGTCTTACGAAACACCTCCAACTTTCTCAAAACTATGCAGAATATCATTAAAGTCACCAATCACAAACCAAGGGCAATGTTGAGACTGACCAAGAGAACGTAACAGATCCCATACCTCCTTTTTATCTTCCACATAGAGAGAATCATAAAGCCCTATATATGATTCCTAGAGAAGGACCTTAAACATACAGAAGTTGAATCCTTCCATGCCTAGCAAAGGCCTCCTTTAGAACAATTAGCTTCCACATTAATGCCATTTAAAAAACAAAAGCTTTTATGAGTTTTCATTATCTGCATAGTATCAATCTCTATCTCCATAAAGAAGACAATATAGGGATTTTGGGCCTTCACCACATGTCGAAGACATCAAATGGCTCGTGGGTTCCCCAACCCGTAGATGTTCCAGCTTAAGAGTTTCATGGCAACTGGATGACTTTCTCTAAGGCTGCCGTCGATAAAATATGAGAGTCAACAAAATCATCAAAAAATACACCCCTAACAATCTCCTCCTCCTCTACATGGTTGATTTCAATACCATCCATCGTAGAATAATGCCTAGTATCTTCAAAAATCCTCGACTTCAATACACCATCACACATTACCCATCTCTTCTTCCCAGAATAAAGATCGTTCAAAGAGACTTCAACCTCAGAACCCTCTGCCCCTTCCTTACGCTTATCAAGAGAACCAGATAGGCCATTAACCCCTTTACCTGCTCGAGCCCTTCTTTTCCACTTAATTCGATTAACGGGCTACCTGGGTCCACCAATTTATCCTTAGGGACCTCTGAAATTATCGAATGATCAGTTTTTTGACCCATAGTATTCATCCAATAAAAAACACAAGAAACCTCCTCCAAAGGTGGCGCAACATTAGGAGTAATAGAAGGATTAAAATTACTAAAATTCCTTCATAATAAAGGAACAACAAAATTTGACTTAAACAATGATTTGACCATTCCCCCTTCCAGGGGCTCACTTGTCTCATTTATACCCCTAACGTCGTCGCCTCGAGGGATTCTAACCTCTTTGGTCAATGCATCTTCTTATGTCCCCATATAGACGCATTGAGTCAAGAACTTCTTCCTTCGAATAGGAATCCATTTTTTGAAAGATCCTAGCTTTCGTGCTTTGGTGAGTCTTTGAGATCCTTTCGACGACCTATGTTGTGTTGAAGGGATATCTATATGATCCGATCGATTGCGTAAAGCCCACGGTAGCAACGAAATCGGGGAAAGTATACAGAAAAGACAGTTCTTTTCTTTCTATTATATAAGTATTTTCTATTCTATTTTTTCTCCAATTTAAAATTTTTCTTTTCCCATAATACCAGACTCTGCTTTAAGTGCCACTGAATATTGGAACTCTCCCATGGGTTATTCTTTTTCCTCAGGAGAAAGCAATACACAATCTTTAACTCCATGGCCCATCCTTCCATACCCAAAGCAAAACACTAGGAGGTTTTCATATTTAAAGGCCACCCAAACTTTCTCCCTAGAATCAACCGAGACAAAAATTCCTCTCCGTAAAGGTTTACAAACATCCACTATAATCAATAAATGACAAAAATCCCCCATAAATTAAGATCAGAGAAGACCACCAAAAGTAGAACTAATCGCATGAGCCAAATCCTTCTTATCACAATCTAGAGGACAATAACCCACTTTCAGCCATAACGGAGGTTCAACTAATTTAATTAATGAACGATCCATAGTAGCAGTCAGTCTATAAAAAATAACCATCTGTTTACGAAATAGCCATGGGTGCCCCTCTAGGATAGATGCCAGATTGATTTCAACATTAAAATCGATCAAGAATAAAATTTTCCTTGCTATCTTAATATCAAACTTTTTCCTTGTCTTCCAAATACTTTTCATTTAAGCTCGAAAACTATCCAGATTATAAGATTTCTTTGTCCATACAGAACAAACCAATATAGGCATATTATTCGGGATCAATCAGCAGCCTTTCATGAAAAGCTGTAACATCTCTTCCTCCAATAGAGAAACCTCATCACAAGCCATAGCAGAAACTAAGCCACCACTTCCCTACGCCCCAAAATGTAGTCGCTCTGTTCGTTTGAGGCACTTAGAGAGAAAACTCTTAACCTAACAAAGTTTTTCCTTTGATGGGTTTGAAAAATAAGATAGTGGATTTTGATGGGTAAGTATTATAGCAATTATAATAAATTAAAAGGGCTATGGTAGTAATTTGATAATTATGCGATGTTTAGTAAAATGTAATAGAAAAGGCCATTAAAAAAATTGGCATTTTGGTTCATCTTCTTCCTCTTACTGAGAATTAGAGAAAAATAAAAACCATTGTTGAAGTTTGAGGTTCGGTCCTAGTGGGTGCATGCATGTAAGTGAATTTTATATTTTTGTGATCATCTTGACTCAATCTAATCAACTCGTGTGTTAATTTCTAAAATTAAAAAGTATTTTGAGAAATGCCATTGATGAATATTTAGGTTCTTTATAAAGTTTGTTGGAATATGTCTTTGCATTTCTATTAACTGCCTCCGAACGTACTCTTGTTTGGTATGTGTTTTCGGCTTCCGCAAGTATACAGGTCAAGTTGTAATATAGATTTTACTACGAAATACTTGTTCGTATTCCGAGGATCGTACCCATAGGAGGCTTAAGGCGATAGTGAATTATATCTTGCAAAGAAAAGAATTAATTAGTACTAATTTTAGGGATTATAGTACGAGAATAAAATAAAGAAGTTTGTTGAGAAAGCATGAAAATAAATAAAATAAAGTAAAGGACGAGATGTTTAGATTCGATAAATGGCTTTGGGGAGATTAGGTCGTTTTAGTATAGTGTCTTCAACTGTTGGTTTTTGGGGATTTTACTTCAATGAACTAGTCACTACCTCAGTTGGATCTTTTGATCTTCTTCAAGCATAGCAAGTCGATAGAGACTACTAATTGCTAGATGTCACAGTCTAAACTGATTTGGGGAAAGGGATTTCATGGATAGGTAATACCAATTTTGGGTTCATTCCCACCTAAATGACTTTCTAGGGTTGTGTAACGCGTAGGTTTGTGCAAATGTACACGATCGTTATCAAGTAATAAGTAAGTATCGAGTTATCGTCTCCACAAGGATTGTACTTGTGTTAAATCACTTAACTGTAAAATTATATTAACAACTTGGTAAATTTCAAAAACATAATATGATTGAGAAGTGATGATTAAATATACTAAATGCAATGATCCCTAATGCAAATTAACCTAAGTATGCAGAGTATATGTATGAAATGGATTTTAGCAAGATTAAACACAATTTGCAACAATTATAACATAAATAAACTAGGACAATTACTTTGATTACATTCAATTTATTATCAACATGCTTAATAACATTCGAAAAAACATTCCATGGCAACTCGATCTTTCATGAGTTTAGAAACCACAGTAGGTCCTTTCGGAATCCTTTACTTAGTAAATATGCATTTTACTGATCCTTATTTACTAAGGGTTTCTTAGCATTCGTGTGAGGTAACAGGGACGTGTTAGGTTTGAAACAGTTTAATCACACAAATCTAAAAACTATGCAGATAACAGAGCTTGGTTAGAGTTGTTATGTAACCTGTAATTTAATCGGGTTAGGGTCTAAATTGATCATGCACATTTCAATTATGTGTCTACTAGCCATCGTCTGGTTAGGATCGCTCAGCTAATTCAGGTGCATTTCAATCACGTATGAACAAAATACAGACTTGATTTTAATTGAAAACATGATTGATTTAGGCACAAACATCATTAGTATGAATCAAATAAATATTATTAAATCAAAGCAATTATCCTAGCTTAAATAAAACTAAGCTAACATTGTTGTGAACAAGAACAAAGAACACATAGCAAACATTTTCAGATAAAATTAAAGAAAAGAAAGATTAAACCCAAATCAAAGTGATTCAGCAAAGTTTATCAAGCCTATAAAAAATAAATAAATTAATTAAAGGACTAAAGAAATAAAATTAGCCCAATTTAATTAATTAATTCAACCCAAATTATTTAATGAAATATTTAAAATGAATTATTAAATATGATTTTATATTTTATTATTTAATTTTATCATGCATGTCCCACTTTATGTCTTAAAAATATAATATGTTCAAATAAATATTAAATAAGCCATTTTATGCATGAAAACTATATAATAAAGCATAAAATCACATTTTAATAATTTTTGTGTCCTAATTTCATATTTTCACATATTTCATTAATTTATTAAACATTTACTTAGTTTTAACAATGAATTTAAGTAAATAGGTGATAAATTACGTAGGAGAAATCCTATATATTTTTCAGTTTTCACACCCCCAAACTTAAATCATTGCTCATCTCGAGTAATGTTCATGCACATCAAAAGGTCTTGCTAAGGCAAAAAGTGCTAGTTGTGTAAGTAGCATCAACCTTTTCCCCATAATCATGCATTAATAACTTCATGCACATAGATCTTCTTATTAACAAGTAATTCATATGCAAACATTTTTAGAATTTTATACTAAGTTTCAAAATATGTCGACATGAATCATAGTTTGTATGTATGTCACAGTCAACGATAACATCATTCATTCAACATAATTTCTCATCAATCAAGCAAAACAATCAAAAGGATTCTTTATGATCTTCATATGTTGAACTTAGTACTTCCTCTCCACTAATGTAGGTGACATAATCATCAAATCAATAGGTCTTTTATAAGGTTGTAATGTAGCTCGGTTAAAGGTAGGGATTTTAAGAGGAGAGACATTTCGGTTTCAAAAATCTTAACCTTTAACTTTGTCTTGGATTTCTCGAAATACAACCTTTTTTTTCTTTAAGTGAACCTTTGGAATACCCCAAACTTATCTTGAACTCATGCTCATTTTTCTTTTCAGAGACTGAACAAACTTTTCTTCGCTCTTTCTTCATTATTTTAAACATGAGCACGTACCTCTTTTTTAAAATTTTCCTCAAATGTTGATCACCAAGACAACTTTAGTTAAGATGGGTGCACAAAATTAGGATAACTTAAAAAGATGGTAATGTGGCTTATAATGTAGGTACATTGCAATAAACAGACTTTTAAGCTCAAAATTATAGTTTCAAGGGTCTAATATCGTAAGGTTGGCTTGAAAAGGCTCAAACGATCCAAAGAAATAGTGTCTATATCATTTTAGATTTTTATGCCTCCTAGGATATCGCCTTAAGTGTCTAATCTCAATAGAAACTAAGTGTTCATGGCAAACATTAACTAAGACTAAGATCATACAAGCATTCCATTCTTCATGATAACATACATTCACTCAGATAGAATCATCATTCGTGCTTGCATACAGACTATCTTATTAATAAAAAATTTCTCTAAACATTCATTTATTAAAACATACTTATGAAAGAAATGATTGAAACATACTTGAAAATTTTAAAAATTTGAGCAATTTATTTAATTTGCATTACATCCCCTTTAAAATGAAGCAATGTCCTCATTGCAAGAACAAAGTAATGAATGAAAACTGAACACTAGGTAAGGTTGTAAGGAAAGAGAGGTGAGTCACTAAGACTACTTAAATACCAAGTCTTCCTTAACAATCCAATCCTAGACATGTTCATTCCTATTACCACATCACTTAGTCTTTTTCTTTCTAAAGAAGTATTAAAATTATTCATGCTTGCTATGTTTTATTCTGCAAAAATTAAATCCTAATTATGAAAGAAAGAAATTCCTAAAAACCTAAAAACAATTAAATAAATAACAAGACAAGAATCCCCCATTTCATTCCCCTTGTCTTCTTCAGCTCTATCTTCGCTTGCATAGTTAGTATCTTCCTTCCATGTCTCAAAGATAGCATCTGGGAACTAAGGTACAAAAGTGTTAGAGATATTCTTAACAGTATTTCGAATTAAGTCATCTCTAATCTTTGCATATTTCCAGTAAGTTTGTTGTTGATTGTGCATGAACTTGCACATATCCATCATAATTGACAACTCCGATTTCTTTGAAGTGCTTGCAGAAGTCGGCATTGGAGTTGTAAATTCAGGTTCAACACTTAGCTTGACTATTTCTTCATTTGGCTCAACCTTTGGTTCAGGGTTTGCAGATCCCTTAACTAGTTAAGGACTGTTCGGTTCCTTATCAGATTCTTCTTCTTCAATACTTGTAAGTAAATTAGCTTCAGTTTCAGTTTCATTTGTTGATTCCTCGGTATCTAGCTCAGTTAGCTCTTCTTGCTCGCCTTGATTCAGCTCATGCACCTTCTCTACTAACCTTTCAAGATAATGATTTGTAATGCACCCTTGAACATATTGCCCCTTCAGATTTGCTTCTGTTTTAACATGGGCCTTTAAGCAAAGTGAAGTGATTAATGATGGGAAATAAGCACTTCCTATCTTCTTTTTAGCACAATCATGAATCTCCTTGAGAATAATTTTCCCAACATTAATGGACTTTTCTACCAAAATTGCATACAACAAGAGCATTCGTTCCATCGAGATGGTGGAACTATGTGAGATAGGCATGAAACTGTAGTGAACGAAATAAAACCATACCTTTACTATCTGCTTTAGGTATTCCCTTCGGCAAGAATGGCTCCCAAACTTTCTTATAATCCATTGGGATCCCGGATTTGTCACAACATCAAGCACTTGTTGAAGAAAATCCCAATTGATATTGTCCATCATAGGGTAGTACTCATCTTCTTCAACATCAGGTAAGTTAAACAAATAATTGATGGACTTAGAAGTAAGAGGTACCTTTTTCTTTCGAATGATGACCTCATTAGCATCTTACTTAGTCAAACTAGCATAGAACTCTCGAACTAGTTCATCATCGGGAAGTGAATGAGCATCACAAAATCGTTCCCACTTGAGAGCATTGACTTTCTTTCTAATCGGTATAGGAATAACCATCAAATCGTGACTCTTCAAGTTAAAACCTTTTTCCGAAATCATAGGTTGATGCTTGAAGATTGAATCATATCTCTCTTTCACTTTTTCATCGATCAAAATCGAGTTTTCAAGAGTAGTCTTTGAAGATCTAGTTCTTTTACGAGACATGGTATCTTTTTTCAAAAATTCGACAAAGTTCCGGCACAAGGGAGAGAAGAGAAATCGGCAAGGTGGTGTAAGAACTTACTAAAGAAAAAAACCTTGCGACGACAAGGATGGTGCGGCAGCAATAACAACGTGCGACAGCAACAGCAGTGTGCGATGACAACAACGATGATGTGCGGTTGCAATGTTGGTGCTTTGACAATCTTCGTGCGACGGCAATAGGTGATTTCGGTAACAAGGGAAGAAAAATTAGGGTTTCTTTTGGGATTTGAGGGTAGCGGCATAAGAGGGAAATTTAGGGATTTTTAGGGTTAAGCAAATTACTTTGAAGGATATGAAAAATAGTAAAATGAAGAGGGGTTTATATAGGGAAAAATTAGGGCAACATGTAGCTAGAATTTAGCTACATTAGGGTTACTTGGGCGGCAAGGAATGGGAGTGGCAGCAAAGCATGGGTATTTTCCCTCCTTTTTGCTGTCTTGGGCCTCAAACTCAGATTGTTTTTATAGGCTTAGTAAAAAAAACTGATTAGTACTTGGGCCAAATTTGACCCCTTTATTAACACAATAATTAAAATTAAAATTTAAACAATAAAGAATGAAACTTAAAAATTTACTAAGTTGAGAAAATAAGTTCTAATTATTTATTTATTTACAAAATGAGTTCATGAAAAATCAAGGGTCTGTTAATTTGAATGAGGATTCAACTCACTCAACTTCACCATTCTAATAGTGTTTGAGAAGTTGACCATTAACTTTAAACGTACCTCCGTAATTCAATAGCTCCATAAGGATAAACTTGGTAGATGGTATAGGGTCCTGTCCATCGGGTTTTAAGCTTCCTAGGAAATAATTTCAGCCTTGAATTAAACAACAAAACCTTCTTACCTTCTTTAAACTCGCGAGGTTGTATATGACTATCATGCCATCTCTTTGGTCTTTCTTTACACATTTTGACATTCTCATAGGAAAAGAACCTCAGATCTTCCAACTCATCAAGTTGTAACATCCTTCTCTCACCGGCTTGCTTGAGATCAAAGTTCAACTGCTTCGAAGCCCAGTGAGCTCTATTCTCCAACTCTAATGGCAAATGACATGCCTTTCTAAAGACTACCAGATATGGAGTCATTCCTAACGGTGTCTTCAATGTTGTTCTATAGGCCCATAATGAATCATTGAGCATTTGAGACCAATCTTTTTTGCTAGGGCGTACTACCCTTTCAAGGATACCTTTGATTTCACGGTTCACTCTTTCAACTTTCCCATTCGATTGGGGGTGATAAGCAGTAGCAATCTTATGCTTCACATCATATTTTTCAAGCAACCACTTAAGCCATTTGTTCACAAAATGAGAACCTTCATCACTAATAATAGCTCTTGGAGTCCCAAATCGTGCAAACACATGCTTATGTAGAAACCGCATGACTACCTTTGCATCATTTGTAGGGTATGTTTTGGCTTCAACCCACTTGGATACATAGTCCACAGTAACTAAGATATATTTGTTCCCTTATGAAGAAGGAAACGGACCTAAGAAGTCAATGCCCCAAACGTCGAATAACTCAATCTCCAAAATGTTTGTCAAGGGCATCTCATTTCTCCTTGATATATTTTCGGTCCTTTGGCATCTATCACAGTTCTTCACATAAGCATAAGCATCTTTAAATAGTGTAGGCCAAAAGAAACCTACTTGTAAAATCTTTGCTGCAGTACGTGAACCACCAAAGTGTCCCCCACTTGGAGATGAATGGCAATGATACAAGATCTCGACTATCTCACTTTCAACTATGCACTTTCGAATTATATTATCTACACACTGTTTAAACAAAAACGGATCCTCCCAAAAATAATACCGACTATCATGAAGGAATTTCTTCCTATGTTGGTATGTCATTTCTCGAGGAATTATTTCACCTGAAAGATAATTGGAAAAATCAGCAAACCAAGGTGTTTCATGAATACGACTTACCTCAAATAAGTGTTCATCTGGGAAATTCTCGTTGATAGGCACACATGATCGAGTTACCTCATCTTGCTCCAACCTTGATAGATGATCAGCTACTTGATTTTCGACATCTTTTTTTTCTTGGATCTCAAGGTCAAATTCTTGGAGTAAGAGTATGCAACGAATTAGCCTCGGTTTCACGTCTTTCTTCGTGAGCAAGTATATAATGGTCGCATGGTCAGTAAATACGGTAACTTTGGTACCTATAAGATATGAGCGGAGTTTGTCAAAAGCAAAAGCTATAGCAAAGAGTTCCTTTTTAGTTACCGTATAATTGAGTTGTCAAAGTTCTACTTGCATAGTAAATAGGGTGAAACACTTTGTTTCTTCTTTGACCCATCATAGCTCCAACAGTATAATCGCTTGCATCGCACATCAACTTAAAAGGTGAGCTCCAATTAGGTGAAACGATTATTGGGGTTGAGATTAATCGTTTTTTCATATCTTTAAAAGCTTCTAAACATGCTTTGTTGAAATCAAACACTATATCTTTCTCTAACAACAAACACAAAGGTTTAGAAATTTTTGTAAAATCTTTGATAAACCTTCGATAAAAACTTGCATGGCATAAGAAACTTCTGACTCCTTTCATATTGATTGGGGCTGGTAATCTTTCAATTACATCCACCTTTGCTTTATTGACTTCAATTCCACTCTTTGAGATTTTATGCCCTAAGACAATCCCTTCCTTAACCATAAAATGACATTTCTCCCAATTAAGGACAAGATTTGTCTCTTCGCATCTCTTCAGTACCTTAGCCAAATTACTCAAACAAATATCATAAGTGTTACCAAAAATAGAAAAATCATCCATGAAAACCTCAACAAAATTTTCAACCATATCAGTGAATATTGCCATCATGCATTGTTGAAATGTTGCAATTGCATTGCATAAACCAAACGACATTCGCCTAAAAGCAAACGTACCGTATGGACAAGTAAAGGTTGTTTTATGTTGGTCCTTCAGAGCTACAACTAGTTGGTTATATCCTGAATAACCATCTAAAAAACAATAAAATTCATTACCTTCCAGTCGATTTAACATCTAATCCATAAAAGGCAACGAAAAGTGGTCCTTCTGAGTGGCTTTATTCAACTTTTTGTAGTCAATACAAATTCTCCAACCAGTAACAATTCTCGTTGGAACCAACTCGTTACGCTCATTTTCAACAATCGTGATTCCACCTTTTTTCGGCACACATTGCATCGAACTTACCCACGAATTATCTGAAATAGGGTAGATGATTCCTGCATCTAACCATTTGATCACTTCCTGTCTCACAACTTCTTTCATAATAGGATTGAGCCTCCTTTGTCCATCAATTTGATCTCTTTCACCTTCCTCTAAGATAATTTTATGCATGCAAAAAGAAGGGCTTATACCTCGAATATCAGCTAAGGTTCAACCGATTGCTTTCTTAAATTTAATAAGAACAGCAATTAGTTGCTCCTCTTGATCTTTCATTAATTTTGCTGAAATAATAATAGGCAAAGTAGAACAGTCACCTAAATAAACGTATTTTAAATGGGAAGGAAGTACCTTTAGTTCGAGTTTAGGTGGTTTTTCAATTGACAACTTTGGTTACACAAATTTTCTGACTTCTAACTCCAACGGTTCAAACCATGTGGATTGAATAAAATTTCTCGGATTAGCTTCCATTAAAGCCATGTTTTCTTCACCTTCTTCATCCTCCAAAGGGTCAAACTCTAAGGCTTTCTCTAATGGGTCTTCTTCAAAACTATTTTCCATAGAAAACAAGGTTTCTATCTCTTCCATAACTGAACACTCTTCTGTCCGATCAAGAAATTTCATAGCTTTAAGAATGTTAGAGTTTACCTAATTGTCTTGAACTCGCATGGTAAGTTCACCATTCTGCACATTAATTAACGTTCTTCCTGTAGATAGGAAAGGTCTTCCAAAGATGATCGACACTTCCTTATCTACTTCAAAATCTAAGACGATGAAATCAGTAGGAAAAATAAATTTATCGACTCTTACCAAAACATCCTCGATCTTTTCCTTGGGATATGCTAAAGATCGATCCGCTAGTTGAAGCATCAAAGTTGTAGGTTTTACTTCACCTATCCCTAGCATCTTGAAAATAGACTTAGGAATAAAATTGATACTCGCTCCTAAGTTACACAAAGCTTTACCACAGTAAGATTCACTAATGTTACAGGGTATAGTAAAGCTTCTTGGGTCTTTCAATTTCGGCGACAGTTTGTTTTGCAAGAATGCACTGCACTCCTTCGTCAAGGCAATAGTCTCATACTCATTAAGTCGTTTCTTTTTGGATAGTATATCCTTCATAAACTTCACATAATTTGACATTTGTTCTAAAGCCTCCACCAATGGAATATTGATGTGTAACTGCTAAAGAACATCCAAAAACTCCTTGAATTGCACCTCATTTTTCTGCTTGTGTTGTTGCAATCTTTGCGGATATGGAGGTGATAGAGCTTTCGATTGAATCAGACAACTCTTCTGCATAGTTAAATTTGCATCCAAAGAGATGTTAAAGTATCTGAATTCACTGAGTTAGGATTTACCTTGTCAAACTTTGCTGATTCTGACTCTTTTGAAGTAGGAACTCCAACAGTTAGTTGATTCTCCTCTTTCTCAACAGGTTCCTCTTCAATATCAATCAATCGGGGTTTAAGAATTTTACCACTTCACAATGCCACTGCCTTGATATGTTCTTTACCTAAATTTGTTGGATTCTCAGTATTGCTCGGCAAGGTTCCTTGTGGTCTATTGCGAAGCTCCGTAGCTAACTGACCCATTTGGTTTTCCAAATTTTTCAGTGTTGCTGCTTAGCTCTGGATCAAAGCGTCATTCTTTTCCATGTACGCTTTCAACAAGTTCTCCAAGCTGTTTGATGACTCAGCTTAAGGTGGTTTTGAAGCTTGCTGATTGAACCCTTGAGATTGGTTGGGTCTATGCTGCATAAAGTTGTTGTTCGATCCATTTCCTTGGTTGCTCCAAGAAAAGTTAGGATGATTACGCCATGAAGGATTGTAGAAGTTGGACTGGGGTCCTTGTCCACTGCTATTTTGATGTTAGTTCCTTACATAGTACACTGACTCAGGATTTGATGGATAATTCTCAAAAGAATGACCTTCCCCACAGTACACGTAGGAAACTACTTCAAATGGACTTGGTGGCTGAGCTGTAATATTATTAGCACTATTAGCGGTAAACTATTTTAACATAGAGGAAATAGACGATACCTGAGCTAATAATGCAGTGAGAGCATCAACTTCATGAACTCCGACTACACGTCTTCCTGAAGTTGCTCGATTTGTTGGCCATTGATAATTGTTGCTAGCGATCCTCTCGATGATCTCATAAGCCTTATTATAAGACTTAGACAAAGTTGCACCATTCGTAGAAGCATCTACCATCAATCTTGTATGTGCATTGAGACCATTATAGAATGTCTCCAACTGGATACAATAAGGAATCCCATGATGAGGACAATTATAAAGTAACTCCTTGAATCGCTCCCAAGCCTTGTACAAAGACTCATCATCCAATTGTTGGAAAGTTGTGATCTCGTTCCTCAACTTAGCATTCTTGCTAGGCGGGAAATACTTAACCAAAAACCTTTTTGCTAATTCTTGCCATGTAGATATGGAACTTGGTGGCAATGAATTGAGTCATGCTCGTGCTCGATCTCGCAAAGAGTACGAAAACAACTTTAACCTCAGTGCGCCTTCAGTCACACCGACTATCTTGTATGAATTACTCACCTCCATAAATAATCGAAGGTGGAGATGTGGATCTTCCGTGGGCATACCACTGAATTGGCCCACTGTTTGTTTAATTTGAAACATTACTGTTTTCAATTCAAATTGAGTTGCCTCGATATCTGACCTTCTAATTCTTGGATTTAACTCATTGAAAAGTGGCACAGCATATTGTTTGATGCATCGATCCCAATCATCGGCAATGAGGATGAGATTTCGCACACGATCGGCTTCATTACCTTGGTCTTGATTCTAATTTCCAAGGTCCATCTCGACTTGTCTTTGAGCTGTTCGTTCACGTCTTCTTTGTCTGAAAGTTCACTCATTTTCAGGGTCTACAGGTAGTAAATCAATAGTCCGATCTATGTTCATAAACGCCTGAAAAGAAAATCACAAAATAAAAAAGAATAAGCTAGTAATGTTAGAAATAAAAAAAATTGAAAATAAATAAATTCACAAAAATGACTATGGCAACAGTTAACAATCCTCGGTAGCGGCGCCAAAAACTTTTAATGCATAGGTTTGTGCAAGTGTACACAGTCGTTATCAAGTAATAAGTAACGAGTTATCGTCTCCACAGGGATTGTATTTATGTTAAATCACTTAACTGTAAAATTATATTAACAACTTGGTAAATTTCAAAAACACAACATGATTGAGAAGTGATGATTAAATATACTAAATGCAATGATCCCTAATGCAAATTAACCTAAGTATGCAGGGTATATGTATGAAATGGATTTTAGCAAGATTAAACACAATTTGCAACAATTATAACGTAAACAAACTAGGACAATTAATTTGATTAAATTCAAATTATTATCAACATGCTTAATAACATTTGGAAAAACATTCCTTGGCAACTCGATCTTTCGTGAGTTTAGAAACCACATTAGGTCCTTTCGGAATCCTTTACTTAGTAAATATGCATTTTACTGATCCTTATTTACTAAGGGTTTCTTAGCATTCGTGTGAGGTAACAAGAACGTGTTAGGTTTGAAACAGTTTAATCACACAAATCTAAAAACTATGCAGATAACAGAGCTTGGTTAGAGTTGTTATGTAACCTGCAATTTAATCGGGTTAGGATCTAAATTGAGCATGCAAATTTCAATTATGTGTCTACTAGCCGTCGTCTGGTTAGGATCGCAAACTAATTCAGGTGCATTTCAATCACGTATGAACAAAATACAAACTTGATTTTAATTGAAAACATGATTGATTGAGGGACAAACATCATAAGCATGAATCAAATAAATATTATTAAATCAAAGCAATTATCCTAACTTAAATAAAACTAAGCTAACATTGTTGTAAACAAGAACAAAGAACACATAGCAAACATTTTCAGATAAAATTAAAGAGAAGAAAGATTAAACCCAAATCAAAGTGGTTGTCAACCAAGACTCTGATCGAAGAGGGCTCCTTTGTTCCTTCGCTTTGCTCCTTTGCTGATGGCTCTCCAAGGTGGCCGACCAAGGGCTCTTTAAGAGGCTTAATTGCTAAAATCTCTATGAAGAGATGATGCTAGGCGTGGGAAATGGGAAATGCTAGAGAGAATTGAGAGTAAGGAAAGAAAGATGAGGGATCAGGGATGATTAGGAATGGTGAAATGGGGTCTTATTTATAGGTGAAGAGAGGATAGTAGTTTGCTAAAAATAGAGAGGTTTAGTCTCTTCAAGCTTCTTCAAAGGGTGGCCGACCATGATTAGTGAAATTTGAATGAATTTTTGCTTGATTTTTAGGCAATTTAATTGCCATAGCAACTCAGGACTGAGACTTGGTCAAATGTAAATCTCTGGGCAAATCTCTGATTTCTTCAACATTGCAAGCACCTTGTGCAATTAAACCAAAAAGTAGTTTATGAGGGTAGCCATGTGTAGCCGAAATTGGTTGACTTGTTCTTCAATCTGGATGATTTTGTGATTCAGCAAAGTTTTTTAGACCTGTTAAAAATAAATAAATTAATTAAAGGACTAAAGAAATAAAATTAACCTAATTTAGTTGATTAATTCAACCCAAATTATTTAATGAAATATTTAAAATGAATTATTAAATATGATTTTATATTTTATTATTTAATTTAATCATGCATGATCCACTCTATGTCTTAAAAATATAATATGTTCAAATAAATATACAATAAGCCATTTTATGCATGAAAACTATATAATAAAGCATAAAATCACATTTTAATAATTTCTATGTCCTAATTTCATATTTTCACAGATTTCATTAATTTATTAAACATTTACTTAGTTTTAACAACGAATTTAAGTAAAAAGGTGACAAATTACATAGGAGAAATCTTATATATTTTTGAGTTTACAGGTTGCCAAGCCTAGTTTATTTCATGCTCTTCCTTTCCCAAACAACTAATCCAATTGAAAATCCCTGTTTATACAATAATTAAATATACATACTTTCACTCCCTAATTCCTCAAAATGAAATTAGTTCCTCATGATTTTCTTAATCATCATAAATAATATATAAAAACATAGAATTGAATAAATGAAATGAAAAAGAAACTTCAATTGTATTGACAATCTGTCGGAAAAAAATTCCTCGAACGTTTATGTGAAAGTTACAATCTCGTTTCTAGAATGTATATAACAAAGTAAAACTAAAAACTAAGAACAAGTATGTAAAACCCTAGTGCTAGAGGCCCTATTTATAGTCTTTGATGGTGTTTTTCTCAACCTAAGGTCAGTTATCGTTCTTCATGTTTAAGTAGCATTTTAAAGATCGAAATGCCCTTCACTTGATGCAAAAATCGTGTCCAGGGGTCGATGTCGCAACTCACGAGGACCTGTGTCACGACTAAGAAGTCAGTCCCCTTATTTGGTGTCATCGTGTAGGCATTGTCGTGACATATCCTATGTATGTCACGACAAAGAATTTTGTCCCTTTAATTCTTCAAGTATGGTCCATTTGTTGCAATGTAGAGCATCCTATGTCGTGATGAAGTGATTAGCTTCATTTTTTCAACTTTCAAAGGTCTCCTGTACACTCACGATGTACGTTAGCTAACTTTTAGGCCTCAATTGGCCTTAAAGACAATAAAATAACCTTTTAGCACTTTGTTTACACAGTTTATTCAAAAGATAAAAACTAAGTTAAATCTTATAGAAATATAAGTAAAATACTTAATTTCAAGCTATTCAAGTGTGAAAACTAATTCGATTTGCTAGGTATAAAACCGGCATATCATATATTATATACAAAAATTTAGCATGAGGGACTCATGGATTATATACATCATGATTTAATTAAATATTAGCTGTGAGTAGGATGATGTTGTATGAAAATATTGGTGTACATGGACTGTTTAAGAATATTTTGGGTAGTAGATATATGTTTAGTTATATCTAAATCATTTTTGGTGGTAATTTAAATGGTGTTAATGGTTAAGGATGTAAATAAATAAATAAATTTAAGATGTATGATATTTAAGTTATATAATTTTGGTAGTTGGGGGACTATTTGGAAATTAAATATATATGTATGTAAGTGCATTTGGTTGCTGGAAAATACTTAATGCTTTCATAATTAAATTCAATGATGTTGATTATTGGATTAAGGTGATTATAGATTGTTAATTAAATTAAATTGTTGTATATAAAGCAAGAAACGAGTAGAACGAATATTTAACGCAAAAAGGAGAAGATTACGGAATAGTCAACCTTGGTTTAAGCGGTTATCGTAATCCGGTAAGTTTGTATCTTCGAACCTAACATTTCTATTCAATTATTAATTTAATTTTAAATTTATTTAATTGTTATTTAAATTCTTAATACATGTAATTCATATTATATTATGAATAATTGATGACATTGATTAAGAAATGAGGAAATTGTGGAAATGAATCACTAATTGTTCGTCAGTTTAACTGACTAGTGCTGGGCAGACATTCATCGGTTTATTCGACAAGCGTTGGGCGCAATATCATTGGTTAATCCAACTAGATCTAGGCTCACTAATTTTTCATCAATTAGCTGGGCACACATTCGTCGATTTATCCAATTAACGCCGAATGCAATTTCATTGGTTAATCCAACTAGAGCTGGGCTCACTACTAATACTGTCGGTTTATCCGACTAGTGCTAGGCGCAAATTCTATTATGGTTTATCGACTAGGCATTGGGTGCCATGAATTGACGGAAATTATATGACAAAGTGAATGAATTCTTAGAAAAGGTTGGTTAATAGGTATCATTGAATAAGAATTACACTTGTTTATGTATTTTGTATATAATTGGGTATTTGGTGACGTGCTATATTTGAGCTAAGAAATTGAATTTGTTAAGTAGATGCAACTATTTGAGAATTTATACACATTCATGTAAATAGTTATGGTATAAATGGAATTCTAATGTAAATTAATTTCTCATGATTTCAAGTTGGATTATTAGTAGATTTAGACTCAGCATCTCGTCAAAAATCCCGTACTCAAAGTAGTTGAAGTCCTCTTTTGTTATTTTGGCATGTACCTAGGAAATGAATTAGATGTCTAGTAATTCTTAGGTTATAAACAGCTTTGTGAATATTACTTGTATGAAATTTAGCTTGATATGTTGTGAATGATATAATAACCTTTGATAATATTGTATGAAATATGGTAAATATTTATGAAATATGTATGATCTCATATGGTAAATATTTTGTGAATGGTTGATTTATGTGCTTGAATTTGTCTAACAGGATGATCCTTGTGTTTAAACCATCAATTGAACAAGCTCCAACCTTGGAGTAAAGCCATTACCGACACATTAGAAGTATGTCTTTCTAGGTGACCATGACACATTACCTGTGATTGTTAGCGCAAGCTTCAATGCGAGCCAAGAAGAAAAGCTTATCGCAATTTTGAAGTAACATAAATGAGCCATTGCTTGGAGTATTATAGACATCAAAGGCATTAGTCCCTCTTTTTGCATGCATAAAATCAGGCTAGAAGATGAAGGGAAGCAATCTATTAAGTAACAACGAAGACTTAACGAGAAAATGAAAGAGGTAATGAAAAAAGAGATCATTAAGTGGTTGGACACAGGCATTATCTATCCCATTTCAGATAGCAACTAGGTGAACCCTATCCAAAGTGTGCCCAAGAAGAGTGACATCATAGTAGTAAGTAATGAGAAGAACGAGCTAATTACTACCCGCATTGCTACAGGTTGGCGAGTGTGTATGAATTACCGTCGTCTAAATGCGGCCACAAAGAAGGATCATTTTCCATTACCATTCATTGATCAGATGCTGGAAAGGCTAGTTGGTAAAGCCTACTGTAGCTTCCTAGATGGCTACTCTGGATATAATCAAATTTCCATTGCGCCGGAAGATCAAGCAAAGACCACGTTTACATTCCCATTTGGAACCTTTGCCTCCGACGTATGCCATTTGGATTGTACAATGCACCAGCCACGTTCCAGAGGTGTATGATGGCTATCTTCTCAGACATGGTTGAAGATTCATTAGAGGTATTCATGGAAGATTTCTCCGTATATGGGTAGAATTTTGACCAATGCACCGACAATCTGAAAAAAGTATTGAAAAGATGCGAGGACACAAATCTAGTGCAGAACTGGGAAAAATGTCATTTCATGGTAACTGAAGGCATTGTCCTTGGTTATCGAATATCATGTCAGGGCATTAAAGTGGACAAAGCAAAGGTAGAAATCATTGAGAAATTGCCCTTACCCACGAATGTCAAAGGAATAAGAAGCTTTCTTGGTCACGCTGGTTTCTATAGGAGATTTATCTGATATTTTCCAAGATTGCCAGACCACTATGCTAGTTGCTAGACGCATTTGTCACAATAAAGAAGCAACCAGTACAAGCTCCAATTGTCATCGCACCAGATTGGACGCAACCATTTGAATTAATGTCTGACGCAAGGGATTTTGCTGCAGGAGCTATGCTAGGACAACACAAAGAGAAGGTATTTCACTCAATTTACTATGGTAGTAAAACCTTAACTGAAGCACATACTATACAACTACTGAGAAGGAATTATTAGCAGTAGTTTTTACATTTGACAAGTTCCGTTCATACCTTGTTGATGCAAAAATTATAGTGTACACAGATCATTCTGTGTTGAGATACCTTTTTGTGAAGAAAGACACCAAACCAAGATTGATCAGATGGATCATGCTCTTACAAGAGTTTGATATTGAAATTAGAGATAGGAAAGGATTTAAGAATCAAGTAGCTGACCACTTCTCTTACTTAGAAGTTGAAAGTGAGGATGGGAATAAATCCCAAATTATCGACGCATTTCTAGATGAGCAATTATTTTATGTCGACGTATCTCCAAGGTATGCAGATGCCATCAATTATCTTGTTTGTGAGAAGCTACCCTTGAGTGTCACTAGTCACAAGAAGTTCAAATTTATGCACGACGCTGCGAAGTATCATTGGAATGAGCCATACTTGTTCAAGGTATGTACCGACAACATTATTCGTTGTTGCGTTCCTGAAGAAGAGATGACTTCCATCTTGAGACATTGCCATGATACTTCTTACGGAGGTCATTTTGGTGGAGTGAGGACTGCTGCAAAGGTCATAGAATCAAGATTCTTTTGGCCCATATTGTTTCAAGATGCCCACAATTTTGCGCAGTAATGTGATAAATGTCAACGTATAGGTTTTATATCTTGCCGCAACGAGATGCTCCAACAACCTATTATGGAGGTGGAGTTATTCAACATCTGAGGTATAGACTTTATGAGACCATTTCCAAACTCTTTTGGGAATGTGTATATTTTAGTTGCTGTTGACTATGTCTCTAAGTAGATCGAGGCAATTGCAGTTCCAAAGAATGATGCTCGAACGGTGTTGAAGTTCTTCCACACGTATATCCTTACAAGATTTAGAGCACCTAGGGCATTGATAAGTGATCAAGGTACTCATTTTCACAATAACCAAGTGGCGACAGCCTTGAAACAATATGATGTGAAGCATCGCATGGCCACCACATACCATCCACAAATGAATGGCCAAGCGGAGGTTTCCAATTGGCAAATTAAAAGTATCCTTGAAAAGGTGGTTAATCAACTAGGAGAGATTGGTCTTCGTGACTACATGATGAGTTGTTGGTACTTCGCACTGCATACAAAACCCCGTTGGGGATGTCACCGTATCAATTAGTGTTTGGTAAATCATGTCACCTACCAGTTGAACTTGAACATAAAGCCATGTAGGTGATCAAGTAGGTGAACATGGACTAAGATGCTGTTGGACAGAAACAGTTTTTTAACATTTTCTAGCTGGAAGAAATTTGACGCACTGCATATGAAAATGCAGCCATATGCAAAGAAAAAACTAAGAGATGGCACGAAAATATCATCTTGCGACGACAATTTAAACCTAGTCAGTTGGCACTTCTATTTAATTAACGTTTGAAATTACATCCAAGTAAATTGCACTTGAGATGGTCAAGCCCCTTCAAAGTTGTCGAAGCATTCCAGTATGGTGCAGTGAAAATTAAAGATATGAAGGATGGTCACCAGTTTAAAGTAACTGGCAAACGACTGAAGCTTTACGTGAGCCCAGATGCAAAGAACACAACGAGACCATAAATCTAGTCACATTTATTTAATTTCATTGCAATTTTTACTTTTACTTTTTGCTTTTTATTTTCATTTGTTTCCTTTTTAGTTTATACAGGAATAAAAAATATCCTTTTTGTCGACACATCATAAAGCACAACTTGTCAACGCATTTTGTGATGACTTCGCAAAAGTTTTTCAACAAGAATCGCGTCGATTGATCTTCATCCATCCCTAGCCGTTAGATCAAACCAAGAGGTACAATCTGTAACCTGGTATTTATTAGCTGCAGATGCAATGTTTTCCCAATCCAATTTTAGTAACTGTGGTTTAGAATGACGACTAATATTCTGTTCCTCTCCAAGGTGGCGAAGGACCGCTACCATGACATTGAGCTCAAGAGAAACCATCATCCGAAGCAGGGTTTCCAGTGGTCCCTACATCAAATGGTGGGGAAACAAGTCATCAAAACGATCGCTCGCCTAGGTTTGGAGTCTTTCTGCGACCATCCGGCTGGTTATTCCCCTACTATGGTAAGGGAATTCTATGCTATCCTGGTGGACTTTGAATAGGAGTTTGTTTTTCTCCGAGAGGGCTTGGTGCCTTAGAGTGTGACTCACATCAATGCACTTTTCCATATCGCTGAAAGAGTAGATACTCACACTGCATTTTTAGAGGAGTTAACTGATGAAGGTGTTGACTTGGTGATGCGAGATCTATGTGTCGAGGATGCTGTGTGGACTAGCAACGGTACGCATAACTACACTATGCACTAGCGTTATCTCACCATTCTGAGCAAGGTATGGTTCCACTTTGTTAACAGTCGAATTCTGCCTTCAGCCCATAGCATAACTGTAACGCTAGATCGCATGTGTCTTTTACACTCCATTCTGAAGGGCCACCACATCAATGTCAACGCAATTTTACATGATGAAACTACTAAAGCCACGAGTAAACAGACAAGTATCTTACCTTTCCCTTCTTTAATTATGACACTATGCAAACAAAGGGGTATTATGCCCCGTAATGGTGAAGAGGTGCTGGACAACAATGATATCTTGATGGAGTGAATGACTAGGGGAAAAGAAACCCCTCTAGTGAAAGAGGTGCCTAAGAAAAAGAAGAAAGGGAAAGGAAAGAAAAAGGAGAAGCAAGAAAATGCGCCTACACACCCTCAAGTTGGGAAAAAGCTGGCTGCAATAGAATAAAGCATTGATCGCATGGATATGTACCAGATTCGCCTTGTCATCATGTTAGAGGAAATGTATTATAGGCAGAACCTCTTCTATGCATACACAAGGGCATGGAACAATGCTATTGTCGCTACATTGAGGAGTCTGGGCCTAAATCCCATGCCAGAGTTCCCTGTATTCCGACCTATTGTTAGGGAAGCCCTATCATCCTCCAAGCAAACTACTCCTAAAGGTAAGCCTCAACTTGTCCCATCCCTAATGAGAATTCATATCTTAGATGATAAGGAGCACGGGGGATATTCCAACGCCATGGAGGACTATTTCAGAATAATCACCAGCCTGTTCAAGGATGAATTTTTGAACAATCTTGGGGCTCACATGACGTAAAGGGAGGCTGTTACTGAGGAGATGTGTAGACCGATTGTATCAGTGGGTTTGGAAGCAGAGGAAGGCATCAAAACATACACAGCTGAGAAGGAGAAGCCTAAGGTGGAAGAAATGGAGGAAAAAGAAGGAAATGAGAAGGATAATGAAGAGGATGAAGGACCAGAAGAGAAGGACTCGAAAGAAGAGAAGGGTGATGCCTCAATAAATTTTGAGGAAGAATTTGTTGATGCACCCACAAGCGTGGGGGCATCTAGTGAAAACTTGGCTCGACCTGAAGCAAGCCAGGCTGAGGAAGTCACCAGCAGCATCAAGGATCTTAACCTTCAGGCCATTGTGCCTTACATGGCACCACTTTCTAAAGTCCATCCATCTGATGTGATAGTCGATGAAGCCTCCACTCAACTGGCTATGGAGGAGCAATTTGCTACTCCGATTGATTTGAAGGACAAGAAAAGAGGCACAAAGCAGAAGAGGAGCGCCCAAAGAACAAGAAGAAGAAGAAAGCCAAGGCAACTACTTTATCGGCTACTGAACAATGAGTTAGTTTATTTTTCAATAGTTAGTTGCATGCATCTTATTGTCATTGCATTGTTATTTGTCATTGCATTTTTCATATTAGTTTATCTGCATTATAGTTGCATTTCCATTTTTATATGTATAGTATTGTTAGTGCATTGGGGACAATGCAAATATTAAATTTGGGGGGATCTTGTGTGAAATAGAAATGCGATTACACCTACATATTTGACAATTTATTTGTGTCTTTAGGTCAATGAAAGTATGCAAAATTTTAACAAAAATGTGATCACAACTTTTATTTTATACATAAATCTTAAATTACTTGGAATGCTGACATGTAAATTGGGTGGATATGATTGAATATTGAGCCTTCTATTTTCGGACGAATTATTGGAATTGCTTCAGTAATGAATGGGTAGAATCAATCTTTGAATATTTAAATAACTTACCAATTGCAGAGACATTGTACTAATAAAAGACACTCCAATGTGAGTGCATTGTGACTTATCAAGGGAGAAAACTCCACTGCATGTGTGAGAAAAATTATCTAGCTAAAGGTTGTCACTGCAAGAGTGTGTGTCACTGTAATTGCATACTTCCTGGGGGTTTGTTGCACCCAATCGTTACTGCCCAGGAACAAAGGTAGAGTAATGTAATGACATCTCTCAGTCATTTATAAAAAAAAAGAAAGAAAGAAGAGGAAAAGAGAAAAGAAGAAAAAAGAAATATATGTTGTATTAGTCAAGAGAAAAGAAGAGGATTTAAGTTGTTAGAATAATGATTGCGGTGACATATTTTTTTGTGACTTTGTTTACTTTTATTTACTTGAGGACAAGTAAAAACTCAAGTTTAGGGGTGTGATAGCATTAGAAATGACACTTATTTTCTCCCTAAATTTATGTATTAACTATCCCTTTTGTATTATATTTAGCATGCATGATAGTCATTTCATACTTAGTATTTACATTTTTCTAACTCAATGTTGTGTAGCTTAAATTCTCGTTATTTTATCTCTTCTGTGCACTATGTCGCCATATGCAACATATGTATTATGTCTAAAATTGTCAGCACAGGGATCCATCTCGGAAGATTGATGCTAGAAAAATTTCAAAGATGCAGCCACAAGTTTAGCTTGGAATTGCGTCCAGAAATGTCACCACTGGAAACATCTACTTTTTATGAGTGAATTGACGTTGCAAACACATCTGGAAGCACCAACGCAGGAGAATAACACTTTTTCACCATAATTAAAGATTATAGATTGCGCCAAGCGATGTCACGACAACTTGTAGATTTATAAAGAACACACCAGATCTGCGTGAGTGTACAACTGGATTTTAACAAACTTTTATAGCTACAAAAGAAGTTGGATCTGAAAAGTGATGGAATCTACAATTCTCAAAGCTTATAAATAGAGGAGAGAAGAAGGAGAGCAAATATCAAGAGGTGAAGAAATTAATTCTACAAATTCTCTAAAGCTTTGAATCTTGGTTCTGGAGTCCGGTGAGCTGATCGAGCAAGTGTGCGACAACTTCTGACGAGGAGTGTTTGATGTGATACAGGAGGAGCAGTTAAGGAATAATCTTAGTAGCCTAGGAATAGTATTCTTTAATTTGTTTGTTAATCCCTCTTTTAATGCGGATGAATTCTTATTAACAATTGATTGTATATGGAAATATCTTTCAATGTTAGATTACTTTGATTCCTATTAAATTCTTCTCATTTGTTTTCCCTTGGATTTAACTGTTTTGAAAATGGAAGTGCAATTACAGTCTATTGACACTGGAAAGTGTGGTGACAAGTTAGGTAACAAGCAAGTCAGCGGGAGTTGCTTGAGTCTAGGAGGAATTTTGGTCACTTGTTCGTGAGTGCAAGGCATAGCCAACACTAGAAGGTTGGGTAAATGTGGGCGCTTGAGTCTTGGTTAAACAGAGAGTTGTTATTGGTATGATTTCATTGGAACCTTATGATGTGACAGTTTATTTTCTGCATTTAAATTCTCAAAATATCAGTAACAATTTATTTTACTTTCAGTTGCTCTGACATTTTATTTTTATCTTTGCATTGACAACTTTGATTAACTTAGTGGTGCATATCTGATTTAATTACGTTGACATCCTTACTAACATTTTCTCTAATTTTAACTTTAGTTGCTTCGACAATTGAACATCAAGAACTCTATCCTTGTGGGATCGATGTCCGATAGAGCAATTTTATCAACTATACTTGCATAGACGAGTGTCCACTTGCACTTAAATGTTGTGATGTTTACAGGTCGATCAGTAGTCCAAAGCTCTACCCGAGCTATTCCTAGCATTATGCTATAACTGAGACATAAACTATCACATAGCATTAGACTCTAGCCGAGATGTAAGCAATCACATATCGTTACGCTCTAACCGAGACATAAACAATCACATAGCATTACGCTCTAACTGAGACGTAAGCAATCATATAGCATTATGCTCAAATCGAGACGTAAACAATCACATATCATTATGCTCTAACTGAGACATAAGTAATCAAATAGCATTACGCTCTAATCGAGACATAAGCAGTCACATAGCATTATGCTCTAACTGAGATGTAAGCAATCCATCAAAGTGTCGCCAAGTCTTCCACTTGTCATATCTTCCAAAGAAATTCCAAGTTAACGTAATTAGCGATATAAATGTGAAATTTAACAATACAAAATTACATGATAAATTTGTAGTAACGGCTCAGGTACAGGGACTATCCGTCAGTAAGCCATTCTAAACTAGCTTCCGAAACTGTATAGCCCTTAATGTCATGTCCTTTGTGTCCCAATTATTCACGAAGTTCATATGTGTTATATATCATATCCATTTCAATTAACTTTCTTTACATAGTACCATTTCGAGCACACATCCATATAATTTTTATGGATGTGTGCTCGAAATGGTACTATGTAAAGAAAGTTAATTGAAATGGATATGATATATAACACATATGAACTTCGTGAATAATTGGAACACAAAGGACATGACATTAAGGGCTATACAGTCCCAGGAGCTAGTTTTGAATGGTTTACTGACGGGTAGTCCCTGTACTTGAGCCGTTACTACAAATTAATCATATAAGTTTGTATTGTTAAATTTCACATTTATATCACTAATTACGTTAACTTGGAATTTCTTTGGAAGATATGACAAGTGGAAGACTTGGCGACTACTTTGATGGATTGCTTACATCTCGATTAGAGCGTAATGCTATGTGACTGCTTACGTCTCAATTAGAGCGTAATGCTATTTGATTACTTACGTCTCAATTAGAGCGTAATGATATGTGATTGTTTACGTCTCGATTAAAGCATAATGCTATGTGATTGCTTACGCCTCGGTTAGAGCGTAATGCTATGTGATTGTTTATGTCTCGATTAGAGCGTAATGATATGCGATTGCTTACATCTCGATTAGAGTGTAATACTATGTGATAGTTTATGTCTCGATTAGAGCGTAATGCTATGAATAACTCGGGTAGAGCTTTGGACTACTAATCGACTTGTAAAGGTCACGATATTTAAGTGCAAGCGGACACTCGTAGATGCAAGTATAGTTGATAGAATTGCTCTATCGAATATCGATCCCACAAGGATAGAGTTCTTGATGTTCAATTGTCGAAGCAACTAAAGTTAAAATTAGAGAAAATGTTAGTAAGGATGTCAGCGCAATTAAATCAGTTCTACACCACTAAGTTAATCAAAGTTGTCAATGCAAAGATAAAAATAAAATATCAGAGCAACTGAAAGTAAAATAAATTGTTGTTGATATTTTGAGAATTTAAATGCAAAAAATTAAAATTGTTGGTCTGGGCCATTCGCAGTTGTCGAAGCATTTCCTTATGGTGCAATCACAATTAAAAATCAACATGATGGGCACCAATTTAAAGTGAATGGACAACGGCTGAAGCATTATTTTGGCCATAATGACCACAAACAAGAAGAGACCATTAAATTAGTCAAAATTTTCTAATTTTTCTGGAAATTTTATCATGTAATTTTATGTTCTTTTGTTTTTTTTTAAGTTTATTTTACTTAGTATTTTTTTACAGGATAAAGTCATCTCTTTTCTCGAAGCATGTAGATCTCCTTGTCAACGTAACTTGTCTGCCAGTATTGAAATTGCCGACTCATAAGAAAATTAGAGTGTATCAGGAAACAAATCATACAGTTTCATCCATCAACACCAAACAGTTGGATCGGTTTGAAGGAGTGTAATCCTATTGGACGCATTTATTCTTGCAAACTTTATGTCCTTTCCTCTGATGCATAAAAGACACGCCACTCCATTTGCCCTTTTCATTCGCTATAAACAACCCATTTGTGCCGACTGTGCTATTCACAAAGACGCCATTTTTCTTTACAAACTTTCTTCAAGCTTACACCTTTCCACCTTACAACCCTTTTTCATACCAAAACAATGCCAAAACTCGCAGAGCAGTGAAGAAAACACCCAAATCTGTTATAGAACCTTTTACATCTATAATAATTGTTCGTGAAATAGAGCCTCTAATGTCTAAAGAGCCTGTGATGTTCCTCACAAAGGTGGCTAAAAACCATTTTTAGGAGAACATGCTGAAAAGGAAATGTCAACCAGAGCAAGGTTTCCTCTTGTCAAGATAACAAGAACTGGGGAAACAAATTCACAAAACCATCGCGAAGTTAAAATGAGAAACTCTTTGCCAACACCCTGTAAGCTATTCTCTGTCTCTAGTACGTGAGTTTTATGCCAATCTCACTGACCATGATTTAGAATTTGTTTTTGTCTGTGAAGGTTAATATCTTGGGATGCTGTACATATCAATGAGCTTTACAACACCACAGTAGACAAGGATGAGCACGTTGCATTTATTGAGGAACTCATTGATGATGTGATAGATGGACGAGTTCGTATCCAAACAACTACACCATGGATAGGTGCTTTTTAACATTTCAAAGCAAGGTCTGGTTCCACTTTGTGAACTGTAGATTGATGCCTTCAACACACAACACAACTGTCACCCTTGATCAAATGTGTCTGATACATTCGATTATTAAGGGAAGGAAAATTGATGTCGGGGTAATTTTACACCAAGAGATTGCTGACCGTGATGCCAGACAAATGGGCATATTATTATTCCCCTCATTGGTAATGGAGTTGTGCTAAAAAAAGAGAGTCGTACCCCGTGATGGAGAAAAGATCTTAGAGAATAAGGGCCCAATACATGAAGCATCAATAAAAAGAATGACTCGTGGAAAAGATACTCCCACAGTAAAGGAAGAATATACAAGAAAAAGAAAGGGAAAAGCAACAGCAGAAGACAAGGGAGCACATGTGACTGCAGATTCATCTCTGTGGTGTAAAATAAAAGAGGTCAAAAAGATAGTAGATTCCATAAACATTAGGCAAATCAAGTTTGTCGCTACTATGGAAGACATGGAGAGGTCATAGAATTTATTCTACGCCTACACCAGGGCCTGAAATAGTGTTGTTGTCACCACATTGAGGTAGATAAGCAAAGCACCTCTCCTTGAATTCCCTATATTCCCTCTAATTATTAGAGAATATGAGCCTTCAACTAAGGAGGCTGGCTCAAGGGAGAAAGACCAATCAAAGGCTTCCCCTCTAATGGTGAACATATTTGATGATGAGAAGGAGGCCGAATCAAGGGAGGTGGAGGAATGTTTGCGAAATATTCTGAGGTTATTTGAGGATGAGTTCACAACTAGTCTGGATGCACATGTTGCTGAAGAAGAGACTCCTATTTAAGGGGAGGAAACACAAGTTGAAGAAGAGGAAGAAAAAGATGATGGAAAAGAAGGTGAGGAAACTTTAGCTGACAAATTTGTCACTACACTTGTAGTTCTGGGTGCAACAACTGAGGGCTTGGGAGGAATTGGAGCAACTCAGGCGGAGGCTGTGGATGAACTGAATGAGGATCACAATATTTTGGCTATCGTGGTCTACACTAGACCACTCAAAGTGATCCATCCAACAGAAGCCACAGCTGATGATGCTGGGGCACAGCTAGATATTATGGAGAAATTCGAGGATCGGGCAAAGCCAAAGGAAAGAAAAAGAAAGCGCTCCAAGGATAAGAAGCACTAAAAGGACGAGAGGAAGAGAAGAAAGAAAAAGAACCATGTAGCCGCATGAATGGTTGCAAAAGATTGAGTTAGTTTTATTTCAGTTCTTAGCTTTAGTTTTCATGCATAGCATGTAGTTGTAATTTGTAGTCTGTTAGTAAGCATTGTCATCAAATTCTCATTGTCATTGCATTTTAATTGTCATTGCATTAGCATTGTCATCACATTCCCGTTGTCATTACATTTTAATTGTCATTGCATTTGCATTGTCATTTCATTTCCATTTGTCATTAGAATTTAGTGTCAGTGCATTGGGTGCAATGCAAACTTTAGGTTTGGGGGAATGTATATGGAGTTTGGAAATGCAATTGCACCCACATTTCAAAAAATTTTCTCTTTGAGTTTAATGAAGCATGCAAGGTTATTGCAAATATGTTTGAATTTTTTTTCAATTGATGCTTAATTCTTGAATCGTGTGAACTGTCAATGAATGAGTTGGATAAATTTGGCTGAATGTTATATCTTCAATTCTTTGATGAATGATTTAGATTGTATTAATAATGGTTGAATAGTATCATTCTTTGAATCTTGAATGAATCTGCCATTTACAGCTATTTGTATATATATGGTAATAAATAAAAGACACTCCAATGTGGGTGTATTGCGAACTATTAAAGAAGGAACACTCCAATGCAAGTGTTAGAAAAAGTAATCTAGCCAAAGGCTGTCACTGCAAAAGTGTGTGTCGGTGCAATTACATACTCCCTGGGGCATTGTTGCACTCCATAGTTACTTCTCAGGAACAAGGGTATAGTAATGCGAAGACATCCCTTAGTCACACATATATATATATATATATATATAAAGAGAAAAGAAAAGAAAAGGAAAAAGATATATGTATATATATTATTGTACAATAACTATTGTTTTGGTAGATAGAATTCAGGATTTAAAGCATGATGCTGACATTAATGAAGTAGCAATCTTAGTTATTATGCTTATGAATTGTCGGCGTAATATTCTGTCATTTGAATGTAATAAACTTATTGGGATTTTATGCAATTCAAGTTACTAGAATGATCATTGCCTTGATAAATTTTTTGGTATAGCCTTGCTAGTTTCTGTTTTACTTGAGGACAAGTAAAAACTCATGTTTGGGGGTGTAATAGTATTAGAAAGAACCATTGATTTCTCCCTACTTATTGTTTCAGTTGTTCCCATTTGGTCATCCTTAGCACATATTTTTAGCATTTTTAATTTAGTTATTGCATTTTCTAACTTAATAGACCTTAGCCTAGTTATCTTTGATTTTATAATATTTTTACAACTGATGTAGCTGCATGAGTCTATTCAGCATTGTACCCAGAATTGTCGCTGCTGGAACTTGTTAAGAATTATCACTGTATGATTATGTCCAGAGTTGTCGCTACATGAGCAGGTCTAGAATTGCGCCTAATATTTGTCGTAGCATCTGACTGTTGTCTGGTTAAAAAAACCAGAAATGCGTGAGATGTACAACTGGTGTCACCAACTGGTACGGCTAGAGATTGCTAGATTTGGAGGAAAAGACACCTGTACTATTGAGCTTAGGATAAATACTCATGAGAATAGAGAGAAAAGGGGTCTTCTCCCAGATACTTTCTCGTAAAATCCATCTTTGAAGCTTGCGGTCATGGAAGCTTAAACTTCTCAATGGCTAATCGATGTGAAGAAGGAGGTAGATTTGCTCTTGACGAGGAGATCCAAAGTGCGATGCGAGAGAGAAGTCTGAGAGCAAGTCGAGTGGCCTAGGAATAATATTATCCATTTTTTCTCTTATAATTCCTTTCTTAAATGCTGGTGATGAATGTTTATTTCAAGTTTGTATGGAAGTACACTTGATTTCTAGACTAAATGGTATTTTATCCAAGCTTGCTTTTACTATTTAATCTTTGGGTTTGAATGTTTTGACCACGAAAGTGTTATTGCAGTCACAGTCACTGAAAGGTGCAGTGACAATTTAAACTAACAAGGAAGACAACAAAATTTACTTGCGGATTCAAGGAATTTAATCCACTTGTTCTTTGAATGTGTTGCATTGCCAACACTGGAAGGTGTGGTTAGTGTGCATGTTTAAGTCTTACATCAAATATAGGAGCCAAGTTTTGTAAGACACTCATTATGCCTTATTGTAGCAACAATCTGCTATTATTTTAAACCTTGTGAGCCACATGATCGCGCTATGAACATCACAGCAATTGTGCAACCAAACACGTGTCGATGCAAGTATAGTTGATAGGCTTGAAACTATCATATATCGATCCCACAGAGATAGTTGTTTATGTTTATAATTTTTTATTCAATTAAAGTTAAAATAAGAGAAATTGTATGAATAATGTCAACGCAATTAAAATAAAGTGTGCAAAGATTAATGAATTAAACTGTCACAGTAAATATTGCAAGACTGTAATAAAATATGTCAAAGCAAATTAATAAGAAATGCAGTAAAAGTTTGAAGATAATTTGTCGATTCAATTTAAGAAAATTAAATAAGTAAAAACAATGATAATGGAATAGGGGATCCCTGACTTGATAAGTCGACAAACCACTAAATGTGACCACAAGGTAAATAATAGATAAACTGTCACCGTAATTAAGGTTAATGAGATCTTACCAACTTCAACTTTCCTATTTATCAAAGACCCAAATACTTACATTAACCACACCTTCTAGTGCTGCTACGTAGCATTCAAGAACAAGTGGGCAGAATTCCTTTGTTCCCCAAACAACTTCCATTTTTTTGCTTGATCATTTAATTTGTCACTACACTTTCTAGTGTCAGTAACTGCAATAGCACTTCCATGATCAAGCAATTAAATCCAAATATAAATAGATAAGAGAAAATTGAATAGAAATCAAATTAGATCTAAAATTAAAAGGCACTTCCATACACATTTAACTTTATCAGAATTTATCAGCATTTGGGAGGAAATAAAGAACAAGTTGAAGCTTTCTATTTCTAGTCTACTAGAACTCTTCCCTAATGCTCCTTTTGTGTTGCACTTAGGAACACTCCTCGTCAGGAGCAAGAATTGTCTTCTCGTCACAGTCAGTTCACCCTCTAAGAAACTAAGCTACCATGGAGGAAAGCTTAAAGAAAAGATGAAAAACCGAATTGATTTTTGTTATGATCTACAAGATTCCTCCCTCCTCTTCTTCTATTTCATCAATATTTATCTTTAATGTCGAATATAGGTGTCCTTCTTCTTCAAATCTAACTTTCTTACAGTTGTACAAGTTAGCTAATCCAACTGTACATTCACGCAGATCTGGTGCATTCAGCAAGCACTTAAAGATTGTTGCGACATATTTGGATGCAAATTTAGATTTTAATTCACTGCGACAACCTTGATATTCTCAAGCACTGGTACTTCTGGATATGTTCATACGGCAACAGGTTTGGGCACAATTTTGGATTCTAAATTGCGTTGACAACCTTAGACACCTTCATGCTTTGATCTTTTGAGACAGATTCCTTCATTGACATCTTTAGACGCAAAACTGAACACTAAATGTGGTGACATTAGTAGCAAAAGTAGGACAAAATGAAAGAAAATTAAACCAAACATCACTGACTTAAAAAATGCAATTACTGAATATAAAATGCTAAAAGTGAATACTAAACATGATATAATGGGAACAAATTATACTTTAAATAATGAGAAATTAATGGTCTTTTCTAATGCTATCACACCCCCAAACTTGATTTTTTACATGTCCTCAAGTAAACAAAAGCTAGCAAGGTCATAGCAAAAGTCTTGTCGAAGCAATAATCATTCCAGCAACTTGAATTTTCTGAGATCCTAATGTATAAATTACTTTCATATGATAAAAAATTGCGCCGATAATTTATAGGTATGAATAATCAAAACTACAACTTTACCAATGCTAGCATCATGCTCTAAATCTTAAATTCTCTTAACCAACACAACATTTATTATATAATCATATTTTTTCGACTAAGAGATGTCGTTGCATTACTATACCCTTATTCATGAGACGTAACGATAGAGTGCAACAAACCCCATGTAGTATGTAATTGCACCGACACACACTCTTGCAATGACAGCCTTTGGCTAGATTACTTTTCTAACACTTACATTGGAGTGTTTCCCCTTGATAAGTCACAATGCACCCACATTGGAGTGTCTTTTATTAGTAGTTCTAATTATATATACATAGCTGTAGATGGGAAGTTATTTCAAGATTAAAATAATGATACTACTCATTTATTACTAATGCAATTTCAACCATTCATCCAATAATAGAGGGATACAACATTCAATCACATTCATCCAGTTATTGTATTAGCATCTCAAATAATTCAAGAATTAAGCATCAAATGAAAAATTTGTAGCCACATTTTTCATAACCTTGCATGCTTTCATTAAACTAAAAAGAACAAAAAAAATTTAGAAATGTGGGTGCAATTGCATTTCAATCCATATACATTCCCCCAAATTAAAGTCTTCATTGTCCCCAATGCACTGACATTAATATACAATTATACATGGAAATGCAACTACAATGCAAATGCGCTGACAAATAAAATGAAGGGACAATTAAAATGTGATGACAATGCAATTAAACCTACACGATGTGAAACTAAATAACGTATTGAATAAATTAAAGGCTAACTCAGTGATGTGCAACCGAAGATATGGCTACTGTGGTCTTCTTCTTCTTATTGTGGCTCTCCTCCTTGTGCTTCTTCTTATCCTTGCGCTTGCGTTTTAGTTCTGTTGGCTCAATCGAGTTGGCGGATTGCTCCTCCACATTGGTTGCGTGATGGCTTATCTACCGTAACATCAGAAGGGTGTATTTCAGCAAGGGGTGCCACATAAGGCACTATAGCCAGAGGATTGAAATCCTCATTGCTAATTGTCACTGTCTCTGCCTGATTCATATCAGGTTGCATAAATTCTTCATGAATTGCACCCACATCTTTGGGTGCAGAGACAAATTCTTTGGGCAAATCCGTCGCGAGAAAAATTTCTTCCTTCTCTCCTTCTTTCCTTCTTCCTTTTCCTCAATACCCACAGATTCCACAGTCGAGTGTTCCTCATCAAAATTGGCTTTCATTTCAACCTTTTGCTCCTAGGTTGTTGGAAAATTCATCTTAAAAAAGGCTGGCAATATTGCAAAAGCAATCTTCAACATCCTTTGAATTCATGTCCTGGTTCTTATCATTAGATATAGGGACCATTTGTAGAGAAGCATCAAATTGGTCCTTCCCTTCCGAAGCAGGGCTTTCAGTTGATGGTGTTGCCTCCTAGATGATAGTAGGAAACACTGGGAATTCTAGCAGAGGATGCTTGCTAATGCTATGTAATGTACTGACAATTGCACTATTCCATCCCCTAGTTAGGCATAGAATAAATTTTTTGAGTGCTCCATGTCCTCAACTGTGGCGACAACTTTGATTTATCGCACACTAATTCTATCAACCAACTGCTCGATCTATGTAATTTTCCTACATAATTGAAGATCTATGGGGCCACGAGGTTATTTTTCTTCCTTTTTTGCTTTTCTCTTTCCTTTCTTTGGGGTAGCTTCTTTCACCATAGGGGTCTCCTTCCCCCTTGTCATATGCTCTACCGACACATCGTTGATTGGTCCCTTATTGTCTAAGAACTCTTTTCCCTCATGAGGCACAACACTTCGTTGTCGACACAATTGCATTATAAGATAGGGGAATAGCAAAATACCTGTTTGTTTGGCTGCGCATTTTGCAATCTCCTGATGTAAGATTACATAGACATCTATTACACGGCCTTTAATAATCGAATGGATGAGACACATTCGATCTAATGTTACCATGATGCTGTGAGTTGAAGGCAATAATCGAAAATTAATAAAGTCGAAGCAGACCTTGCTTTGCATGGTGAGGAATTGATGATGCATGGTATAGTTATTGGGGTTGTTGCCTATCCAGATGGCACCATCAACGCATAAATCACTCATTAATATATCAACACCCTTTTCAGTCAATTGCTCAAGGAAGGTGATATGTTCATTTTCCCCAGCATCAATGTTATACAGGGCATTAATGTGTGCAACACCCCAAGGCACTAGTCCCTTTCGAACAAAAACAAACTCTTGATCCTTATCAATCAAGTTAGCATAAGATTCCCTAACGAGGGATGGAGAGTATCCTTCAAGATCTGTACAAAACGTTTCCCACCCCAGTCGCGAGATGGTTCGGTGGACTTGTTTACCTAGAGTGAGAAGTGGTAGTAGTTGGAACCCCTGTTATGGATGATAGTTCCTTTAACATGATATCATGAAACCAGTCCTTAACGGCCTTAGTAAGGAACAAGACTGGTTCTTTGATCGACGACTGCTCATTATCGCTAACCACTGTAGAAGAAGATTCGACGATCGATTTGGAAAGGGTTTTTGATCCTCTCATTCGTGCCATGATTCTATTATATAAAGAGAATAAAAGTTGCAGGATATTGGAAAGCTTCAGAAGAGAAGTTTTGCAGTAACAATGAAGATTGTGGTTGTGGAGAACACCATCGGCACAGTGGGGTGTTCTTATAAAGAATGAAAAGCGAAGATGAAAAGGCGTGTTGGTAGCCACTGTAGGGATAGGACGTTGTGTCTGCATCTAATAAATACAATGACATGGCTTGTCCTTTTTCAAATCGATCCGACGGTTGGGGAGAAGGGTGAATCAAACGTTATGATTGTTTCCTAAAAAGCTGCACTGTGATGAGTCAGTAGTTAATTTGAGTCAACAAGAAGGGTTTTCTGTGCGTCGACAAAATGAGTAGCTTTTTTTCCTGCAGAATAACTAAAGAAGATAATTGAAATAAAATAAAATACGAAAAGTAAATGGAATAAATGTAATGACAAAATAAGTAAATGTGACTAGATTAATGGTCTCGTTCTACTTGTGGTCGTCTGGGCTGAGATAATGCTTCAGTCGTTGGCCATTTACCTTGAATTGGTGCCCATCATTAAATATTTAATTGTCATCGCACCATGACGAAATGCTTTGACAACTTTGAATGGCCTTGACCATCTGGAACGCAATTTTCTAGGATGCAATTTTAAACGTGAATTAAATAAAAGTACCAACTGACCTGTAAAAAATTGTCGCTGCAAGATGATGTTGTCGTGCCATCTCTTATTTTTTTCTTTGTATATGGTAGCATTCTCGTATGCATTTCGTCGAATATCTTCTAATTCAGAAATGTCTAACAGTCTATTTTGTCGAGCAGGATCATAATTCATATTTACCTGCTTAATTGCCTACATGACTATGTTCAAGTTCCACTAGCAAGTGACAAGATTTACCAAACAAAAGCTGATACGATGACATTCCTAATGGTGTTTTATACGCTGTACAAAGCACCCACAATGCATCATTGAGCCTTGAAGACCAATCTCGTCTGGATGGATTCACCACCTTTTTAAGGATATTTTTAATTTGGCGATTGGATACCTCAATTTGGCCATTCGTTTGTGAATGATATGTGGTTGTCATTCAATGTTTAACAGCACAACATTTTAATGCGATCACAACTTGAATGCAATTAAAACGAGTGCCTTGGTCACTGATTAATGCTTTAGGTGTGCCGAATTGAGTAAAGATGTATGTGTGAAAGAATTTCAACACTATTCGAGCATCATCTTTAGGGATAGCAATTGCTTCGACCCATTTGGAGACATAATCGACAGCGACTAGAATATAAACATTTCCAAAAGAATTGGAAAATGGTCCCATGAAATCCATATCCCATATGTTGAAAAGCTCAACTTCCATAATAGGTTGTTGCAGCATATTATTCCGTCAAGATATCGATCCAGCATGCTAACACTTATCGCATTGTTGAACAAAGTTGTGGGCGTCTCGAAACAATGATGGCCAATAAAATCCTGACTGAAGGATCTTTACTGTAGTCCTAACACCACCAAAATGACCTCCATCTAGAGCAACATGGCAATGCTTCAAGATAGGAAGCATTCTTCTTCAGGGACACAGCAACGAATAATATTTTTGGTGCATACCTTGAAAAGGTATGACTCGTTCTAGTAATAATTTGCAGCACCTAAAAGAAATCTTACCTTTCAGTGACCAGTTACACTCAGTGGTAGTCTTCCACAGACCAAATAATTGACAACATCCATGTACCATGGGGTGGCGTTGACAGAAAAGAGCTTCTCGTTTGGAAATGTATCAACAATTTGTGAGGTATTACCATCTTCACTCTCGAATTCCAGACGAGATAAATGATCTGCTACCTAATTTTTTGATACTTTTGATCCTTAATTTCAATATCGAATTCTTGTAATAGTAGGATCCATCGAATCTGCCTTGGTTTGGTATCTTTTTTGGCAAAGAGATATCTCAATGCAGAGTGATCAGTACATACTGTAACTTTTATGTCGACAAGATACGAACGAAACTTGTCGAATGCAAAAACTACTGCCAATAACTCTTTCTCTATGGTTGTATAATTTACTTGCGCTTCAGTAAGAGTTTTGCTAGCATAATATACTATATGAAATACCTTATCTTTGCATTGATCAAGCACTGCACCTACTGCATAGTTGCTCACATTACACATAACTTTAAACGGTTGTGACTAGTCTAGTGTGACGACATTAGGTGTCTACACTAATTGCTGCTTAATTTTAAAAAATGCTTCCATACAGGCAGCATCAAACATAAACTTTTTATTTTGCTCTAATAGTGAGGAGAAATGTTTCGCAATTTTCAAGAAAACTAGAATGAATCATCGATAGAAACCTACATGGCCAAGAAAACTCCTTATTCTTTTAAAATTATTAGGTGGGGGTAACTTCTTAATGATCTCCACCTTTGCCTTGTCCACTTCGATGCCCTAATAAGAGGTACGATGTCCAAGGACAATTCGTTCAGTTGCCATGAAGTGGCATTTCTCCCATTTTAGTACCAAATTAGTGTCCTCGCATCGCTTTAAAACTCTAGCTAAATTGTTAGCGTATTTATCAAAACTGTGACCATAAACAGAAAAATCATCCATGAATACCTCCAACGAGTCTTCAATCATATCTGAAAAAATCGCCATCATGCACCTTTAAAATGTGGCTGGTGCATTGCATAGACCAAATAGAATTCGACAAAAAGAAAAGGTACCAAACGGACAAGTGAAAGTCGGTTTAAATTGGTCTTTCGACGTAATTGCAATCTGGTTGTAGCTAGAATAACCATCAAGGAAGCAGTTATAGACTTTACTAGCAAGCTTGTCCAGCATCTGATCAATGAAGGGAAGTGGGAAGTGATCTTTTTTGGTGGCAGCATTCAAACGGCGGTAGTCCGTGCAAACTCACTAACCTGTAGCGATGTGAGTAGGAAGTAATTCATTATTGTCATTACTTACCACCGTAATACCGCTCTTTTTTGGAATGCATTGGATTGGGCTCACCCATGTACTATTAGAAATAGGGTAAATAATGCCCGCACCCAACCATTTGATGATCTCCTTTTTAACAACTTCCTTCATTTTTTCATTTAACCTCCTTCGCTGCTAATGGACTGCTTTCCCTCATCCTCTAACCTAATTTTGTGCATGCAAAAAGAGGGACTAATGCCTCTGATATCCGTAATCCTCCAGGTGATGGCACGCTTGTGTTGCTTCAGTATTCGAATCAATTTCTCCTCTTGACTTGCGTTGAGATTTTTAGAGACAATTACTGGCAGGGTATCTTTGTCACCAAGGATACCATACTTTAAATGTGTTAGCAGTGGTTTCAACTCCAAAGTTGGAGCTTCTTTAACAGACTTACAAGGACCTTTCTATTGGTCAGATCTAAGGATTCCATCTGCCAACCATGTCTAAGCTCAACTATATTTGCTTCATCCTTGTAGTCGTAATTAGTTAGGAAATTATCTCCAGTTATCACCACAAGTTTTATTAAAGCTGCTGTTCTATGCTCATGATATTCTTCCGCAATTAATTCATCCAATGTTTCAATATGGTGACATTCCTCTTTACTCTTGCAGAGAATTGCTTCAAAAACACTAAAGGTAACGTGTTCATCATTGTGTCGTATAATTAACTCGCCTTTGCATATGTCTATAAGAGTGCGACCGGTAGTAAGAAATGGGCATCCCAAGATTGTGGGCACCTCCTTATTAGCTTCTCAATCAAGAATAATGAAATCTGCTAGGAACACAAATTTATTTACTTAACATCTTTGATTTGCCCTTCAGGTTGCGCCAAAGATCTATCCGCCAGCTGCAATGTCACTGTAGTAGGCTTCATGTGACCAATTCCCTTTGAAACATAAGGTTGATGCTTGCTTTTAAATTATAGAGAGCTTTTCCTATGTAATAATTTCCAAATGGAGCACGAAATTGTAAAATTGCCAAGATTTTTCATCTTCGGTGGTAATTTATTTATCAACACAGCGTTGCAGCCTTTTGTGAGCGTAATTGTCTCGATGTCAGTTAACTTTTTTTTCTTGGATAAGAGATCCTTCATAAATTTCCCACAGCTAGGAATCTGTACAACAGTATCGACAAGAGGAATATTAACATGTAATTGTTTCAGGGTGGCCAAAAACTTCTGATATTCTTTGTCATTTTGTTTTTCCTTAAATCTTTGTGGAATCGACAAAGGTTGTCATGACATAACCGGTTGCATCGACATTGGTAGCTGCGTCGACAATTTTGTAGGTCGAATGGTTGACATGGGAGCAAGAACTAGTGGCTTCTCTTCATTTAGCTCTACTGCTTCTTCTTCAGGTTCAACTTTTCCTTGTTGCTCTACTTCATTTGTGTTGACAAATGTTGTATTGGAATTGCTACTTTGTTCTACAGTTTTCTTTCCATTGCAAAGAGTAATAGCTTTGCAATGCTCCTTCCCCTTTTGAATTGGATTTTTAGTATCACTGGGTAAGGCACCAAGTGGTTTCGTGCTCATATTAGAAGCTAGTTGTCCTACTTGCGCTTCCAACGCTTGGATGGAAGAAGAATTTCCTTGCACAATAGCTTCAGATCTTGTGATGTGTTCGCGCATCAGAGCTTCAAGGGTAGCTAATGGATCAACTTATGGTTGAGAGTACTGTTGTTGCTGTTATTGATATTGTCCTTGCATATTCAGATTTGGCATTGCAGTCTGCTGTGGCTGCATACGAGCATGTGGCTACATCTGATCATGATGTGCATCCATCTGAGGGCTTTGGTTGTAGTTTTGTTGCTGTTGATTGTAACTCCCCTGTTGAAAATTTCCTTGGCTTGAGGAATTTCCATATCGAAATGTGGACGCATTTTGATTCCCCCAAGGTTTCTGATACTTGGCTGAATTGTTGTAAGAGTTATTATAGGAATTTCCTCTGACGTTATTGACATAAAATGCATTTTATGCATGTTGTGGCCAATCCTCGTATTTATGATTGTCACCGCAAATTTCACAACAAAATGTCGGGACATCCATTTGCTGGACAACTTGAATGGGAGCAACTTCACTCATCCCCTTCATGTTTTTAATCATGTTAGCCAAAGAAGATACTTGTGGACTCAAAACTGATCTGGCGTCTAATTCAACAACTCTAGGATTCATTTTTACTTGAGCAGCTCGAGAAATTAGGTATTGATAGTCATTCTGAGTGATTCTTTCCAAAATTCTCACAACTTCATCATAGGTGCAATCTAACAAAGGATTGTTTTCAGATGCATCGATAAGATTTCTTATCTACGCATTTAATCCATTGTAGAAAATTTCGATCTACGTTTCTTCTTGGATTTTGTGCATGGGACAACGTCGAAGCAAAGTTTTATAACACTCCCATGTGGCATGCAGATTCTCATCATCTAGCTAGTGAAAAGTAGTAATATCATTCCTCAATTGAGCATTCAACGTGGGTAAATTAAACCACAAAACAAATTGAATCACAAGTGCATTCCATGTTGTAATCGATCTAGTAGGTAATCCAAGGAATCAGGTACGAGCCCTTCCTTACAATGAATAAGGAAACAATTACATAGGAACAACAAAGTCTCTAATCGTTCTGTTTTGTATTTGTTCTTTTAGTGGCAGCGGTGGGTTGTTTAAATTTTGTGGTTGTATTGGAGGGACAGGATTTTGTGGCGGTAACAATATTTTCAGGGTTTCTCCTAATGGTCATAAAACACCTAAAAGAAAATTGAAAAAGAGTCAACAAAAATTTAAACAAATCAGTAACAAATAAAAGTTAAGAAATAAAGAATAATTGCAACTACAAAAATAAACATCAAACAAACACCATCCCCGACAACGGCGCCAAAAATTGATCGCGCTATGAACGTCACAACATTTGTGCAAGCAAACACTTGTCGATGCAAGTATAATTGATAGGCTTAAAACTGTCAGGTATCGATCCTACAAAGATGGTTGTTTATGTTTATAATTGTTTATTCAATTAAAGTTAAATAAGATAAACTGTATGAATAATGTCAGTGCAATTAAAATAAAGAGTGTAAAAATGAATGAATTAAACTGTCAGAGCAAATATTGCAAGACTGTAATAAAATATGTTGAAGCAAATTAATAAGAAATGTAATGAAAGTTTGAAGATAATTTGTCGATGCAATTTAAGAAAATTAAAGAAGTAAAAACAATGATAATGGAATTGGGGATCCCTAACTTGATAAGTCGGCAAACCACTAAATGTGACCACAATGTAAATAATAAATAAAAACTTGATAAGTCGGCAAACCACTAAATGTGACCACAATGTAAATAATAAATAAATTGTCACCGCAATTAAGCTTAATGAGATCTTACCAACTTCAACATTCCTGTTTGTCAAAGACCCAAATACTCACATTAACCACACCTTCTAGTGTTGGCAATGCTTTGCATTCAAGAACAAGTGGCCAGAATTCCTTCGTTCCCCAAGTAACTTCTGTTTGTCTTTCTTGGTAATTTAATTTGTCACTGCACTTTCCGGTGTCAGTAACTTCAATAGCACTTTTGTAATCAAGCAATTAAATCCAAAGATAAACAGATAAGAGAAAATTGAGCAAAAATCAAATTAGATCTAAAATTAAAAGGTACTTCTATACACATTTAACTTCATCAGAATTTATCAGTGTTTGAGAGGAAATAAAGAACATGATGAAGCATTCTATTCCTAGCCTACTAGAATTCTTCCCTAATGCTCCTCTTGTGCTGCACTTAGGAAAACTCCTCGTCAGGAGCAAGAATTGCCTTCTCGTCGCAGTCAATTCACCCTCCAAAAAACTAAGCTGCCATGGATGCAAGCTTAAAGAAAAGAAGAAAAATCAAATTGATTTTTGTCATGGGCTCGAAGATTCCTCCCTCCTTTCCTTCTCTTTCATCAGTATTTATCTTTAATTCCAAATATAGGTGTCCTTCTTCTTCAGATCTAACTTCCTTACAGCTGTACAAGTTAGTTAATCTAATTGTACATTCATGCAGATTTGGTACATTCAGTAAGCAGTTAAAGGTTGTCGCGACATCTCTAGACACAAATTTAGATTTTAATTCCCTGCTACAACCTTGATATTTTCAAGCACTGGTACTTCTGGATATGTTCATGCGGTGACAGGTTTGGGCGCAATTATGGATTCCAAATTGCGATGACAACCTTGGACACCTTCATACGTTGATCTTTTGGGACAGATCCCTTGATTGACATCTTTAGACACAAAACTAAACACTAAATGTGGTGACATTAGTAGAAAAAGTAGGACAAAATTAAAGAAAATTAAACCAAACATCATCGACTTAGAAAATACAATTACTGAATATAAAATGCTAAAAATGCATACGAAACATGATATCATGAGAACAAATTATACTTTAAATAAGGAGAAATTAATGGTCTTTTCTAATGCTATCACCACAGTTAGTTTTCTACTAGCTATTCATGTTGGGGACCCCAATTCATTATTATTGCATTTCATCATTACTTTCGCATTATTGCTTCGACAATCACTCTCACAATTTATTTCCATTTACTTATTCATTATGATTACATTAATAGACAACAAACATCCATCCTCGTGGGATCAATATCCGACAGATTTACATTTGTCTACTATAGTTGCATAAATAGTGTACGCCTGTACATTATTGTTGTGATGTTCATAGCCCGCTCAAGAACAAAGAGCCCAATTTGGCACAAGTAGTGGTTGCCCAACAAGGAGTTTTGGGATAATTGCTAGGAGTCCCTATAATTGAACAAAAATCAGAATCGGCCCCTGAAGATTACAGTTGACTCCGTCTTTGTCTCTACTTGATTTAACATGACTGAATGCTTAAACTAAGCAAACAAACAAGCTTAAATCCATTGAACCATGGTTGGCCGTTAATTGCACTATGAACGTCACAACAATTGGTGCAAACGAACACTGTCGATGCAAGTATAGTTGATAGGTTTTAGCTATCAAATATCGATCCCATAGACATGGCTATTCATGCTATATTTGTCGAAGCAATTATAACTAGAATAAAAAGAATTGTAAGGAATAATATCAGCGTAATTAAATCACAGACTACAGAATTAAATTGATTAAAACTGTCAAAGCAAATGTTGCGAGACTGTGATACAATATTTCAAAGCAATTTAATAATAAAATGTAAAGAATGTTGAAGATATTTTGTCAATGCAATTTAAGAAAATTAAAGAAGTAAAAACAATGATAATAGAATGGGGAATCCCTGACTTGATAAGTCGGCAAACCACTAATGTGACCACAAGGTAAATAATAAATAAATTGTCACTGCAATTAAGCTTAATGAGATCTTACCAACTTCAACATTCTTGTTTATCGAAGACCCAAACACTCACATTAACCACACCTTCTAGTGTTGTCAATGCTTTGCATTCAAGAACAAGTGGCAAAAACTCCTTCGTACCATAAGCAACTATTGTTATCCTACTAGTTAATTTAATCATGTCACTGCACTTTCTAGTGTCAGCAACTACAATAACACTTCCGTGATCAAAGCAACTAAATCCAAAGATAAACACATAAGAGGAATTGAGTAGAAATCAAATTAGATCTAAAATTAAAAGGTACTTCAATACACAATTAAGTTTATCAAAATTTATCAACGTTTAAGAGGAAATAAAAAAACAAGTTGAAACATTCTATTCCTAGCGTACTAGAACTCTTCCCTAATGCTCCTCTTGTGTCGTACATAGAAACACTCCTTGTTAGGAGCAGATGCTGTCTTCTCATCGCAGTCAGTTCAACCTTCAGGAAATTAAGCTGTAATGGAAGCAAGCTTAGTAAAAATGAGAAAAACGGAATTGATTTTTGTCATGAGCTTTGATGATCTACCTTTATTTATCTCTCTTCTCAATATTTATCTTTAATGCCAAGTACAGGTGTCCTTCTTCTCTCAGATCTAACTCCCATGCTGCTGTACAAGTTAGTTAATCCAGCTGTACACTTGCGCAGAATCTGGTATATGCAGCAAGCAGTTACTGGTTGTTGCGACATTTCTGGACACAAATTTAGATTTTAATTTACTGCGACAACCTTGATATCCTCATGCACTGGTACTTCTGGATATGTTCATGCAACAATATTCCTGAGCGCAATATGGAAATGCTAATGCGATGACAGATTTGGGCGTAATCTAGATTCTAAATTACGACGACAACCTTGAACTTTTTCCTGCTGTAATCTTTTAAGACAAATCCCTGCACTGACATCTCAAGACGTAATATTGAACAATAAATGTGGCGACATTAGTAGCAAAAGTAGGATAAAGTGAAAGAAAATTAAATCAAACATCACTGACTTAGAAAATTCAATTACTAAATACAAAATGCTAAAAATGCATGCTAAACATGATACAATGGGAACAAATTATACTCTAAATAAGGAGAAATTAATGGTCTCTCTAATGCTATCAGACCCCCAAACTTGAGTTTTTATTTATCCTCAAGTTAACAAAAGTTAGCAAGGTCATATCAAAATTCTTGTCAAAGCAATAATCATTCTAGAACTTGAATCTTCTAAGACCTTAATGTATGAATTACATTTACATGATAGAAAATCGCACCGACAATTTATTGGTATGAATAATCAAAATTGGAACTTCATAAAAGCTAGCATCACGCTTCAAATCCTGAATTCTATCTACCAATACAGTATTTATTGTACACTAATATAAATATATTTCTTTTTCTTTTCTTTTTTTTCTGCGACTGAGGGATGTCATTGCATTACTATATCCTTGTTCCTGGGCACTAACGATGGGGTACAACAAACCCCCAAAGAGTATGTAATTGCACCGACACACACTCTTGTAGTGACAACCTTTGGCTAGATACTTTTTCAAACACTTAAATTGGAGTGTTCCCCCTTGACAAGTCATAATGCACCCGTATTAGAGTGTCTTTTATTCATAATTATATCTATATACACATAGTTGTAATTGGCAAGTTATTTCCAAGATTCAAATAATGATACTACTCATTTATTACTAATGCAATTTCAACCATTCATCCAAAAATAGAAGGATACAACATTCAATCAAATTCATCCAATTAATACATTAGCATCTCAAATAATTCAAGAATTAAGCATCAAAAGAAAAAAAATTGTAGTCACATTTTTCATAACCTTGCATATTTTCATTAGACTAAAAGGACAAATAATTTCTTAAAAAAGTGGGTGCAATTTCATTTTCATTCCATAGACATTCCCCCAAACTTAAAGTCTACATTATCCCCAATGCACTGACATTACAATATAATATACATGGAAATGTGACTACAATGCAAATACATTTACAAAATAAAATGCAGGGACAATTAAAATGTGATGACAATGCAATTACAACTACATGACATGCAACTAAGTATGTATGACAAAAATTAAAGACTAACTCATTGATGTGCAGCCGAACTTGTGGCATTCCTCCTTGCGCTTCTTCTTATGTTTATGCTTTCATTTTCTTTTTGTTTGCTCAATTGGGTTGGTGGATTGCTCCTCCACATGTGGTTGTGTGCTGGCTTCATCAATTGTGACATAAGAAGGATGAATTTCAGCAAGGGGTGCCACATAGGGCACTATAGCCAAAGGATTGAAATCCTCGTTGTTGATTTTCACAGCCTCAGCCTGATTCACAGTAGATAGCACCAAGTCTTCATTAATTGCACCCACATCTTCGGGTAGGGCGACAAATTCTTCAGGTAAATTTTTCACGACAAAAAAATTCCTCCTTCTCTCCTTCTTCCTTTTCCTTTTCTTTTTCTTCCTCGATACCCACAGATTCCATGCTCGTGTGCTCCTCTTCAGCATTATCTTCCTTTGCAGCCATGTTTGCTCTTAAACTGTTTGAGAATTCATCTTCAAAAAGGTTGGCAATATTGCGGAAGCAATCTTCAACATACTTTAATTCACATCCTGATCCTTATCATCAAATATGTGGACCATGTGCGGAGATTGGACAGATTGATCCTTCCCTTCCGAAGCAGCTTTCTCAATTGATAGTGTTACCTCTCTGATGATAGGGGAAACACTGGGAATTCTGGCAGAGGATACTTGGTAATGCTACTTAATGTGCTGACAATTGCACTATTCCATGCCTTGGTGTAGGCATAGAATAAATTTTGCGAGTGATCCACGTCCTCAACTGTTCGAAAAGTTTGATTTACCACACACTAATTCTGTCAGTTAGCTTCTCGAGATCTTTAATCTTCCTTCATAATTGAAGATTTGTAGGGGCATGAGGTTGTTTTGGTTCCTTCTTTGCTTTTCCTTTTCCTTTCTTTGGTGCAGCTTCTTTAATCTCTTGATGTAAGATTTCACCGACATCTATTTGGCGGCCTCTAATAATTGAATGTATGAGAACATTCTATCTAAATTTATTGAGGTGCTGTGAGTAGAAGGCAATAAGCGGTAGTTGATAAAATAGAACCAGACCTTGCTTTGAATCATGAGGAATCGATGATGCATTGTATAGTTGTTGGGTTATTGCTGGTCCAGACGGCACCATCAATGCACAAATCATTCATTAATAAGTCATCACCCTCCTCCGTCAATTGTTCTAGGAAGGCGATATGCTCATTTTCCCCCTCAACAATGTTATACAATGCATTGATATGTACAGCACTCCAGGGTACCAGTCCCTCTCGAACAAAGACAAACTCTTGTTCAGCATCAATCAAATTGACATAGAATTCCCTGACGAGGGATGACGAATATCCTTCAGGATGGTTGCAAAACGTTTCCCACCCCAGACGTGAGATAGTCCGGTGGACTTGTTTACCCAGTGTGAGTAGTGGTGACAACTGGAATCCTTGCTCTAGGTGGTAATTACGCTTCAACATATTGTTGTGGAAGCGGTCTTTGGTTGCTTTTGTGAGAAACAGTACTAGTTCATTGGATGGCGGCTGCTCTACGTTGCAAGCCACCACAATAAAGGATTTAACAACTGATTTAGAAGGGGTTTTTGACCCTTTTATTCTTGCCATGACTGTATGATAGAAAAAGAATGAAAGTTACAAGAAATTGGAAGGTTGAAGAAAAAAGAGTTTTGCAATAACAATGGAGGTTGTGGTTGTGGAGAACATCGTTGACACAGTGGGGTGTTTTATAGGGAATGAAATTGAAGAGGTGTGATGTCCACTGTAGGGATAGGACATTATGTTTGCATCCAATAAATGCAATGTCATGGATTGTCCTTTACCAAATCGATTCGACGGTGGGGGAACAAGGTGAATCAAACGGCGTGATTCTTTCCTAAAATGTTTCACTGTGATGAGTCAGCAAGTAAATTGTGTCGACAAGTAGGGTTTTCTGTGCGTTGAAAAAAGAGTAGCTTTTATTCCTACAAAAGAACTAAAGAAGATAATTGAAATAAAATAAAATACGAACAGTAAAAGGAATAAATGTAATGACCAATTAAGAAAATGTGACCAGATTAATGGTCTCGTTCTGCTCGCGATCGTCTGGGCTGAGATAATGCTTCAATTGTTGGCCATTTACCTTGAATTGGTGCCAATAATTTAAGTCTTTAATTATCATCGCACCATGAGGAAATGCTTCTTTTATTCCTACAAAAGAACTAAAGAAGATAATTGAAATAAAATAAAATACGAACAGTAAAAGGAATAAATGTAATGACCAATTAAGAAAATGTGACCAGATTAATGGTCTCGTTCTGCTCGCGATCGTCTGGGCTGAGATAATGCTTCAATTGTTGGCCATTTACCTTGAATTGGTGCCAATAATTTAAGTCTTTAATTATCATCGCACCATGAGGAAATGCTTCTACAACTTCGAATGGCCCTGACCATCTTGAGTGCAATTTTCCAGGACGCAGTTTTAAACGTGAATTAAATAAAAGTACTAACTTACTTGCAGAAAATTGTTGCCGCAAGATAATGTTGTCATGGCATCTCTTAGTTTTTTTTGTATATTACAGTATTCTCGTATGCAATTCGTCGAATCTCCTCTAATTCAGAAATGTCCAATAATCTCTCTTGTCCAGTAGCATCATAATAAATATTCACTTGCTTAATTGCCCAAATGGAATTATGTTCAAGTTCCATAGGCAAGTGACATGATTTACCAAAAGCAAGCTGATATGGTGACATTCCTAATGTTGTTTTGTATGCTATACGAAGCACCCACAATGCATCATTGAGCCTTGAAGACCAATCTCATCTAGATGGATTCACCATCTTTTCAAGGATATTTTTAATTAGTCGATTGGATACTTCAGTTTGGCCATTTGTTTGTGGATGATATGTAGTTGTCATTCGAGGCTTAAAACCATAACGCTTTAATGCGGTTGCAACTTGATTACTTTGAAAATGAGTGCCTTGGTCACTAATTAATGCTCTAGGTGTTCCAAATCGAGTAAGGATGTATGTGTGAAAGAATTTGAACACTGTCCGAGCATCATCTTTAGGAACAACAATTGCTTCGATCTAATTGGAGACATAATTGATAGCAGCCAGAGTATAAACATTTCCAAAAGAATTGGGAAACAGTCCCATGAAATCCATACCCTAAAAGTCAAAGAGCTCAACTTCCATAATAGGTTGTTGCATCATATCATTACGTCGAGATATTGACCCAGTACACTGACATTTATCGTATTGTTTAACAAAGTTATGGGCATCTCGAAATAGTGTTGGCAAATAAGATCCTGAATGAAGGGCCTTTGTAGTAGTCCTCACCCCACAAAAATGACCTCCATAAGGGGCATCATGGCAGTGCTTCAAGATAGGAAGCATTTCTTCTTCAGGGACGCAGTGACGAATAATTTTATCGGTGCATACTTTGAACAGGTAGGGCTAATTCTAATAGAACTTTGCAGCATCTCGAAGAACTCTTACCTTTCGATGATAAATTGCACTCAGTGATAGTCTTCCACAGACCAAATAATTGACAACATCTACATACTATGGGGATGAGTCGATAGAAAAGAGCTTCTCGTCTGGAAATGTGTCGACAATTTGTGAAGTATTTCCATCTTCACTCCCAAATTCCAGATGAGATAAATGATCTGCAACCTGATTTTCTGATCCTTTTCGATCCTTAATTTCAACATCGAATCAGTCTTGGTTTGGCATCTTTTTTGGCAAAGAGTTATCTCAATGCAAGTGATCAGTATATACTGTGACTTTTGCGTCAATAAGATACGAATGAAACTTAGTGAAAGAAAAAATTACTGCCAACAACTCTTTCTCTGTGGTTGTATAATTTACCTGTTGATAGCATTTGAAATGACACCTATTTTTCCTAAAATTTGTGTATTAATTGTTCCTTCTGTATCATATTTAGTATGCATGTTAAACATTTCATAGTTAATATTTGCACTTTCTAACCTAGTGTTGAATGACTTTAATTCTTTTCATTTGAGCCTCTTTTATACTACTAATGTTGCTGTATGCAGCAGAAGTTTTGTGTCTAAAACTGTCAACGCAGAGATTCACTTCTGAAGACCAGTGCTGGAAAATGTGCAAAGATGTACCCATAAATTTAACATGGAATTACGGCCAAAGATGTCACCGCATGAAGACCTTCACCTTGTACAAGTGAATTCACACTACAAACATACCTGAAAGCACTAGCGCAGGAGAATGCTAAGTTGTCGCCGCAAGTAAAGATCATAGATTATGCCCAGAGATGCGACGACAACCTGTAGATGCCTGAAGAACACACTAAATTTGCGTGAGTGCACAGTTGGAATTAACCAGCTTGTACAACTGCCAAAATGATTAGATCTGAGAAGGAAGGAGATCTAAAATTCCATGAGCTTATAAATAGGAGGGAAAGGAAGAAGATAATGATCAAGTGGTGAAGAATTAAATTCTGGAAAATTTCTCAATTCTCTAAACAATCTATCATGAAAGCTTAAGGTTCGGAGGAGGGTGATCTAACGTGCAAAGGAGCAAGACTTTTGACGAGAAGTGTCTATATGCAACGCAAGAGGATCTGTCATGGAGTAGTTCTAGTAAACTAGGAATAGGATGCTTCGACTTTTTATTTGATACCTCTTAATTGTTGATGAATAATGTTGATTATCAGTTGAGTATGGAAGTACCATTTGAAATTAGATCTTAATTGATTTCTACTCTATTCTCTTTATCTGTTTATCTTTGGATTTAATCATTTTGACCACGGAAGCTACCATGGAAGCAAGCTTAAGAAAAATGAGAAAATGGAATTGATTTTTCACGAGCTAGATGATCCCCTTTCTTCTTCTCTCCCTTCAATATTTATCTTTACTGCCAAGTACAGGTGTCCTTCTCTCAGATCTAACTTCCTTGCAACTGTACAAGTTAGTTAATCCAGCTGTACTCTGACGTAGATCTAGTATATGCAGTAAGTAGTTGCAAGTTGTCGTGACATTTTTGGGAGCAAATTTAGATTTTAATTTGTTGTGAAAACTTTGATATCCTCACACATTGGTACTTCTGGATATGTTCAAATAGTAAAATCCCCAATGCAATCTAGAAGTGCTCATGTGGTGACATGTTTGGGCGCAATTCTAGATTAAAATTGCAATGACAGCCTTGAACACTTTCCTGCTTTGATCTTTTAAGATAGATCCCTGTACTGACATCTCAAGATTCCATAATGACACTAAATGTAGTGACATTAGTAGCATAAGTAGAATAAAATGAAAGAAAATTACACCAAACATCACTGACTTAGAAAATGCAATTACTAAATATAAAATGCTAAACATGGTACAAAATGGAACAAATTATAATCTAAATAAGGAGAAATTAATGGTCTTTTCTAATGCTATCACACCCTCAAACTTGAGTTTTTACATATCCTCAACTAAACAAAAGCTAACAAGGTCATAGAAAAAAAAATTGTCAAAGCAATAATAATTCTAGCAACTTGAATTCTTTGGGATCCTAATGTATAAATCCCATTCATATGATAGAAATTTACGCTGACAATTTAAATGTATGAATAATCAAAATTGCAACTTCACTATTGCTAGCATCATGCTTTAAATCTTAAATCCTCTTGATTAATACAACATTTATTATTCTATATATATATATTTTTTTTTCTTTTTTACCTATTTTTCTTTATTTCTGTTCTTTTATGTGACTGAGGGATGTCATTGCATTACTATACCCTTATTCCTGGGTAGTAATGATGGGGTGCAAACAAACTCCTAGGAAGTATGTAATTACGCCGACACACACTCTTGTAGTGACAACCTTTGGCTAGATATTTTTTCTAACACTTGCATTGGAGTGTTCCCCCTTGATAAGTCACAATGCAACCACATTGGAGTGTCTTTTATTAATAGTTATAATTATATATAGCTGCAGATGGCAAGTTATTCCAAGATTCAAATAATGATACTAATCATTTGTTACTAATGCGATTTCAACCATTCATCCAAAAATAGAAGGATACAACATTCAATCACATTCATCCAATTTACGCATTAGCATCTCAAATAATTCAAGAATTACGCATCAAATGAAATTAAAAAATTTAGTCACATTTTTCATAACCTTCCATACTTTTATTAAACTAAAAGGACAAATAATTTCTTAAAAATGTGGGTGAAATGACATTTCCATTCCATATACATTTCCCCCCAAACTTAGAGACAATAATATAAAAATATTTACGGAAATGCGACTACAATGCAAATGCGTTGACAAATAAAATGCAAGGACAATTAAAATATGATGACAATGCAAGTACAACTACATGATATTTAGCTAAATTACATACTAAACAAATTAAATGAAAACTAACTCAGTGATGTACAGCCGAAGATGTGGTTGCTTTGGTCTTTTTCTTCTTCTTGTGGCGCTCTTCCTTACACTTCGCCTTATCTTTGCACTTTCGTTTTCTTTTTGTTGGTGCAACTGGGTTGGTAGATTGCTCCTCTATATGCGATTGTGTACTGGCTTCATCCACGATGACATCAAAAGGATGAATTTCAGCAAGAGGTGCCGCAAAAGGCATTATAGCAAAAAGATTGAAATCCTCATTGTTGATTGTTACAGCCTCGACTTGATTCGCAACACATGGTACCAAGTCTTCTGTAGTTGTACCAACACTGTCCAATGCGGCGACAAATTCTTTAGGCAAATTTGACATAACAAAAACTTCCTCTTTCTCTTCTCCTTTCTTTTCTTCTTCTTTATCCTATTCCTTCTCCTCCTTGATACCCACAGATTCCATGGTCGTGTGCTCCTCATCAACAGCAGGTTCCTTGTCAGCCATATTTACCCCTAAACTATTATAAAATTCATCATCAAAGAGGCTAGCAATATTACAGACACACTTCTCAACATCCCTTAAATTCACATCTTGGTCCTTATCATTAGAAATATGGACCACATGCGGAGAGTCGATAGAGTGATCCTTCCCTTCCAAAATAGCTTTCTCGATTGATGGTGTTGCCTCTCTGATGATAGGGGAAACACTCGGAATTTTAACAAAGGATGCTTGCTAATGTTGCGTAAGGTGCTGACAATTACAGTATTCCATGCCCTAGTGTAGGCATAGAATAAATTTTGCGAGTGCTCCTTGTCTTCAATCGTGGTAACAAGTTTAATTTACCGCACATTCATTCTGTCAGCTAGTTGATCGATTTCTGTAATCTTCCTCAATAATTTAGGATCTGTGAGGGCATGTGACTGTTTTGTTTCCTTATTTGCTTTTCTTTTCTCCTTCTTTGGTGTAGCTTCTTTCACCACAAGGGTCTCCTTCCCCCTTGTCATGCGCTCAACCGAGACATCATTGATTGTCCCTTATTTTCTAAGAATTCCTCCCCCTCAAGAGGCACAACAACCCTTTGTTGACATAAATGCGATATAAGAGAGGGGAATGGCAAAATACTTTTTGCTTTGCTGCTTCTTTTGCAATATCTTGATGTAGGATTGCACCGACATCTATTCCATGGCCTTTAATAATTGAGTGTATGAGACACATTCTGTCTAAAGTTATTGTGGTGCTATCGGTAGAAGGTAGTAAGCGGCAGTTGATAAAATGGAACCAGACTTTGCTCTGAACTGTGAGGAATCGATGATGCATTGTATAGTTGTTGGGGTTGTTTTCGGTCAAGACGACATCGTCAATGCACAGATCATTTAGTAATAAGTCAGCACCCTCCTCCGTCAGTTCTAAAAAGGCGATATACTCATATTCTCCATCAGCAATGTTGTACAAGGTATTGATATGCACAGCACTCGAAGGAGCCAATCCTTCTCGAACAAAGACAAATTGTTGTTCTTTATCTATCAAATTGGCATATAATTCCCTGACAAGGGATGGAGAATACCCTTCAAGATGGCCGCGAAGCTTTTCCACCCCAGGTAGGGCTGTAAATGAACTGAGCTTGAACAAACAAACCTTTGTTCGTGTTTGTTTATTTATTTTTGAAGTTGTTCATGTTCGGTTCGTGTTCGTTAAGAATTTCAAATTTTTGTTCATGTTCGTTTATTTAAAATTAAGTGTGTTCATGTTCGTTTGTTTAATGTTCACGAACATGTTCATTTAACTTAATCGAACATGTTCACGAACATTAATCGAACATCTTCATGAATGTATAATTGAACACGTTCACGAAAAATGTTAATGAATAATAAACAAACAAACAAACAATAAAAACATACATATAGATATTATTTTAATATTTTTATAAGAAAATATCATTAATAAATAAACGAGCTATAAACAAGCTTATAAATGAGCCAATAAACGAGCTTGTTCGTGAACATAAACGAACCGAACATACCTCTGTTCGTGTTCGTTCATTTATTAAACGAACATAAAATTTTTGTTCATACTCATTTATTTAGCTTAATAAACGAACATAAACGAACTTTATACGAACGGTTCACGAACAATTCATCGAACGTTCCGTTCATTTACATCCCTAACCCAGGCGTGAGATGGTTGATCGGTGTTTTTAAGTCACAATGATTGTGCAAGCGAACACACATCAATGCAAGTATAGTTGATAGATAAATCTATCAGATATCGATCCCACGAGGAATGGGTTCTTGATTTCTAAATGTCGGAGCAATCAATACGAAAATTGAATGTAATGTGAGTACCGATGTCAGTGCAATATATCAGATCTGTACACTAAAATAATCAGTATTGTCAATGTAATTATAAAAGTTAATTGTCAGAGCAACTAAAAGTAAATCAAAGTTTTGTTGAAGTGTTGAGAATTTAAATGCATAAAAGTAAAGTTGTGATCAAGTGTGAAGAATTGGAGTGAATCATTGACTTCGCTAAGTAGTAACGATGGATGCGTCGACAAGGTAAAATATAGATGAAATGTCACTGCAATGAAGTCCCTTTGTGTTCTTACCAACAACAACTCCCTACCTAATCCCAACAAATACAATCACTCCACCTCTCGGTACGAGTAATGATGTGTATTCAAGAACAAGTAACTAGTTTTTATCCCAGTCCCGAGCAGCTCTCGCCTAACCCACTTGTTAACTTAACTTGTCACCGTATCTCTCGATGTCGGCGTACTGCAACTTCACTTTAGTGTTTAGTGCGGTTAAATCCAAGAATAAACGGATAAGCAATGTAAAGTAAGAATTAAAATGATCCAACATCAAAAGATACACTCGTATTCATTTAATATCATTAAAATCCATCATCGTTTAAGAAGAATTAAAGAGTACAACGAAGCTTACTATCTCTAGACTACTAGGCCTACTCCCTAATTGTTCCCCTTGCCCAGCACCAAGCACTCCTTGCCAGAAGTTGCTGCACACTTGCTCCAACAGCTCACCCTCCTCCGATGTCAAGCTTTCATGGTAGGTTACTTGAAGATTTGATAGATTTTTGGATTTAAATTCTTTACTCCTTGATATATATCTCCTTCTTCTTTCCTCTATTTATAAGCTTAAGAATTTGTAGATTTTCTCCATTCTCAGATCCAACAACTTTGTACAGTTGTAAAAGTTTGTTATTGACAGCTATGCGATTTGATTTGTTTACTGGACTATTGTAGAATGTCGACGTAATTTAAAAATTACGCTGACAATTAGTTAACAGAATGTCGTCGCATTTTTGGACAACTCTTCTCAGATCCAAATCTAATTATAGCTGTCATAGTTAGTTAAATTCCAGCTGTGCACTCACGCAAATCTGGTGTGATCTTTATAACTCTGCAGATTGTCGTCGCATCTCTGGTCGCGATCTGAAATCTTTAATTGTGGTGACAACATGTGAAATTCCTACCTTGGTGCTTCCAAATGTGCTTATGGCTTGAATTCACTCACAGAAAGTAAAGCTTTCAATGCGTCGACATCTCTAGTCTTAATTTCAAGCTATAGTTATGGCTGCATTCTTCTTCCGGCATCGATCTTCTAAGATGAGTTCCTGCAGTGACAATTCTAAGGTGCAATATATCGACTGATTGAGGCGACATTAGTACAAAAAGGAGTAAAAATAACAAGAATTTAAACCAACTAGCAATGAGTTAGAAAATATAAAAACTAAGTATGAAATGCTTATGATGCATCCAACATATAACACAAAAGAGACAATTAATACCCAAATTTAGGGATAAAATATATGTCATTTGTAATACCATCACAGCCCTAAACTTGAGTTTTTACTTGTCCTCAAGTAAACAAAAATTAACAAAGTCATGAGCAAAAATGTCACTGCAATCAATGTTCTCACAACTTAAATTTTCTAAAATTCTAATGTACAAATTGTATTCACATGATAGAATAATACGCCGACAATTTATAAGCATGAATAATTAAAACTGTAACTTCATAAATGTTAGTATCATGCATTGAATCCTAATCTTCCTTGAACTAATACGACATTTAAATTAATTTTTTTCTTTTTCATTTTCTTCCGTTTTCTCATTTTTCTTTTTCAAGTGACTGAGAGATGTCATTTCATTTATCTACCTTTGTTCCTGGGTAGTAACGATGGGTTGTAACAAACCCCCAGGAGGTATGTAATTGTGTCGACACACACTCTTGCAGTGACAACCTTTGGCTAGATGATTTTTCTAACACATGCAGCGGAGTGTTCTCCCTTGATAAGTCATAATCCACTCACATTGGAGTGTTCTTCATTAATACAATGTCGTTGCAATTGGAAAGTTAATTCAAGATTCAAAGATTGATACTACCCATTCATTACTAATGCAATCCCATCATTCATCCAAAAATAGAAGGACTCAATATTCATTAACATTCATCCAATTTACACATCAGCATTCCAAACAAATCAAGATTTACGCATAAAATAAAAATTGTGGTCATATTTTTGTTGAAATTATGCATATTTTCATTAACACAAGAAACAAGTAAAATTCAAAAATGTGGGTGCAATTGCATTTCCATTTCACATAAATTCCCCTCAAACTTAATGTTTGCATTGTCCCCAATGCACTGACATTAATAAATATATATATATATATATATGGAAATGCAATGTCAATGTAGATGCAGCGACAATAAAAATGCAATGACATTAATAGTGTAGGGACAATTATACTACATCCACATGATATGCATGAAAACTAAACTAAGTAGAAAATAAAATCTAACTCAGTGTGCTGCAGCTGAAGGTGTGGCTACATTGGTTTTTTTTTCTTGTTGCACTTTTGTTCCTCCTTATGTCTCATTTTTTTGTCTTTACGCTTCCTTTTTCTGTCCTTCATACCAGTCAGATTAGTGGATTGCTCCTCTTCAGTTGGTTAGGTGGTGGCCTCATCGATAGTTACATCTAATAGGTGGACTTCTGCAAGTGGTGCTATATAAGGCATTATGGCCAAATAATTACAATCTTCAGCACTGCTAGTAACTGCCTCAACCTGGCTCGCTTTAGGTGGAGTCACGTTTACATTGGATGCCCTCACATTTATAGGTGCTTCGACAATATCCTCAGCGATATCTGTCGGGGCATCGTCTTACTTTTCCTCCTACTTCTCTATAAGGTCCTTCTTCTCAAATTCTTCCTCTCTTTCCTTCTCCTTCTCTTGGACTTTTTCTTGTTCTGCTTCTCCTTCTTCAGGCTGCTCCTACTCAGTGGTTTCTTTGTCAGCGTCTTCCTCTGCTTCCATACCCATGGATACAATTGGAGTATGCACCTTCTCAACCATAGCTTCCTGCTCTGCCATATTAGCCCAAAGGCTATTCGAGAACTCTTCTTCAAACAAGCTGACTATAGTTCTGTAGAAATCCTCCATAGCATTAGAATACCACTCGTGCTCCTCGTCATCTGAAATGTGGATTCTTGTTGGAGAGGGAACATGTTGCGGCCTACCATCAGGAGTAGGCTGCTCAAAGGATGAGGTAGCTTCCATAATAATAGGTGGGAAGACAGGGAACTCTGGTAGGGGATCTGGGCTCAGACTCCTCAATGCGTTGACAATAGATTTGTTTCATATTCTAGTATACGTATAAAATATATTTTGTCTGTAGTCCATGTCTTCTAATGCGTTGACAATACGAATCGAGCGCATGTCGATGGGATCAATGTTTAGTTCCATTGCAGCCAACCTCTTCCCAAACTGAGGGTCTATGGGCGCATTCTCATGTTTGTCCTTCTTCTTTCCCTTCTCCTTCTTCTAGGTGCTTCTTTCACTATTAGTGTCTCTTGCCCTCTCATCATTCTCTCTACTGAGATGTCATTGAAAGGGCTCTTATTCTCTACCACCTCCTTACCATCTCTAAGAAGCAGCTTCAGCAATCTGGTCGTGGAGAATTGCATCGACATCGATGTGGCGACTTCTAAAAATTGAATGCAAGAGGCACATGAGATCTAATGTCGTCACAGTGCTATGTGTAAAAGGTAAAAAGACAGCTACAAAAAAACTTTAAGAATACTGAGAAGATGAGTGTAACAGTAATGGCGATTGTGAGTGGGAAGCATGAAGTCAATAGAAGAAAATCAATTGACGCGATTCTTACTGAAAAATATTTACTAAGCCATTATATAATGCACTGACAAGTTGTGCTTGTGATGTATTGACAAAAAGATGATTTTTTTATTCCTACATAAAATTGAAAAGGTAACAAGTAAAAGTGAAAAGGTAAAATGAAATGTAAAATGCGTTGACAATGGAATCATAATGCGTCAACAATGGTGTTTACTTATTCCTCAAATGGTTCGTACACTTTTATTCATCACATCGTCCCAAAAAAAAATCTCCACTCTTTCTTGCGTTTTTCAAATTTTGTAACTTCTTAATTACGGATATAGGCATCAAAATTATGCTTTCATTGAAATCACATAATGCCTTTCCAATATACCGATCATCAATGGAGTAGGGTATTGAGGTGCTCTTGGGATCATGAAATTCTTGGAGCAATCTAATTTTCATGACAGTGCACCCTTCAGTAAGTGCGATTGCTTCAACTTCTCCCAATCTTCTCTTATTTGACAATGTGTCTTCAAGTTTGTGAGGTTGTTTTGTTGTAGCATTTGTGGTAACAAAGTGATTTGATTTTGTCACCGTAATAATTTGTTTAACCTCTTTAGTTGCAGTTTGCTTTTCAGATTGCGCTGACATCTTTCCATTGTTGAGATTTGAATTATCTTCTTTTACTGTAACATATCTAACAACTTCATTTAGTTGAGTCTCACTTTTGGAAATGATTTCCTCATCATGCTCTTGCCCTTGTGATATCGAATTCTCAATATCAACCGAAAAAGTTTCTTGTGGTTGTAAAATTATTGCGCCCACAATCTGGCCAAATTGATATTCTAAAGCTCATATGGATTCAGTTTCACTCTGAAGCATAGATTCAGTCTTGGAAATATATTGTCGTAGTAAATTTTCAATTGATGAAAACTCTGATGCTTCGTCTTGCTGGATATTTTGCCTTGACAAAGGTTGATCATAATTGGGCAATGTCCACTCGGATCTAACATCATTGTCTGTACATTTAGGGTCTTGATTGTTCTAACAAAAATTTGGATGTTGCTTCCACTCTGATGTGTAAGTGTTGGAATATAGATTTTCATTTAGATAGAAATTCCCCATGTGGTATACATATGATGGATTTGATGGGCATTGTTGAAACTCATGGTTACTCCCACAGTAATTTGCAAATTTCCATTCTGCAATTGTTGTAGCATTCTGCATTGAATTACTCATATTAGTCAAAGAAGATACCTTGGCATTTATGGCATCGAGCTCCATTTCTATAGCATCACTCATCCAACATATTGAGGTTCTATATACCTCGTTCCTAGCTATATTTTGCTTAAAAAAGTGTAAAACTAAAAAAAATGAAACAAGTTAGTGACAAATAAAATTTAGATAATAAAGAATAAATGCAACGATAAAAATAAACATCAAACAAATGTCATTCCTTAGCAACGGTGCCAAAACTTGATCAGAGTTTTTACATCACAATGATTGTGCAAGCGAACACACGTCGATGCAAGTATAGCTGATAGATAAATCTATCAGATATCGATCCCACGAGGAATGGGTTCTTGATGTCTAAATGTTGGAGAAATCAATACGGAAATTGAATGTAATATGAGTACTGATGTCAGTGCAATATATCAGACCTGCACACTAAAATAATCAGTAATGTCAATGCAATTATAAAAGTTAATTGTCAGAGCAACTGAAAGTAAATCAAAGTTTTGTTGAAGTGTTGAGAATTTAAATGCATAAAAGTAAAGGTGTGATCAAGTGTGAAGAATTGGAATGAATCATTGACTTCACTAAGTAGCAACGCTGGATGCACCGACAAGGTAAAATATAGATGGCATGTCATTGTAATGAAGTCCCTTTGAGTTATTACCAACAACAGCTCCCTACTTAATCCCAAGTCAAATACAATCACTCCACCTCTTGGTGTGAGTAACGATGTGTATCCAAGAACAAGTAACTGGTTTTTATCCCAATCCCGAGTAGCTCTCGCCTAACCCACTTGTAAACCTAACCTGTCACTGTATCTCTCAATGTCGACGTACTACAAATTCACTTTCGTGTTTAGAACGGTCAGATCCAAAAATAAACAGATAAGCAATGTAAAGTAAGAATCAAAATGATCTAAAATCAAAAGATACTCTCGTATTCATTTAATATCATCAAAATCCATCATTGTTTAAGAAGAACTAAAGAGTACAACGAAGCTTACTATCACTAGACTACTAGGCCTACTCCCTAATTGTTCCTCTTGCCCAACACCAAGCACTCCTCGTCAGAAGTTGCTGCACACTTGCTCCATCAGCTCACCCTCCTCCAACGTCAAGCTTCCATGGTAGCTTGCTTTAAGATTTGAGAGATTTTTGGATTTAAATTCTTTGCTCCTTGATATATATCTCCTTCTTCTTTCCTTTATTTATAAGCTCAAGAATTTGCAGATTTTCTCCATTCTTAGATCCAACAACTTTGTATAGCTGTAAATGTTTGTTATTGACAACTATGCAGTTTTGATTTGTTTACTGGACTGTTGTAGAATGTCGACATAATTTATAAATTGCACTGATAATGTCAGTAGAATGTCACTGTATTTCTGGACATCTCTTCTCAGATCCAGATCTAATTACAGCTATCATACTTAGTTAAATTCTAGCTGTGCACTCATGCAGATCTTGTGTGATCTTTATAACTCTGCAGATTGTCATCGCATCTCTGGTCGCGATCTGAAATCTTTAATTATGGAGACAACGTGTGAAATTCCTGCGCTGGTGCTTCTAGATGTGCTTGTGGCTTGAATTCACTCACACAAAGTAAATCTTTCAATGCGTCGGCATCTTTGGTCGCAATTCCAAGCTATACTTGTGGCTGCATTCTTCTTCCAACATTGATCTTCTAAGATGAGTTCTTGCGCTGACAATTCTAAGGTGCAATATATCGACTGATTGCGGCGATAATAGTACTAAAAGAGGTAAAAATAACAATAATTTAAACCAACTAGCAATGAGTTAGAAAATATAAAAACTAAGTATGAAATGCTTATGATACATGCAAAATATGACACAAAAGAGACAATTAATACCCAAATTTAGGGAGAAAATATATGTCATTTATAATACCATCAATGGTTCTGTGGATTTAGTTTCCCAACGTGAGTAGTATTGCTAGAATCCTTGCTCTGGGTGGCAGTTATGCATCAACATATTGTTGTGGAAGTGGTCCTTGGCTACTTTTGTGAGAAACAGTACTGGTTCATTAGATTGTAACTACTCTGTGTTGCGACCCACCGTAACAGATGATTCAGCGACTGATTTAGAACAATTTTTGGATCCTCTTGTTCTTGCCATAACTATATAATAGAAAGAGAATGAAAGTCATAGGAAATTGGAAGGTTGAAGAAAAGAAAGTTTTGTAGCAACAATGGTGGTTATGGTTGTGAAGAACATCGTCAGCATAATGAGGTGTTTTATAGGGGATGAATATATAAGAGGCATAATGATTTCCACTACAGGGATAGGACGCTGTGTCTACATCCAATAAATGGAATGACACGGATTGTCCTTTTTTCGAATCGATCCGACGGTTTGGGAACAGGGTGAATCAATCGACGTGATTCTTTCCTGAAACGTTTCACTGTGATTAGTCAGCAAGTAAATTGTGTCGACAAGTAGTGTTTTCTATGCGTCGAAGAAAAGGATAGCTTTTATTCCTACAAAATAACTGAAGAAGGTAATTGAAATAAAATAAAATACAAAAAGTAAATAGAATAAATGTAATGACATGTTAAGAAAATGTAACCAAATTAATGGTCCCATTTTGTTCGTGATTGTTTGGGCTAAGATAGTGCTTCAACCTTTGGCCATTTACCTTGAATTGGTACCCATCATTTAACTCTTTAATTGTCACCGCACCATGAGAAAATGCTTCGACAACTTTGAATGGCCTTGACCATCTGGAGCATAATTTTCTAGGATGCAGTTTTAAACGTGAATTAAATAAAAGTACTAACTGACCTGTAGAAAATTGTCGTCCCAAGATAATATTGTCATGTCATCTCTTAGTTTCTTCTTTGTATATGGCAGCATTCTCTTATGCATTTTGTCAAATCTCCTCTAATTCAGAAATGTCCAATAATCTCTTTCTTCCAGCAGCATCATAATCCATATTCACTTGCTTAATTACCCACATGGCTTTATGTTCAAGTTGCACAGGCAAGTGATAGGATTTACCAAAACCAAGCTGATATGATGACATTCCTAATGGTGTTTTGTACGTTTGTGTGAAGCACCCACAATGCATCATTGAGTCTTGAAGACCAATCCCGTCTGAATGGATTTACCACCTTTCCAAGGATATTTTTAATTTGTCGATTAGAGACTTCAGTTTGGCCATTCGTTTGTGGATGATATGTGGTTGCCATTCAATGTTTAACACAATAACGCTTTAATGCTGTCGCAACTTGATTGCAGTGAAAATGAGTTCATTGATCACTGATTAATTCTCTAGGTGTGCCGAATCGTGTGAGGATGTGTGTGTGAAAGAATTTCAACACTGTCCGACCATCATTTTTAAGGACAATAATTGCTTTGAGCCACTTTGATACATAGTTGACAGCAACCAGAATATAAACATTTCCAAAAGAATTAGGAAATGGTCCCATGAAATCCATACCCCAAAAATCGAAAAGCTCAACTTTCATAATAGGCTGTTGCAGCATTTCGTTGCATCGAGATATTGATCTGGTACGTTGATAGTTATCATATTGTTGAACAAGATTCTGGGCATCTCAAAACAATGTTGGCCAATAAAATCCTAATTGAAGGACCTTTGCAGCAGTCCTATCACCACCAAAATGACCTCGATAAGGGGCATCATGGCAATGCTTCAGGATAGGAAACATTTCTTCTTCAGGAACGCAGCGACGAATGATATTGTTGACGCATACTTTGAGCAGATATGGCTCATTCCAATAATACTTTGCAGCATCAAGAAAAAATCTTATCTTTTGGTGACCAATTGCACTTAGTGGTAGTTTTCCACAGACCAAATAATTGACAACATCCGCATACCATTGGGATACGTTGATAGAAAAGAGCTTCTCATATGGAAATGCATCGATAATTTGTGAAGTATTTCCATCTTTACTCCCAGATTCTAAACGAGATAAATGATCTGCTACCTGATTTTCCAATCTTTTTCCATCTGGGTTTGGCATCTTTTTTGGCAACGAGGTATCGCAATGTAGAGTGATCAGTATATACTGTAAGTTTTACGCCGATAAGATACGAATGAAATTTGTTGAATGCAAAAACTACTGCCAACAATAAAACACCCAAAACCTGAACACCATCACTGGTTAGGATTTCGGTGTTTTACTATTCATTTATTACTCTTCATCTTTAACATCATATTTTTTTCAACTTTATTTATTAAAGTATTTCACTTTGCACGTTATATATATCGTCCTTTAGATATAAACACATTCCAATGAGGATAAAAATGACATTTCCACTATTTTGGGGGACTTCTACCTATACCAGATGGTCAAGTATCGGTAGTTCTCAAGTCAGTAAACAATTCAAAAATTATGCGAAATTCTACAGGTACCTATGCTAGTTCTACTGATACAAGTATAATTTCTACCGATACATGTCATGCATCTATCAATACTAAAAACTCTAAGGAGCTATAATTCTCACCCTGCAACTTTTACTGATACAAGCATACGAACTATCAATACATTAATATACATAACTATTATTACTTGTAATTCACCTACCGGTACAACTCAAGTCAGTGAATAACATCTCTCATATCCTGTGCTTCTACTGATACATGCATAAGTTCTACCAGAACAAGTATGCAAAATCTCAAGAATTATTTCAAAACACAAGTTTAACATCTCAACTTAGGCATTAAGCCATCATACAACCTACAAATATCCAAGTCTTTACATAGTATATTAATTTCATGCCCAAGTTACTCTTCATGCATAACCACAATCAACATAGTAAGATTTATCATTTCTTATACAAAAACAAAAGATAATATCATCCTAGTACATTCCATAAGACTGAGTGATACAAAATCTATTGACAAACTCCATGATAGTGTGACTTCAAAGAGATGACGATGATCCGATCTTCAATCAGCAAAACGTTCTACAAAACAACAACTGTGATAAGCCTCATAGCTTAGTAAGTTTGATAGTTTAAAGAGTTACCAATACAATTAGCTCAATCGAGCCAAGATTATCCCATTGTTCTTTGAATTAAATACAACTTCATTTCCCTGTCTATAACTTTCTATTACTAGTACCCGATGCTGTTCACACGAGTTGTCAAGGACTCACAACATATGCGGTACCCCAACCATCGATATGGTGTTTTTCTGTACTGTAAACTATTCCCTAACGATGCTGCTCACACGAGCTATCGGGAGTATTCAATAAGCATAAGTCCCAATCATTGAAGGGCCTATAGTCCATTTAGGATTCATATCTCTTTTCCAAATCACTATGCCACTCACACGAGCTGTCGAGGACTTGCAACATATGCGGTACCCCAGCCATCGCCTCGGTACTTTTTCAACGGCATAAAGGCTACTATTTATCTCGTTTCATTTCTCTAATCCTTCAACTCCAAATACTTCCAATTGCTAAACATTTATAAAGTGCAGACAAGAAATACTAAGTAAAATTTACATTACGAACTTACCGGACTAGATTGTAGTTGTGGATAAGCACCAGGGACTAATCTGCTAATTTCCCTTTTTCGCGATACGCCAAATACGTGGCTCGATCGTAATCTAAATCAACAAATCATGCAAAATTTTCATATTAAATCACTCCATCAAGTCATTCAACTCGATTTGATCCTATTTGGAAAATTTCACTTTTACCCCAATACTTTCCTTTTATTCAATCTAGTCCCTTCAACATGAAACATGCAAAATACTCATTTTCTTCTAAACATACTTCAACCGAATACTCATAGTGCTTATGCAAATCCCTGTAAGTAATTTATTTCAACTAAGTACACACAATTTCATCGCTTTTACATTTTAATCCTTAAACCCTAATTTCATAAAAAATCACTTTACAAAAAGATTTCACCCAAGCATCAAACATTCAAATATATCAAAAGCTTTCAAGAACCAGCATTTTCAACAATGACAATTTTCATAACATTTGACAGATTCACAAATTAGTCCTTTCTTTAGCTAGATTAAGCTAATACAGACTCAAAAACATAAAAATTACTAAAAACAATCAAGGTTTGCTTACCCAAATTATAGATCAAAGGATGGAAGAGAAAACCCTAATTTTTCTCTAATTTAGACGTGAGGAAGAAGAAGAAAGGTTGAAAATATCATATTTTCTTTCTTTAATTTAATTTATATATCAATGGTATTTTTGTAATTTCTTAGACTTTCATCATTAACTTAATTAATAATCCTTTTAACCTTAATCAATCCTATTATTAATCAATATTTGTCATGATAATCCACCCACTAACAATCATTTGGTTAATTTACTTATTTGGTCTTCTAATTAACCATTGATCGCGTTTGTAACGTCACAGTGATTGTGCAAGCGAACACACGTCGATGAAAGTATAGTTCATAGAACAATTCTATCAGATATCGATCCCATGAGGAATGAGTTTTTGATGTTTAAATGTCAAAGCAACTAAAGCTAGGATTAGAGACAATGTGAGTAAAGATGTCAGCGTAATTATGTCATATCTACACACTAAAATGATTAATACTGTCAATGCAATCCGAGTTAAATGTGAAAGGTCAAATGTCAGAACAACTGAAAGTAAATCAATGTGTGTAGAATGTTGAGTATTTAAATGTAGAAAAGTAAATGTGATCAAGTGGAAAGGATTGGAGTGGATCACTGATTTTACTAAGTTGCAACGTTGGATCTGATGACAAGGTATTGTATAGATGAATTGTCATAGTATTGACGCTCCAATGAATTCTTACCTATAATAGTCCTTCGTTTACTTGAGACTCAAGTACTCACAGTCACCTCACCTCTCGATGTGAGCTACTTTGTGCACTCAAGAATAAGTGACTAGAATCTCTTCTAATATCAAGCAACTCTCGTCGTCTTACTTGTTAACCTAACTTATCACCGCATCTCTCGTTGTCGGTAGACTGCAAAGCTACTCTCGTGTTTGATACAGTTAGATCCAAGAATAAACATATAAAAAACATTAAATAAGAATCAAAGTAATCTAACCATGAAAGATACTCTCGTATTCATTCAAATGTCATTATAATCCATCAGCATGAAAGAGGGATTAACGAATACAATCGAAGCTTACTATCTCTAGACGACCAGGACTATTCCTTAATCACTCCTCCTGTGTTGCATTGAGCACTCCTCGTCAGAAGTGGTTGCTCCTTTGCTCCATCAGCTCACCGTCTAGCTTAAATCTCCAAACACAAAGTAATTGTAGAATTTAATTCCTCTACCTTTTAATATTTTTCTTCATCTTCTTTCCTCTATTTATAGGCTTTAGAAATTGCAGATTTCCTCCATTCTCAGATCCAACTACTTTCTATAGCTGTAAAAGTTTGTTATTGACAACTACGCAGATCTGATTTGTTTAATGGACTGTTGTAGAATGTCGGCACAAATTATAATTTGCAGTGACAATTTATCGCATTTCTAGACCAACTTGTGGCCGTAACTCTGAATGGATTCAAGAATGATAGATCTCATCTTTTCTAAGATCCAATTCTGTTTATAGTTGGAAAAGTTTGTTACAGTCCAGCTGTACACTCACGCAGATCTGGTATGATCATAAATCTGCAGATTATCGCCGCATCTCTAGTTGCGATCTAAAATCTATAATTGCGGCGACAACATGTGAAATTCCTATGCTGGTGCTTCCAGATATACTTGTAGCTTGAATTCACTCATACCAATGTAAAGATTCCTATGCGGTGATATCTATGGTCGCAATTTTAAGTTGAATTCTAAATTCTTTTTAGCCTTGATCTACTGAGACACCTCCTTGTGCTGACAATTTTTAGACACAATATATATATGCTGCATGTGGCGACATTAGTGCACAAAAAGAGATAGAACGATAAGAATTTAAACCAAACAACAATGAGTTAGAAAACATAAAAACTAAGTATGGAATGTCTATCATGCATGCTAAATATGCCATAAAAGAGACAACAAATACACAAATTTAGGGAGAAAATAGGTGTCATTTCTAATGTTATCAACCATTTATACTTTTGCACTTATTACAATTTAGTCCTTTCTACTCAATTAACCATCTAAACAAATAAATTTTTGAACCAAAATTTAATACGATGCATATAACACCATAAATATTAAAATAATTAAATTTACGACTTGACTCGTAGGATTTACGATCCCAAAATCACTACTTTCGACACCATTGAAAACTAGGCTGTTACAACTCTCCCCCTAAGGAAATTTCGTCTCGAAATTTCTTACCAGTGAACAAGTTAGGGTACTATAGCCTCACCGAAGACTCTGTCTCCCATGTAGCTTCTTCAAGTTCGTGTTAGTTCCATAATACCTTCACTAATGGTACCTTTTTGTTTCGTAACTCTTTTACCTCACCAGCTAGAATCCTAATTAGTTCTTCTGAATACGACAAATCCAACTGTATCTCATACTCACAAGGTGCAATCACATGAGAAGGATCCGATCTATACTGTCTCACCATCAAATCATGAAATACATTATGAATCTTCTTCAATTCTTGTGGTAAAGCCAACTTATATGCTACAAGGCAACCTGATAAATGATCTCATACGACCCGATAAACCGTGGACTTAACTTTCCCTTTCTACAGAATTGTAACACCTTTTTCCAAGGTGATACTATCAGTAAGACTCGATCTCCCACTGCAAATTCTCTATCTTTTCTTTTAAGATTTGCATACGACTTTTATTGGTTAGACGTTGCTTTCAAACAATCACGAATTACTCGCACCTTGTCCTCAGTCTCATGAACTAAATTAGTTTCAATCAATTTAGGCTCACTTAATTTTGACCAATACAGAGGTGTTCTACATTTCCGACCGTATAATTCTTCAAATGGTGTCATTTTAACACTAGATTGGTAGCTGTTATTATATGCAAACTCTACCAACGACAGATATTTCTCCCAGCTTCCCTCAAACTCAAGTGTACAGCATCGTAGCAATTCCTCAAGAATCTATATCACTTGCTCCGACTGGCCATCCATTTGGGGATGATATGTAGTGCTGAAATTCAGCCTGGTTCCTAAAGCTTCATGCAACTTACCCCAAAACCTTGAGGTAAAATGCAGATCCCTGTCAAAGATAATGGATACTGGTACTTCATGAAGTCGTATGATCTCAGACACATATAGCTCGACTAGTCTTTCAAGCGGATAGTCTACTCGAATAGGAATGAAGTGAGCTGAATTTATCAATCTATTTATAATTACCTAGATCGAATCTTCCTTTCTCGGGGTTACGAGAAGTTCTGTGGCAAAATCCATAGTAACCCTCTCCCACTTTCACTCTAGAATGGAAATCGGCTGTAGTAACCCAGATGGTACCTGGTGCTCTACTTTTACTTGCTGACATGTAAGGCATCTAGACACAAACTCTGAAATCTCTCGTTTCATACCTAGCCACCGATACATTTTCTTTAAGTCATTGTACATTTTCACAGTCCCTGGAAGAAAGGAATAAGTGTTGTTGTAAACTTCCATCAAAATGTCTCCTCTCAAAACTGAATCATTCGGAACACATACTTTGCCTCTAAAATATAGCATACCTTTTATATCTATTGTAAACTCTATAGTGGCATCGCTCTGTATCTGCTCCCTTTCAATTTTGAGCTTTGGATCATTTCTATGAAGTTCTCAAATTCGCTGTAGAAATAACGGTTTCGTCTTGAGCTCAGTAGTGATAGAACCATCATTCTCCAAAGAAAACCGAGCGTTCAATGCTCTTAGTGCAAACAATGAGTTTTTACTTAAAGCATCGACAACAAGGTTAGCCTTCCCTCGGTGGTAGTCAATCACAAGGTCGTAATCTTTCAACAACTCTAACCATCGGTGCTGATGCAAGTTCAACTCATTCTGTGTCATCAGATATCTCAAACTCCTATGATCAGTAAACACATGGCATCTCTCTCTATAAAGGTAGTGACGCCGGATCTTTAATACAAAGACTATAACTGCTAACTCCAGATCATGAGTCGGATAATTCTTTTCATGCGGTTTTAACTATCGAGAAGCATAAGCTACCACTTCCCTATATTGCATCAAGACACACCCCAATCCGCTCAAGGACGCGTCACTGTAAATAACAAACTCTTTTCCTGACTCTGACTGCATCATAATCAGAGCTTCAATTAACAACTTTTCAACTGATCAAACTTTGCTGACACCTTTTAGACCACATGAATTGAATGTTTTTCTGTAGCAACCTCGTCATCAACAAGGCTATGATAGAATAGTCCTTCACAAAATGATAATAATAACCTGCTAACCCCAAGAAACTATATACCTCAGAAACATTCTTTGGAGCCTTCCAATCAAGGGTAGATGAGACCTTACTTTGATCAACCCGGATTCCCTTTGATGATACTACATGACATAGAAATCCCACTTCCCTCAACCAGAACTCACTTTTGCTAAACTTCGCATACAACTATTTCTCTCACAAAATCCGTAACACCTCTCTCAAATGCTGAGTATGCTTTGATTATGTCTTAAAGTAAATCAATATGTCATCAATAAACACAAACACAAACACAAACCTGTCCAACTGAGGCTTAAATACTCTGTTCATAAAGTCCATAAATGTAACGGGGGCGTTAGTAAACCCAAACGACATAACCAAAAACAAATAATGTCCGTACCGAGTTCTGAATGTTGTTTTCATTATATCGAAATCTTTTACTCGCATTTGATAGTAACCCAACCGGCTATCTATTTTGGAGAATACTGTTGCACCCTTTAGTTGATCAAATAACTCATCGATTCAAGGCAACAGATACTTATTTTTGATTGTCACCTTATTTAGCTGTCTATAATCTATACACATCCGCATCGAACCATCTTTCTCTTTCATGAATAACACGGGTGCACCCCAAGGACTTCTACTCAAAAAACCAGAAGAGACTGCTCCACGGACTTCACTATTTCTGAATTTCTTCGGCGGTGGCATTGAGAAGGTTTTGGTGGGGTTTTTCTTCCAAAAATCTTGAAGTCTCTTCTCTCTCTATTTCTTCTAGTTGTACTGATAAACGGTCGAATTTCTAAACCACTTACTATCATCTTTATTTCATCATTCAAACCGTCCTCAAATCGGACACACATAGCCTAATCCATAGGTATAATCTCCAGTGCATACTTACTAAGAAATACAAACTCCTATTCGTATTCTGCCACAGTCTTGTTACCTTGTCTTAACTCTAGGAACTCCTTCTTCTTATCCAGATACATCTTGCTAACAAACTTCTTTTTAAACTCCATCTGGAAAAATTCCTAAGTAACCTTGTTTTTCGATATCATTACCACGATCATTACCTACCAATTATAAGCTTCATCTTTTAGCAACGAAACGGTACACCTCACATAGTTTTCGAGCTGACAAGTCATTTCACTTAGTACTCTCAGAGTGTTTTCTAACAAATACTCAGCCCTAGATGGATCATCCTCAGCATTCCCACGAAATCCTCTGCCCTATACTTTCTTACCCTATCTCCCAAAATATGATGCCTCTGTTCTATTATCGAAGGAAGTTGAGGTATTACAAGCGGTGCCATAGGTCGAGCAGTAGGTTGCGTAGCTAGGGGTGGAGGAGGTGGCGCCATTCGATTGTTCTGCATAAATTTTGAGAACCATTGTCCCAGCAAGCCAAAAAATGATCGGTGTTTTTACGACACAACGATTGTGCAAGCGTACACACGTCGATGCAAGTATAGTTGATAGACAGAGTTATCAGATACCGATCCCAAGAGGAAATGGTTCCCGATGTTCAAATGTCGGAGCAATCAGTACTAAAAATCAGTGTAATGTGAGTAAAGATGTCACTGCAATTATGTCAGATTTGCACAGTAAAGTAATCATTACTGTCAACGCAATTAGAAGTAAATATCAAAGGTTAAATGTCAGTGTACTGAAAATAAATCCAAATGTGTTGAGTGTTGAGTGCTAAAATTTAAATGTAGGAAATATAAAAATGATAAAGTGTAAAGGGTGGAAGTGGTTCATTAATTTTACATGTCACAACGTTGGATGCGTCAACAAGGTTGAGTATAGATGAATTGTCATAGCAATGAAGTCCCTTCGAGTTCTTACTTACAATAGCTCCCTACTTAATCTCGACTCAAATACACAACTCCATCTCTCAGTGCGAGTAATGATGTGTGTCCAAGAACAAGGAACTGGAGTCTGTCCTAGTCTCGAGCAACTCTCGCCTAACCCACTTGTTACTCTAACCTGTCACCACATCTCTCGATGTCGATGTAATACAATTTCACTTTTGTGTTTAGAGCGGTTAAATCCAAGAATAAATAGATAAGCAATGTAATGTAAGAATCAAAATGATATAACATTAAAAGATAATCTCGTATTCATTTAACATCATCAAAATTCATCTTCGTTCAAGAAAAATTAACGAGTACAACGAAGTTACTATCTCTAGATTACTAGGCTTAGTCCCTAATAGTTCCTCTTGCTTGGCATCTAGCACTTCTCGTTAGAAGCAATTGTAGGCTTGCTTCATCAGTTCACCGATTCTAGCTTAAATCTTTAATTCACACAAAATTTTCAGAATTTAATCCCCTTTCTCTTGATACCTTCTTCTTTCTTTGTTCTTCTATTTATAATCTCAAAAATGTTATTGGATTTAGCCTTCATTTTTAGATCCAGATCTAGATCTTGCAGCTGTCAAAATTAGTTAAATTACAGCTGTGCACTCACGCAGTTCTGGTGTATTCTTAGAGATATGCACACTGTCACTGTATCGTTGGTTGCATTCTAAAAGAATAATTGTGACGACATTTGTGAAATTCCTGCGTCTGGTGCTTCCAGTTGTGAATTAAGCTTGATTCCTCTCAATTGACGTTCAGTTTCAATGCGGTGACATTTCATGGTCATAATGTTCAACTGATCTTGTGGCTGCAATTTTTCCAATATTTCATTCCTAGACTAAGTTCTTGTGTCGATAATATTAAGACACAATATATCGACTGCTTGCATCGACATTAGTACAAAAATATGTGAAAATAACAAGAATTCAAACTATCTAACAATGAATTGGAAAACAAGTAAACCAAGTATAAAATACTAATGATGCATGCTAAATTAACTACAAAAGGGGCAATTTAAAAACTAAATTGAGATGAAAATCTATGTCATTTGTAATACCATCATACCCCCAAACTTGAGTTTTTACTTGTCCTCAAGTAAATAAAATTAACAAGTAACAATTAGAAATGTCACCATAATCTTTATTCAGACAACTTGAATTCTCTAAATTTTTAATGTTCAAATTGCATTCATATAATAGAATGATGCGTCGATAATTTATAAGTAAGAACAATTAAAAGTGCAACTTCATCAATGTTAGTATTATGCATTGAATCTTATCCTTCCTTGAACCATTTAAGAATTTATTCTCTTTTTCTTTTCTTTCTTCTTTTTCTCATTTTTGTTAATCAAGTGATTGAGAGATATCATTGCATTACTTTACCTTTATTCTTGGGCAGTAACGATGAGGTGCAATAAACCCCTAAGAGGCATGTAATTGCGCTGACACACACTCTTGCAGATACAGACTTTGGCTAGATTTTCTTTTCTTTAACTGCAGCGGAGTGTTCCCCTTTAAGAATCATGATGCACTCATATTAGAGTGTTTTTTATTCATACAATGTCGATGTACTGGTCAGTGAGTTCAAGATTCAAACATCAACACTATACATTACTAACACAATTTTAATCATTCAAACTCATCCAAATTCCACATCAGCATTCAAACAATTCAAGAATTACTCATTAAAATAAAAATTATGGTCACATTTTTGTTGAAAATTGTCAATTTTTCATTATTGAAGAAAAATAAAAAACAATTGTTAACGGGTTAGGTTCTTCCCCAATGCTGGTGACTACCTCAGCCTGACTCGCAGCACGTGGAGTCTCGTCTGATCTTGATACGCCTACAACATCCTTAATGATCGTTATGGGGCATCGAGTTCCTTCTCATCCTACACCAGGGCAGGTTTGATGTTAATGTGATCGTCATCCTTCGCTTCATCCTTCTCGACATGATCATCCTGATTTACCTCATTTTTCTCAGGTTGAGTAGGTTCAGTTAGGCCAATGTCAGCGTATCTGACTGTAACGACATCATTATTTAGCACAGCCTCCCTTTCTGCCATATTCACCCCTAAGCTATTTGAGAACTCATCTTCAAAAAATTGAGCAATGCTACGATACAAAACTTCATCATCCGGTGACTACTCTCCATCGTTGTCATCATCAGAAACATGGATGTGAGTGGGTACAGGGGCAAGCCTACCATCAAGAGTAGGTTGTTTTGATGAGGAATATTGCATTGGGCTGTAGATGGTCGAAAATTGCGAGAAGTCTGGAAATGGGGTCTGAGTGATTTGGCGCAATGCAGCGACAAGAGCTTTATTCCACGCCTTGGTATATACATAGAATTTATGGAGTCGAAAGTCCATATCATCCACTATACTATCAGTGTGGATAGACCGTCTGTCGAGGTGTTCCAAGTGTGACTCAATCAGGGCCAGTGTCTCTATCATTTGTGCCATTGTCGACGCGTCAGATTGTCGGCCTTCTTTTTACTTTTCCCTTTTTCCTTTTCCTTAGAGGTCACTTTGGCCATCGGTGTGTCTTGACCCCTTGTCATTCACTCGATGGAAATGTCATTAATTGGTCCTTTATTATCCATGACTTCCTCATCCTTCCTTGACACAATACCCTTATACTGGAAAAGAAGCATAATAAGAGATGGGAAAGGGATAATACTAGTTTGCTTCCCCGCTGCCTCTGCAAGCTGGGCATTTATCAACTCTCCAATATTACTGTGACGATGATACGAGATGGAATGTAACATCTATGCATTGTGAAATTGTGGAATCCACTGCCCGTCCATGTGACATTGTTAATGTAAAGGTCGGTTATCATCTCAATAAGGCTATCCTCATTTAGACTGTACAGGATGTGCGAATGTTCGTCTACCCATTCTGGTATTCATAATAGGACATCGATGTGTGCCGCACTCCATGGCATAAGTCCTTCATGAACAAAAACAAAGTCTTGTTCTTGATCCACCAAGTTCACGTAGAATTGTTTCCCAAAGGGAAACTACAGTGGACTTGTTTCCCAAAGGGAAATTGCGGAGACAACTAGAGGCCTTGCTTAGGATGGATATTGTGTTTAAGCATAGTGTTGTGATATCTTTATTTGGTCGTAATTGTGAGAAACGGCATTAGGCCCGAAGGTGGTGGTGTCATGGATGGAATCTCGATAGGGGTGGTTAGAGTGGTTTTAGATGAAGGTTTAGGATTAGCTTTAGAAGTGCGAGTTTTAGCTATGGTTGGAAGAAAAAGAATATAAAGAAAAGTTGCAGAAGGATCTTGCTTCGAAAGAGAAGAGAAAGAATCTGCAGATGGTTTGAGGAGATGGTTGCAGGAACAATGGCGATTGTGAAGAAGAAAGGTAACTGTCATGGGGGATTATATAACCTAGGTGCAACGAGTGGAGAAACACGAGGAAAAGTTGCGTCTACAGCCATTAATTGTCAGGCTGTAGATCGTACTATTTTGGTTTAATCTAACGGCTAGAGTGAAATGAAATCAATCGGCACGATTCTTGCCCAAAAAGTAATGCTGACTCATCACAGAATGCATCGACATAATGTGCTTCCATGCATCGAAAAAAAGAGTATTTTTATATCTCTAAGAATCTGAAACAACACAAACAAAAGTAAAGCAATTAAAAAAATGAATGAATGCATCGACATTATTTAAATATCACCAGGTTGAAAGTTTCTTATGGTTCACGAACATATGAGCTGATGTAGTATTTGAGATGCTGACCATTCACTTTAAATTGTTGGTTATCTTGTAAGTTCTCTATTGTCACCGGACTGGACCGGACCAACTTGATTCCAATTTTCATGGGTGCAATTTCAAACGTGAGTTAAATAAGAGTACCAACTGCCTAGGATGAAGTTGTCGACGTAATATGAGATTATCGTGCCATTTTTTCATCCTTTCCTTATATATTGTGACATTCTCCTAGGCATGGCGTCGAACCTCCCCTAATTTTGTGATGTCTAACAATCTTTTCTTACAAGCTGCGTCATAATCTAAATTTACCTACTTAATTGCACACATGGCTTTATGTTACAGCTCGATAGGTAGGTGACATGATTTGCAAATACTAGCTGATATAGTGACATCACCAAAGGAGTTTTGTAAGTAGTGCGAAGTGCCCACAATGTATCAGGTAATCACACAGACCAATCTTTCCTAGATGGGTTAACCACCTTTTCAAGTATTCTTTTAATTTGTCGATTGAAAACTTCGGTCTGACCATTAGTTTGTGGGTGATATGCAATGGCCATTCGATGCTTCACACCATATCGTCTCAATGCAGTTGCTACCTGGTTATTATAAAAATGAGTGCCTTGGTTGCTAATCAATGCTCATGATGTACTAAACCGTGTGAGAATGTACATTTGAAAAAATTTCAACACTGTCCGAGCATCGTCTTTTGGTACCGCAATAGCTTCAATCCACTTGGAAACGTAGTCAACAACTACTAGTATATACATATTTCCAAAAGTGTTTGGAAATGATCCCATGAAATCAATACCCCAAACATCAAAAAGTTTTACCTCCATGATAGGTTATTGGAGCATCTCATTGCAACGAGAAATGGAACCAGTACGTTGACAACGATCACACAAAACTATGAGCATCTTGAAATAAATTTGGCCAATAGAACCATGATTGCAGGACCTTTGCAGTAGTCCTTGTTCCAAAAAAATGACCACCATAAAGGGCATCATGACAATGTCACAGTATTGACAACATTTCTTCTTCAAGAACATAACGTCAAATTATATTGTTAGCATATACCTTGATTAAGTATGTCTTATTCTAATGATATTTATTAGCATCGCATATGAACCTGATTTTTTTATGACCAGTTGCACTCATGGGTAGCTTTCCACATACAAGATAATTGACTACATCAACATACCATGGCGATGTGTCGACTGTGAACAGTTGCTCATCAGGAAATGCTTCAACAATCTCAGTCTATTGTCCATCTTCGTTTCCACTTTCCAGTCGAGACAAATGGTCGGCTACCTAATTCTCGGATCCCTTCCTATCTTTGATTTTAACATCAAACTCTTAGAGGAGTAGGATCCATCTGAGTCTAGGTTTAGCATCTTTTTCGTTAAAAAGGTATCTCAAAGCTGAGTGATCCGTAGTAGACTGTAGTCTTTGCACCGACAAGATAAGAGCAAAACTTGTCAAATGCGAAGACCACTGCTAGTAACTCTTTTTTAGTTATGGTGTAATGAACTTGCGTTTCAATTAGTGTTTTACTAGCATAATAGATAGCATGAAATACCTTTTCTTTCCTTTGTCCGAGGACAGCTCCTACAGTGAAATCGCTAGCGTTGCATATAAACTCGAATGGTTGCGTCCAATCTAGTGCGATGATAATCGAAGCTTCTTATTTTGTTCTAATAAAAAACATAAAGGTTTAGCTATCTTGGAGAAATCTTTGATAAATCTTCTATAAAAACTCGCGTTTCCAAGAAAGCTTCTTATTGCTTTGATAGTTGTAGGTGGTGGTAATTTTTCAATGATTTCTACCTTTGCTCTATCAACCTGAATGCCTTGAGAAGAAATGCGATGGCCAAGGACAATCCCTTCAGTTGCCATGAAATGGCATTTTTCCCAATTCAAAACCAAGTTCTTCTCAAAACATTTGCCAAGTTGTCGGTGCATTGGTCGAAATTTTGTCCATAGACTGAAAAATCATCCATGAATACCTCGAGTGAGTCTTCAATCATATCTCAGAATATTGCCATCATACATCTCTAGAACGTTGCTGGCGCATTACACAAGCCAAACGACATTCGTTAGTAAGCAAAAGTCCCAAAAGGGCATGTAAATGTGGTTTTTGCTTGATCTTCCGGTGCAATAGCTATTTGGTTGTATCCAGAGTAGCCATCCAAGAAGTAATAATAGGCTTTACTAGCTAGCCTATCTAATATTTGATCGATGAAAGGTAGTGGGAAATGGTTCTTCTTTGTGGCCGCATTCAACCGTCGGTAATCCATGCACACACGCCATCCAGTTGCGATGCGAGTAGGGATCAACTCATTTTTATCGTTGGTCACAATAGTAAAACCACATCCAACCATTTGATGATTTCCTCCTTCACCACTTCTTTCATTTTCTCATTGAGTCATCTTTATTGCTCAATGGATTACTTCCCTTCGTCTTCTAACCTTATCTTATGCATGAAAAAAGAGGGACTAATGCCTCTGATGTCTGTGATGCTCCAGGCTATGGCTTTCTTGTGTTCTTTTAAAATTGCGATGAGCTTCTCTTCTTGTATTACGTTAAAGGATACGTTGACAATAATAGGCAGTGTCTCGTTGTCACCAAAAAATACATATTTAAAATGTGTCGGCAATGGTTTTAACTCCAAGGTAGGAGCTTGCTCTATAGACAGTTTAAAGAATGTAATTGTCCTATTAGACAAATCCAACAACTCCAATTGCCAATATCTTCGCAACTCACAATTGTTTACCTCCTCTTTGTCAACATAGTCTTCAAGGATGTTTTTAGTAGATGTCGCCGCAACAGTATCTGACAATGTTGAATTCTTGGTATGGAATTCTTCAAAAATAATTTCGTCCAACACATCAACGTGGTGACATTGTTCTTTGGGCCCTGACGGTACTGCTTTGAACAAACTGAAGGTTACGTGGTCATTTTTCTTGTGCATCACAGTTCTCCCTTAAACACGTCGATAACAGTTCGTCCCGTTGCTAAAAATGGCCTTCCCAAGAGAATGGGTACCTCCTTATCAGCTTTGCAATCTAGTATGATAAAATTAGTAGACCACCAACTTATCAACTTGTACCAGAACATCTTTGATTTGTCCCTCCGATTGTACTAAAGATCTATCCGCTAATTGCAATGTCACCACAATGGGCTTCATTGATCCGATTCCTAGCTTCTTGAAAGTAGACAAAGGCATTAGGTTAATGCTAGCTCCTAAATCACATAATGTTTTTCCTAAGTAACGATCTCCGATGGAGCATGGAATTGTGAAGTTGTCAGGATCTTTCATCTTGGTTGGCAACTTGTTTGTGAGTACAATGCTACACTCGTCTGTTAAGTTAAACATCTTGATGTCGGATAGTTTTTTTTTCTTTGATAGCAGCTCCTTCATGTATTTCCCATAACTGGGTATCTGTACAAGACAATCTATTAAAGGTATACTAATATGCAATTGCTTCAGAGTAGAAACAAACTTTTAGTAATCTTTGTCATGGACTTTTTCTTTGAAATGTTGAGGAAACGACAAAGGTATGGTGGCATAGGGTTGGTGTGGATATATTGGTTGCTTCGATAGTGGTGTTTTTGTTGACAACTTAATTGGACAATCCATAGACGCAGATTGTTCTTCAATCGGTTCTTCAGCAATGTTTTACGATAGGTTTTCTTCAGTTATAACCTAGTCTTGTTGCTTCGAAATGGATGCTTCGACATGGTCTTGGTTAGAATTTCTTGTCTCTACTGTCTGTTTGCCACTCCTTAGCATAATTGCTTTGCAATGCTCCCTCCCTCTTTGCGTAGGATTTTCAATGTCACTGGGCAAAGTGCCTGGTAATTTGGAGTTAAGATTAAAGGCCAACTGTCCAAGCTGGGCTTCCAATGCTTGTATAGAAGAAGAATTTCCTTGCACTATCACCTCAATTCTTGTGATATGTTCGCACATCATAGCCTCAAGAGCAGTCATAGGGTCTACCTTTGGTTGAGCAAATTACTACTATTGATGCAGATGAGGTTGTCCTTGCAATTGTGGTTGCAAGCTTGATTATGGCGGTAATCGTGATTGTGGCTGCAATTGACTATGTAACTGCATCGATTCAGATCGAGGATGTACTTGTGAAATCTAATGATAGTTTTGCGATTGACTATTGTTGTAACTTCCTTGCCTATAACCTCCTTAGTTTAAAGAATTTCTATATCGAAATGTGGATATATTCTGATTTCCCCAAGGTTATTGCGAATGATTTTTGTAGGAGTTACCAAATGAACCCGCTCGGATGTCGTTGACATAATATGCATTTCTGCATGCTGTGGATGTCGCCGCAAATCTCACACGAAAATATTGGTGCATCCATTTGTTGGACCATTTGTATAGGAGCAATATTGCTTGTTCCATTCATGTTCTTAATGATGTTGTCCAAGGAAGATACCTGCGCTAACAATGCAAAAATAGCATTTAATTCAAAAACTCCAAGGATAGTTTTCACCTATGCAGAACGAGAAATCGGATATGGTAATTGTTTTGGGATATCCTCTTCAGAATTTGAACAGCTTCATCATATGTGCAATCCAACAATGGGTCATTTGCAGATGCGTTAACAAGATTCCTTGTTTGAGCATTCAAACCATTATAAAATATCTCAATCTGGATCTCTTATTGAATTCCATTCATTGGGCAGCGTCGAAGCAATGCTTTGTAGTGCTCTTATGTTGTGTGTAAATTCTCATCATCGAGTTAATGATATGTAGTGATGTCATTTCGCAACTTTGCATTCATTGTCGATGAATTAAATCTCAAAACAAACTGTGTTGCTAAGGCATTCCAGGATGTAATGGATCCAGCCAGCAAACCTAAAAGCCATGTTCGTGCTTTTCCCTGCAACGAGTAAGGAAATAATTACAATTTCAAGGCATCATCGGGGACACCATGTTGACTGAAAGATGCACAAATGAGTAAGAACGATTTCAAATGTTCGTGTGCATCTTCATGCAAAAAACCTGAATATTACCCATTTGAGTTGATCATTTGAAACATCACCGAATTTAGTTCAAAGTTACCAACCTGAATAGCTGGTCCCACAACCCCTGGTTACAGATCATCGAGTATAGGCACAACAAAATCTTTTATTGCCCTATTATGTATTTGTTCTTCTTGTGGGCGTGGTGGTGGTAAATCTTGTGGCAGCACTAGAGGAATGTTATCCTGTGACAACAGTGGTGGTAGATTATTATTGTTGTTGTTACCAGTCATCTTCCTTTGTTCTTGCCTTCTCCTCCTAAGTGTTCTCTCAAGCTCCGGATCAAAGCTTACAATGTCCTTAGGATTTCTCCTTGTGGACATATAATACCTTCAAAACTAGAAAAGAAAAATAAACAAATTAATAGAAGTTAAAAGTTAAGTAAGTAAAATTGATTGCAGCAACAAAAGTAAACATCGAACAAACGCCAATTTCCCTGATAACAATGCTAAAACTTTATCAGTATTTTTACAACACAACGATTATGTAAGCGTACAAACATCGATGCAAGTATAGTTGATAGACAGAGCTATTAGATATCGATCCCATGAGGAAATGGTTCCCGATGTTCTAATGTCGGAGCAATCGGTACTAAAAATCAGTGTAATGTGAGTAAAGATGTCAGTGCAATTATGTCAGATTTGCACACTAAAGTAATCATTACTGTCAACGCAATTAGAAGTAAATATCAGAAGTTAAATGTCATTGTACTGAAAAGAAATCCAATTGTGTTGAGTGTTGAGTGCTAAAATTTAAATGAAAGAAATATAAAATTTATCAAGTGTAAAGGGTGGAAGTGGTTCACTAATTCTACATGACGCAATGCTGGATGTGTCGACAAGGTAGAGTATAGATGAATTGTCGCAGCAATGAAGTCCCTTCGATTTTTTACTTACAATAGCTCCCTACTTAATCTCGACTCAAATACACAACTCCACCTCTCGGTACGAGCAATGATGTGTATCCAAGAACAAGTAACTGGAGTCTGTCCCAGTCCTGAGCAGCTCTCGCCTAACCCACTTTTTAATCTAACCTATCACCGCATCTCTCGATGTCGATGTACTACAATTTCACTTTTGTGTTTAGAGTGGTTAAATCCAAGAATAAATAAATAAGCAATGTAAAGTAAAAATCAAAATGATATAACATTAAAAGATACTCTCGTATTCATTTAACATCATCAAAATTCATCATTGTTCAAGAAAAATTAACGAGTACAACAAAGTTACTATCTCTAGATTCCTAGGCTTACTCCGTAATAGTTCCTCTTGCTTGGCATCTAGCACTTCTCGTCAAAAGCAGTTGCAGGTTATAGGCTTGCTTCATCAGTTCATCGATTCCAGCTTAAATCTTTAATTCACACAGAATTTTTGGAATTTAATCCCCTTGCTCTTGATACCTTCTTCTTTCTTTGTTCTTCTATTTATAATCTCTAAAATGTTGCAGGACTTAGCCTTCATTTTCAAATCTAGATCTAGATCTTGAAGCTATCAAAATTAGTTAAATTATAGCTTTGCACTCATGCAATTCTAGTGTATTCTTTAGAGATTTGCACACTGTCACTGTATCACTGGTCGCATTCTGAAAGAATAATTATGGCGACATCTGTGAAATTCCTACATCTGGTGCTTCCAGTTGTGAATTAAGCTTGATTCCTCTCAATTGAAGTTCAGTTTCAATGTGGCGACATTTCATGGTTGCAATGTTCAGCTGATCTTGTGGCTGCAATTGTCTAATATTTCATTCCTAGACTAAGTTTTTGTGTCGAAAATATTAAGACGCAATATATTGGCTACTTGCGTCGACAATAGTACAAAAATATGTGAAAATAACAAGAATTCAAACTATCTAACAATGAATTGAAAAACAAGTAAACCAAGTACAAAATGCTAATGATGCATGCTAAATTAATTACAAAAGGGGCAATTTAAACGCTAAATTAGGACCAAAATCTATGTCATTTGTAATACCATCACCCATCAAACCAAAGAACATGTTTTTGGCTTTATTTTTTGTCATTGGCAAGATAGATACCCCATGACTAGCCACTGAATCACTCGTTGGGTAATTATTGCTTACTTCATTAGTCTCATCTCTTCCTGAATCAGGCATCTTTACTCTTTTATCTAGAAAAACTATGGTTAGATCAGATTCATCTGTATCACACTATCACAGGTTCATATGGCATGTACTACTAAATCATTAAATACAATCATAACTATATGAGAAACGGCTAAAACGAAAGCTTTGATACCACAATATGTAACATCCAAAACTTGAACACCGTCGTCTATTAGGATTTTAGTGTTTTACTATTCATTTATCACTGTTCATCTTTAACATCATATTCTTTTCAACATTATTTATGAAAGTATTTCACTTCACTCGTTACATATATCATCCTTTAGATATAAACACATTTCAATGAGGATAAAAATGGCATTTCCACTATTTTAGTAGACTTCTACTGATACCTAATTGTCAAGTATCGGTAGTAGTCAAGTCTATAAACAATTCAGAAACAGTGCAGAATTCTACCGGTACCTATGCTAGCTCTATCGATACAAGTATAATTTCTACCTGCCAACTTCTATCGATACAAGCAAACGAACTACCGATACATCAATATACATAACTACCAATACTAGTAATTCACCTACCGATACAACTCAAGTCAGTGAATAACCTCTCTCCTACACTATACTTCTACCGATACATGCATAAGTTCTACCGGAACAAGTATGAAAAATCTCAAGAATTAATTCAAAACATAAGTTTAACATCTCAACTTAGGCAGTAAGCCATCATACAACCTACATATATCCAACTCTTTATATAGTATCTTAAATTCATACCCAAGTTACTCTTCATGCATAACCACAATCAACATAGTAAGATTTATCATTTCTAATACAAAAACAAAAGATAATATCATCCTAGTACATGTCATAAGACCGAGTGATGTAAAATCTACCGAGAAACTCCACGATAGTGTGACTTCAAAGAGATGACGATGATCCTATCTTCAGTCAGCAAAACGATCTACAAAACAACAACAACTGTGGTAAGCCTTAAAGCTTAGTAAGTTCGATAGTTTAAAGAGTTACCAATACAATTAGCTCAATCGATCCAAGATTATCCCATTGTTCTTTGAATTAAATGCAACATCATTTCCCTATCTATAACTTTTTATTACCAGTACCCGATGCTGCTCACACAAGCTATCGAGGACTCGTAACATATACGATACCCCAACCATCGGTACGGTGTTTGTTTGTATTGTAAATTGTTCCTTAACGATCCTGCTCACACGAGCTATTAGGAGTATGTAATAAGCATAAGTCTCAGCGAACTTATCGGACTAGATTGTAGTTGTGGATAAGCACCATAGACTAATATGTTAATTTCCCTTTTTTGCGATCCGTGGCTCGATCATAATCTAACTCAACAAATCATGCAAAATTTTCATATTTAATCACTCCATCAAGTCATTTAACTCAGTTTGATTATTTTTTGGAAAATTATAGTTGTACCCCTAATACTTTCCTTTTATTCAATCCAGTCCCTTCAACATAAAACAAGCAAAATACCCATTTTCTTCTAAACATACTCTAGTCGAACAATCATAGTGCTTATACAAATCTCTACAAGTAATTTATTTCAACTAAGTACACAAAATTTTATCACTTTTACATTTTAATCCTTAAACCCTAATTTCATCAAAAATCACTTTACAAAAAGATTTTACCCAAGCATCAAACATTCAAATATATTAAAATCTTTCAAGAACAAGCATTTTCAACAATGACAATTTTTATAACATTTGACAGATTCACAAATTAGTCATTTCATAAGCTAGATTAAGCTAATACGGACTCAAAAACATAAAAAATACTAAAAACGATCAAGATTTGCTTATCCAAATTAAAGATCAAAGGTTGGAAGAGAAAACCCTAGTTTTTCTATAATTTATCCATGATGAAGAAGAACAAAGGATGAAAATATCATATTTTCTTTCTTTAATTTAATTTATATATTAATGGCATTTTTGTAATTTCTTAGACTTTCATCATTAACTTAATTAATCATCCTTTTAACCTTAATCAATCCTATTATTAATCAATATTTGTCATGATAATCCACCCGCTAACAATCATTTGGTCCTAATTAACCATCTATACTTTTGCACCTATTACAATTTAGTATTTTCTATTCAATTAACCATCTAAACAAATAAATTTCTGAACCAAAATTTAATAAGATGCATATAACACCATAAATTTATGAATTGTCTCATCGGATTTGTGATCTCGAAATCATTGTTTCCAACACCACTAAAAATTGAGTTGTTACAAACAACTCTTTCTCTGTGGTTGTATAATTGATATATTGTGTGATATACCTTGTCTTTGCGTTGCCCAAGCACTGCTCCTACTGTATATTCGCTCGTGTCACACATAATGTCAAATGGTTGTGACCAATCCGGTGTAAAGACAATAGGTTCCTGCACTAATTACTGCTTAATTTTTACAAATGCTTCCAGACAAGCAGCATCAAACAAATACTTTTTATTTTGCTCCAATAGCGACTAGAGAGGTTTTGCAATTTTTGAGAAATCTCGGATAAATCGTCGATAAAATTCTGTGTGGTCGAGAAAACTCCTTATTCCCTTGATATTAATAGGTGGGGGCAGCTTCTTAATAATCTTCATCATTTCCTTGTCTACTTCGATGCCCTAACAATAGATACAATGCCTAAGGATAATGCCTTCAATTTCCATGAAGTGACATTTTTCCCAATTTAGCATCAGATTACTGTCCTCTCATCGTTTTAAAACTCTAGCTAAATTGTCAGCGCATTTATCAAAAGTGTGACCATAAACAAAAAAATCATCCATGAATACCTCCAACGAATCTTTAATCATATCAGAAAAGATTGCCATCATGCACCTTTGAAATGTGGTCGGTGCATTGCATAAACCAAATGGCATTCGACAAAAAGCAAAGGTACCAAACGAACAAGTAAAAGTTATTTTTGCTTGGTCCTCCGGCGCAATTGCAATCTGGTTGTAGCTAGAATATACATCAAGAAAGCCGTAATAGGCCTTACTAGCAAGCCTGTCCAGCATCTAATCAATGAAGGGAAGTGGGAAGTGATATTTTTTTGTGGCACAATTCAAACGGTGGTAGTCCATGCAAACTGACCAACCTGTAGCAATGCAAGTAGAGATTAATTCATTTTTTTATTACTTACCACCGTAATACTGCTCTTCTTTCGAACGCATTGGACTGGGCTCACCCATGTACTATTAGAAATTGGGTAAATAATGCTAGCATCCAACCATTTGATGATCTCTTTTTTACAAATTCCTTCATTTTCTCATTTAATCTACGTTGCTATTCGATGGACTGCTTTTCTTTGTCCTCCAGCCTGATTTGTGCATGCAAAAAGAGGGACTAATGCCTCTGATATCCTCAATGGTCCAAGTGATGGCACACCTGTGTTGCCTCAGTATTCCGATTAATTTCTCCTCTTGACTTGCGTTGAGATTTGCAAAGATAATTATCGATAAGGTATCGTTGTCACCAAGGAAAACATATTTTAAATGCATTGGTAATGGTTTCAACTCCAAACTTGGATCTTCATCAATAGACGACTTAAATACAAGGATCGTTCTATTGGTCAGATCTAAGGATTCCATTTGCCAACCATGCCTATGCTTAACCATATTTGCTTTAGCCTTGTGGTCACATTCAGGTAGGAAATTGTCTTCAATTGTCACCGTAAGTTCTTCTAAAGCTGTTGTACTTCACTCATTAAATTCTTCCGTAATTAATTCATTCATTACATCAATATGGTGACATTGCCCTTTACTCCTGCAGGGAGTTACTTCAAAGACATTGAAGGTAACGTCTATAAAAGTGTGTCCCGTAGTAAGAAATGGTTGTCCTAAAATTATGGGTACCTCCTTATCAGCTTCTCAATCAAGAATAATGAAATTTGCTAGAAACACAAACTTATCTACTTAGATGAGAACATCTTTGATTTGTCCTTCAGGTTACGAAAAAGATTTGTCCGCCAGCTGCAATGTCACCGTAGTGGGTTTCATTTGACCAATTCCCAATTTTTAAAATGTTGATATGGGCATAAGGTTGATACTTGCTCCTAGATCATAGAGAGCTCTGGCCTAAATAATGATTTCCAATGGAGCATGAAATTGTAAAACTGCGAGGATCTTTCATCTTAGGTAGCAATTTATTGGTCAGTACAACGCTGTAACCTTTTGTAAGCGCAATTGTCTCAATATCACTCAACTTATTTTTCTTGGATAAAAGCTCCTTCATAAATTTCCCATAATTAGGAATTTGCACAAGAGCATCAGAAAAAGGCATATTAAAATGTAATTGTTTCAAGGTGGTCAAAAACTTATGATATTCTCTATCATTTTCTTTCTCCTTGAAAATTTGTGGAAATGGTAAAGGTATTGAAACGTTAGGTTGTTGTGGAACAACCGACTGCGTTGACACTGGTAATTGCATCGACAATCTTGTAGGTCGAATGGTTGGCATGGGTGTGATTACTAGTGACTCCTCTTCATTGAGCTCTACTGATTCTTCTTCAGATACAACTTTTTCTTTTTGCTCAGTTTTACTTTCGTTGATAGGTGCTGGATTGGAATTGCTGCTTTGTTCAACAGTTTGCTTTCAACTCTGAAGAGTAATAGCGTTGCAATGTTCCTTCCCCTTTTGTGTTGGACTTTCAATATCACTAGGTAAAGCACCTGGTAATCTCGTGCTCATATTAGAAGCTAATTGTCCTACTTGTGCTTCCAATGCTTGGATGGAAGAAAAATTTCCTTGCACAATAGCTTCAGTTCTTGTGATATGTTCTAGCATCAAAGCTTCAAGTGCAACTAAAGGATGTGCTCGCGATTGAGAGTACTGCTATTGTTGTTGTTGATGCTGTCCTTACATATTCATATTTGGCATTGCAGTCTGCCGTGGCTGCATACGAGCATGTGACTGCATCTGATCATGATGTGCCTGCACCTAAGAATTGTGACTATAATGTTGTTGCTGATTGTAATTCACTTGTCGATAATTTCCTTGACTCAAGGAATTTCCATATCGAAATGTGGACACATTTTGATTCCCCCAAGTTTGTTGATCCCTGGTTGAACTGTTATAAGAAATACGAGTTTCTTCTGATGTTATTAACATAGAACGCATTTTTTACTTGTTGTGGATAGTTCTCGTAGCTATGATTGTCACCGCAAATTTCACAACAAAATGTCGGGACATCTAACTGTTGAGCAACTTCAATGGGAGCAATGTCACTCGTCCCCTTCATTTTTTTAATCATGTTAGTCAACAAAGATACCTGTGCACTTGAAACTGATATGGTATCTAATTCAATAACTCCAGGATTCGTTTTTACTTGAGCAGCTCGAGAAATTGGGTATTTATAATCATTCTGCGTGATTCACTGCAAAATTCACACAACTTAATTGTAGGTGCAATCCAACAAAGGACTGTTTGTAGATGCATCGACAAGATTTCTTGTATATGCATTTAATCCATTGTAGAAAATTTCGATCTGTGCTTCTTGTTGAATTCATGCATAGGACAACGTCGAAGAAAAGTTTTGTAACACTCCCATGTGGTATGCAAGTTCTCAACATCTAACTGGTGGTAGGTAGTAATATCATTCCTCAATCGAGCATTCATCATGGGTGGATTAAATCACAAAACAAATTGCTACTTTGTTCAACAATTTTCTTTCCACTTCGAAGAGTAATAGCTTTGCAATTCTCCTTCTACTTTTGAGTTGGATTTTCAGTATCATTGGGTAAAGCACCTAGTGGTCTCGTGCTCATATTAGAAGCCAGTTGTCCTACTTGTGCTTCCAATGCTCGGATGGAGGAAGAATTTCCTTGCACAATAGCTACAGTTCTTGTAATATGTTCACGCATCAAAGCTTCAAGGGCAGCTAATGGATCTGCTCGCGGTTGAGAGTACTACTGTTGCTGCTGTTGATGTTGTCATTGAATATTCACATTTGGCATTACAGTCTACTGTGACTACATACGAGCATGTGACTACATCTGATCATGATGTGCATGCACCCGAGGATTGTGGTTGTAATTTTGCTACGGCTGATTGTAACTCCCTTGTCGAAAATTTCCTTGACTCAAGGAATTTCCATATCGAAATGTGGACACACTTTGATTCCCCCAAGGTTTCTGATTCCTGGTTAAGCTATTATAACAGTTACCATACGAATTTCTTCTGATGTTATTGACATAAAAATGCATTTTTTGCATGCTGTGGACAATCCTTGTCGCTATAATTGTCACCACAAATTTCACAACAAAATGTCGGGACATCCAATTGCTGAGCAACTTAAATGGGAGCAATGTCACTCGTCCTCTTCATCTTTTTAATCATGTTAGTCAACAAAAATACTTGAAACTGATATGGCGTCTAATTCAATAACTCCAAGATTCGTTTTTACTTGAGCAGCTCAAGAAATTGGGTATTTATAATAATTCTGTGCGATTCACTACGAAATTCGCACAGCTTCATCATAGGTGCAATCCAACAAAGGACTGTTTGTAGATGCATCGACAAGATTTCTTGTCTACGCATTTAATCCATTGTAGAAAATTTCAATCTGTGTTTCTTTCTGGATTCATGCATGGGACAACATCCAAGCAGAGTTTTGTAACGCTCCCATGTGGTATGCAAGTTCTCATTATCTAACTGGTGGTAGGTAGTAATATCATTCCTTAATCGAGCATTCATCATGGGTGGATTAAATCACAAAACAAATTGAGTTGCAAGTGCATTCCACGATGTAATAGATCCAGCAGGTAATCCAAGAAACTAGCTACGAGCCCTTCTTTGTAATGAATAAGGAAACAGTTGCATCTTCAAGGCATCATCAATAACACCATGCTGACTAAAAGAAGCACAGATTAGCAGAAAGTATTTAAGATGCTCTCTCGCATCTTCATGCGGCAAACCAGCATATTTCCCATTCGAATTTAACATTTGAAACATAATCGGTTTTAACTCAAAATTCCCAGCTTGGATAGCTAGTCTAACAACACCTGGATGCAAGTCATCTAACATAGGAACAATAAAGTCTCTGATTCTTTTTGTTTTGTATTTGTTCTTCTTATGGTAGCAGTGGGTTGTTTAAATTCTGTGGCTGTATTGGAGGGACAAGATTTTGTGGCGGCAACTATGGTATAGCATCATTTCCTGGTAAAGCTATATTCCTTTGTTCTTGTCTTCTCCTTTGAATGGTTATTTCATGTTTTGGATCTAAGCCAACAATAATTTCACTATTTCTCCTAGTGGTCATAAAACACTTAAAAATTTTGAAAATAAAAAAAAAATAACACAAATTTGTAACAAATAAAAATCAAGAAACAGAAAATAACTGCCACTACAAAAATAAACATCAAACAAATGTCATCCCCGGCAACAACACCAAAACTTGATCGCGCTATGAACGTCACAGCAATTGGTGCAAGCGAACACTGTCAATGCAAGTATAGTTTATAAGTTTTAGCTATCAGATATCGATCACATAGAGATGGTTGTTGATGTTATAATTGTCAAAGAAATTAGAGTTAGAATAAAAGGAATTGTAAGGAATAATGTCAGCGCAATTAAATCACTGACTACAAAATTAAAATGAATCAAAACTGCCAAAGCAATTATTGTGAGTCTGTGATACAATATGTCAAGACAATTTAATAAGAAATGTAGTGAAAGTTGAAGATATTTTGTTGATACAATTTAAGGAAATTAAAGAAATAAAACAATGATGATAAAATGAGGGATCCCTGACTTGATTAGTCAGTAATCACTAAATTTGACCACAAGGTAATTGATAGATAAATTGTCGCTGCAATTAAGTTTAATGAGATCTTACTCACTTGGACATCTCTATTTATCCAAGACCCAAATACTCACATTAACCACACCTTCCAATGTTGGCAATGCTTTGCATTCGAGAACAAGTGACTAGAATTCCTTCGCGGCTCAAGCAACTTTAGTTATCTTACTTGTTAATTGAACTTGTCACTACACATTCCAGTGTCAGCGACTGGAATAATCCTTCTGTGATCAAACAATTAAAACAGATATGAGGAATTTAACAAAAATCAATTTAGATCTAAAATTGAAAGTTACTTCCATACACAATTAAGCTCATTAGAATTTATCAATGTTTAAGAGGAAAAAAGAACAAGTTGAAGCATTCTATTCCTAGCCTACTAGAACTCTTCCCTAATGCTCCTCTTGAGTCACACTTAGAAAACTCCTTGTTAGGAGCAAATGTCGCCTTCTTCTCATAGTCAGTTCACCCTCCAGGATAATTAAGCTGCCATGGAAGCAAGCTTAAGAAAAATGAGTTACTGGAATTGATTTGTCACGAGCTAGATGATCCCCTTTTTTCTTCTCTCTCCTCAGTATTTATCTTTACTGCTAAATACAGGTGACCTTCTTCTCTCAAATCTAACTTCCTTACAGCTATAAAAGTTAATTAATCCAGCTGTACAGTCACGCAGATTTAGTATATGCAGTAAGCAATTGTAGGTTGTTGTGACATTTTTGGATGCAAATTTAGATTTTAATTTTCTGTGACAACTTTGATATCCTCACACATTGGTACTTCTAGATATGTTCAAATAGTAAAATCCCCAATGCAATATGGAAGTGCTCACGCGGTAATAGGTTTGGGCATAATCTGGATTAAAATTACAGCGAAGCCTTGAACACTTTCCTGCTTTGATCTTTTAAGATAGATCCCTAAACTGACATCTCAAGACGCCATATTGACACTAAATGTAGTGACATTAGTAGCATAAGTACAATAAAATGAAAGAAAATTACACCAAACATCACTGACTTAGAAAATGCAATTACTAAATATAAAATGCTAAAAATGCTTGCTAAACATGGTACAAAGGGAACAAATTATACTCTAAATAAGGAGAAATTAATGGTTTTTTCTAATGTTATCAATGGACTATTTTCCCTCGTCCTCTAGCCTGATCTTGTGCATGCTAAAAGAGGGACTAATGCCTCTGATATCCGCAATGCTCTAGGCGATGACACGCTTGTGTTGCTTCAGTATTAGGATTAATTTCTCCTCTTGACTTGCGTTGAGATTTGTGGACATAATTACTGGCAGGGTATCTTTGTCACCAAGGAAAACATATTTTAAATGCATTGGCAATGGTTTCAACTCCAAAGTTTGAGCTTCTTCAACAGACAACTTAAATATAGGGATCATTCTATTGGTCAGATCTAAGGACTCCATCTTCCAACCATGCCTGAACTCAACAATATTTGCTTCAACCTTGTGGTCCCAATAAGGTAGGAAATTATCTTCAGTTGTCAGCATAGGTTCTTCTAAAGCTGCTTTACTTCTCTCATTAGATTCTTCAATAATTAATTTGTCCAGTACATCAATATGATGACAATATTGTTTACTATTGCAAGGAATTGCTTCAAAGACAATGAAGGTAACGTGTTCATCATTGTGTCACATGATTAACTCGCCCTTGAATACGTCTATAAGAGTGCGACCTGTAGCAAGAAATAGGCATCCCAAAATTATGGGTATCTCCTTATCAGCTTCACAATCAAGAATAATGAAATCTATTGGGAACAAAAACTTATCTACTTGGACGTGAACATCTTTGATTTGTCCTTCAGGTTGCGGAAAAGATCTATCCATTAGCTATAATGTCACCATAGTGGGTCTCATGTGACCAATTCCAAATTTCCAGAATGTTGAAAAGGGCATAAGGTTGATGCTTGCTCTTAGATCACAGATTAGCAAAAATGATTTAAGATGCTCTCTCGCATTTTCATGAGGCAAACCAGCATATTACCCTTTCAAATTTAATATTTGAAACATAACCGATTTTAACTCAAAGTTTCCAGCTTGGATTGCTAGTCCAACAACACCTGGCTGCAAGTCATCTAATAGAGGAACAACAAAATCTCTAATTGTTTTGTTTTGCATTTGCTCTTCTTATGGCAATGGTATATCATTCAAGTTTTGTGGCTGTAGTGGAGGGACAGGATTTTGTGGCGACAACTGTGGTATAGCATCATTTCCAGGTAAAGTCATATTCCTTTGTTCTTGTCTTCTCCTTCAAATGGTTCTTTCGATCTCCGGATCTAAGCCAACAAAATTTTCAAGATTTCTCATAATGGTCAAAAAACACCTAAAAATTTGAAAAAGAGTCAACAAAAATAAAACAAATTAGTAACAAATAAAAATCAGGAAATAAAGAATAACTGCAACTACAAAAATAAACATCAAACAAATGTTATCCCCGACAACGGCGCTAAAACTTGATCGCGCTATGAACGTCACAACAATTTGTGCAAGCGAACATTGACGATGCAGGTACAGTTGATAGGTTTTAGCTATCAGTTTTTGATCCCACAAAGATGGCTGCTGATGCTATAATTGTCGAAGCAATTAGAGTTAGAATAAAAAGAATTGTAAGTAATAATATCAGCGCAATTAAATCACAGACTACAGAATTAAATGAATTAAAACTGTTAAAGCAAATGTTGTGAGACTGTGATACAATAGGTCAAAACAATTTAATAAGAAAATGTAATGAATGTTGAAGATATTTTGTCAATGTAAATTAAGAAAATTAAAGAAGCAACTCAATGATGATGGAATGGAGGGATCGTTGACTTGATAAGTCAGCAATCACTAAATGTGACCACAAGGTAAATGATAGATAAATTGTCACTGCAATTAAGCTTAATGAGATCTAACTATTTTCGACTTCCCTACTTATCAAAGAGCCAAACACTCACATTAACCACACCTTCCAATGCTAACAATGCTTTGCATTCGAGAACAAGTGGCCAAAATTCCTTCGTACCTCAATCAACTTTTGGTGTCTTGCTTGTTAATTTAATCATGTCGCTACACTTTCCAGTGTCAGCAACTGCAATAACACTTCTGTGATCAAGCAACTAAATCCAAAGATAAACAAATAAGAGGAATTGAACAGAAATCAAATTAGATCTAAAATTAAAAGGTACTTCCATACACAATTAAGTTCATCAGAATTTATCAATGCTTAAGAGGAAATAAAGAATAAGTTGAAACATTTTATTCCTAGCCTACTAGAACTCTTCCCTAATGCTCCTCTTGTGTTGCACTTAGAAACATTCCTCGTTAGGAGCAGATGCTGCCTTCTTGTCGCAGTCAGTTTACCCTCTAGGAAATTAAGCTTCCACGGAAGCAAGCTTAAGAAAACTGAGAAAAATGGAATTGATTTTTGTCACGAGCTTTGATTATCCCACTTTCTTTCTCTCTCTCCTCAATATTAATCTTTAATGCCAAGTACAAGTGTCCTTCTCTTAGATCTAACTTCCTTGCAGCTGTACAAGTTAGTTAATCTGTACACTTATGCAGATCTGGTATATACAGCAAGCAGTTACAGGTTGGCGCAACATTTTTGGACATAAATTTAGATTTTAATTTGCTGCAAAAACCTTGATATCCTCATCCATTGATACTTCTAGATATGTTCATGCAACAATATTCCTGGGAGTAATATGGAAATGCTAATGCGGTGACAGATTTGAGCACAATCTGGATTCTAAATTGCAACGACAACCTTGAACATTTTTCGACTTTAATCGTTTAAGACAGATCCCTGCACTAACATCTCAAGATGCAGTACTGAACAATAAATGTGGTGACATTAGAAGCAAAAGTAGGATAAAATGAAAGAAAATTAAACCAAACATCACTAACTTAGAAAATTCAATTACTAAATACAAAATGCTAAAAATGCATGCTAAACATGATACAATGGGAACAAATTATGCTCTAAATAAGGAGAAATTAATGGTCTTTCTAATGCTATCAGCCATGCATGGGAAAGGAAGCATGAAATCAAAACACTCCTCAACCACACTTATAAATTGAGTATCCAATCCCACTTCTACAATCATTCATTCATCCCTCATTCCCTAAAATTTTCTCATTCTATAGCTCTCTTCTTTTCCTATGCCTAGCATCCAACTGCTTCGCTTAATATTTTAGCCAGCAAAACCCTTTGAAAGATCCCTTGGTTGGCCACCTTGGAGAGCCAAAAGTAAAGGAGCGAGGCAAGGATTGAAGGAGTCATCTTCAATTGCAGTCTCATGACAACCATTTTTGGTTAAGTTTATTCTTTCACTTCTTGATATTTAAATTCATTATGTTTGTTATGTGCTCTTCGATCTTGTCATTAACAATGGTAGCTTAATTTTGTTTAAGCTAAGATGATTGCATTGATTTAATAAGATTTATTTGATTCATGCTTATAATGGTTATGTCTCAATCGATTATATTTTCAATTAAATTCAAGTATGTATTTCATTTATACGTGATTGGATGCATTAGAATTAGTTGAGTTATCGAAACCTAACATCAGCTCTAAGACAGAATAATTGAAAATTGCATGCTTAATTCATACCCGACCTAGAATGAATTGAAGGTTCATAATAACTTGACTGAGCTCTATTACCTTTCATGGCTTTTAGGTTCATGAGATTAAATTGTTTCAAATCGACCCAGTCCCTGTTACTTTGCATGAATACTAAGAAACTCTTAGTTTAATATGATCAATAAAATGCATGTTTAACTGAGTAAAAGATTTCGAAAGGACTTAATTTGGTTTCCAAGCCCATAAAAGATCGAGTTTCCATAGAATGTTTTCCAAATATTATTAAGCATGATAATAATAACTTAAATTGACTATTGTAATTATCTTAGCTTATGCATGTTATTAATTGTTGGACTTGTGCTTTCTGCCGCTAAAATTATTTCATTCATTTAGTTAATTATTATATTAGATTTAATTGCATTTAGGGATCAACTGCATTCAGTTATAATTATTTAATTTTAATAACATGTTCCTCAGCTATATTGTGTTTTTCCTACCAAATTGTTAACTTTAATTTTAAAAAATATTGATTAATATATACAGTCCTTGCGGATACAATAACTCTTTTACTTACTTATTACTTGATAACGATTGTGTACACTGGCACAAACCTATGCATTACAACTGCTAAACGGACTAAAGTATGATTGCATTATTTAAATGAAAGTTTTCAAAGTTAACAATAGAAGCTACAGTTTTACAAAAGAGAGTTTTGGAAGGTTTTTTACTATCATAGGAGTAGGGTTGACACTTAGGAGTCCCATGCGGCTTCCATGATTTGACCTTACCGTCTAGGTTGAGTTAAATAGGTTACATTTAGTGGTATCAAAGTCAGGTTCAAAACCTTGGACTGGGTTTCTAAATCTTTTTAAGTGAGTCTGCATGTATACATGGAAAGGGAATTTTTGGGAACCAAACCACAACATATTTGAAAAGTTTGTTTTCCAAGAAGTGTTGAAGTCCAAAGGTTTGATGCCAAGTCCATAGAAACAATAATGAAACTTTAGTTAAGCTATAGGGATTATGACATAAAACATAAAGTAAAAGAATTATAGTATGTTAATGTGTTAAAAGACTAAACAAAACGCTAAAAATAATTACTTGTAAATTGTAGGTTCATAAAACATAGAAAATGAGTGCACGTGGAATGTAGCAAGTGGAAGGAGGGGTCATAGAGGACAACCTCTAGGATCTCCGACTGAGTTAGTCGCGTCTTTAGAACTTGAACTAGACAATGAACAAGAGGAAGTAAATAGTAAACCTACTACTAAAGGTGGAACATGGAAAATGTGGTTAATATTGATTAGTAAGAGAATGATCTAGTAACTTAAGCTTTGAATAAGGTTTTGAATAGGGTTGTTGGGGCTCCGATAGGAGGTGTTAGTCATGGAATGATAGCTGAGAGACACGACTCTAATGGGGCTGAGTTGTTTAGGGGTATTGTTGGAACAACTCTTACAGTGGTCGTATATTGGATGGAGACCACTGAATGGATTTTGGATGATCTGGATAGTACTCTCGACCAGAAACTTAAGGGAGCCATGTCCTTTTTAAGGGATGAGGCATTTTGTTGGTGGCAATCGGTGATTAGGGTTATGCATCCAAAGCAAATTAATTTGGATTACTTTCAAGATGTTTTCAAGAGTAAGTTTGTGGGTCCTCGATATGTAGAAGCCCGTTGGTTGGAATTTGTTGAGCTTAAACAGGGAGATAAGACTGTTTTTTAGTATGAGGTAGAATTTTTGAGGTTGAGCCACTATACACCTAATATGGCAGCGTCTGAGAAGGAAAATAATTTTTGTTTTTAGGAAGGTCTTAGGTATGACCTTAAGGTTCAGGTAGCTCCGCACTAGAAGCGTGTGTTTGAGGCTTTGGTCGAAAAGGGCAATATTATTGAGGAGGTTAAGTGCATGGAGAGCGAAAAGAAAGGGAAACAAAGGGATCAACTTAAAAGGGAGGTGGACCTTGTTGGCCAAATCTACGACATGCTAAGCAGGCCAAAGAGGGTAAACCACCACATAATAAGGAAGTGCTCCCTAGATAAGGGCAGATTCAAGTTTGCCAACATTATCAAAGGTACCATCAAGGCAAGTGTTGGAGAAGGCTAGGTGCTTATTTGGTTAATAAGATTAAGGACTATCTCATCGATAAGCTCAGGTACAAGCTTCGACCTAAAATCAAGGCCTAATTGGGGGCAAAAATCAGAGAGGTAATGAGGGTGCTTAAAGGGGCCGAAATTGAAATCGAATGGTAATTAGGGTTAGAGAGCACCAGCTCAAGGTGCGAATCGAGCTGAGACGAGACAACCTACCTTAGTTTATGTGGCTAGGAGCTAAGAGGATAGAGATAATGCTGACATCATCACAGGTACTTTCACTATTTTCTCCGTACCTTATTTTTCTTTTATTGATGTAGGATCTACTCGTTCATTTATTGCTTGTGATATGGCTATAAAATTGGGAATTGAGGTAGAGGAAATTGAAAATGTTGTAATTGTAGTTAGTCCCTTAGGATCCTCCATGCTGTAACTATAGTTAGTCCCTTAGAATCCTCCATACTTGTGAATAAAGTTCATAATAGATGTCCTTTAGAGGTTTAAGGTGAGGTATTCCTGGCTGATTTGATCCAGCTTTCTTTTAATGAGTTCTACTTAATTTTGCGGACAGATTGGTTGGTTGAGCATCAAGTTTGATTGGATTGTGCACTAAAGAGAGTAACTTAAGGGACTCACACTGAAAAAGAAGTTGTTATGGTATCAGAACATCAAAACTATTTGTCCAATGTGATCTCTGCCATCGTAGCAGAAAAGATGGTGCGTAAAGGGTGCAAAGCATTTTTGGCTTATGTCAAAGATGTAAGTGCCATTGATCCTTTAATTGAAGGTATTCGTACAGTAAGGGAATTTCTCGATGTATTTCCCGAGGAATTGCGTCGGTTACCTTCGGAGTAAGAATTGGAATTTGGAATTGAGTTATTTCCAAGAACAGCTCCAATGTCCATTGCTCCCTACCGTACGGCATCGAAAGAGCTTACGAAGTTAAAAGTACAGTTGCAAGAACTCTTGGATAAGGGTTTCATTAGACTCAATGTTTCACAATGGGGCGCATCAATTCTGTTTGTGAAAAAGAAAGATGGTACCCTAGGTTGTGCATTGACAATCGCCAACTGAATAAATTGACTATCAAGAATAAGTACCCTTTACCAAGGATTGACGTCCTATTCAATCAGTTCAGAGGGGTAACTATCTTTTCCAAAATTGACTTAAGATCTGGGTATTATCAACTCAATTTGAAAGAATCTGATATCCCAAAAACTTCCTTTAAGACTCGTTATGGACATTACAAGTTTCTTGTCATGCCTTTTGGGTTGACTACTGCATCAACAACTTTTATGGATCTTATGAATCATGTTTTTCAACCTTTCCTTGATCAGGTCATCATGATTTTCATTGGCGACATCCTTGTATACTCTAAGTCAGAAAATAAGGATGATGAACCTTTGAGAACGGTCTTACACATACTCTATGAAAAGTAACTTTTTGCTAAACTCAATAAATGTGAATTTTTGTTGAAAGAAGTGATGTTTTTGGGTCACATGGTATCAGTAGAAGTTATTCACATGGTACTCCTAAAAAGGTTGAAGCTATCCTAGATTGGGGGCTACCAAAGAATGTCTAAAAAATTTGGAGTTTTTTAGGTCTTGTTAGATATTATCGAAGATTTGTTGAGGGTTTTTCCTTTATAGCAACCCCACCGAGTAAGTTTTTGAGGAAGAATACTCCTTTTAAGTGGGGAATATGAGCAACAAGCCAATTTCGAAAAGTTGAAATCTATGTTGACCGTAGCTTCCGTTTTAATTCAACCAAAATCTAGTAAGGAATATGTTGTGTATAGTGATGCTTCCCATGTTAGTTTGGGTTATGTTCTAATACAAGATAGTAACATGGTAGCCTATGCCTCGAGACAGCTTAGGCCACACAAATGTAACTACCCACTCATGACTTAGAGTTACCGACTGTTATGTTTGCTCTCAAAATTTGGAGGTATTACTTGTAGAGTGAGAAGTATATTATTTACACCGATCAAAAGAGTCTTAAATATCTCCTTACCCAGAAAGAACTTAATTTAAGGCAACAGAGGTAGATTGAGTTTTTAAAAGACTATGACTCTACGATCGAATACCATCTTGGAAAGGCCAATGTTGTGGCCGACGCCTTAAATAGAAAGGCAATGTCCATCTTGAAGGCTTTGTTTATTCGCTTAAGTCTCTACGATGATGGTTATATTTTGGTAGAATTACAAGTAAAGGAAATTTGGGTTTAGGAAATCAAGGATAAGTAGAGTTTGGATGAAACTCTAACACCTCAGTTTAAGTAGGTTGAGGATGGATCAATTGAGGATTTTGGAATTAACTTTGAAGGAATTTTGTGTTTTTGAGGGAGATATTATGTACCGAATGATTAGAG